>REGO01001098.1:110334-182561 GCA_010120015.1 Rhombomys opimus | reverse complement strand
AATCCCACTGAAATCAGGGACAAGACAAGGCTGCCCACTCTCTCCATATCTCTTCAACATAGTGCTAGAAGTCCTTGCTAGAGCAATAAGACAGTAGTAGGAGATCAAGGGGATACAAAAAGGAAAGAAAGAAGTCAAATTATCACTGTTTGTAGATGATATGATAATATACGTGAGTGACCCCAATAACTCTTCTAGGGAACTCCTACAGCTGATAAATACCTTCAGCAAAGTGGCCAGATACAAAATTAACTCAAAAAAATCAGTAGCAAAATATAAAAGGTCTGAGGAAGAAATTAGGGAAACAACACCCTTCACAATAGCCACAAATGACATAAAGTACCTTGGTGTAACCCTAACCAAGCAAGTCAGAGACTTGTATGAAAAAAATTTCAAGTCTCTGAAGAAAGAATTAGAAGAAGATATGAGAAGATGGAAAGATCTCCCATGCCCATGGCTTGGCAGGTTAACAGTAAAAATGGCCATCTTACCAAAAGAAATCTACAGATTTAATGCAATTCCCATCTAAATGCCAACACAGTTCTTTACAGACCTGGAAATAAAAATTCTCAACTTCGTATGGAACAACAAGAAACCCAGAATTGCTAAAACAATCCTCTATAATAAAAGATATTCTGGAGGTATCTCCAGAATAACAGTTATAAAAACTGCATGGTACTGGCATAGAAACAGAATGGTGGATCAATGGAACCGAATAGAAGACCCAGAAATAAACCTATATACTTATGGATACCTGATTTTTGACAAAGATGCCAAAGCCATACAATGGAAAAAAGATAGCTTCTTCAACAAATGGTGCTGGTCCAACTGGATGTCTACATGTAGAAAAATGAAAATAGATCCATACCTATCACCCTGCACAAAACTAAAGTCAAAGTGGATCAAAGACCTCAACATAAAACCAGACACATTAAATCGGCTAGAAAAAAAAATGGGGAATACCCTAGAACTCATTGGCACAGGGGACAACTTCCTGAACAGAACACCAACAGCACAGGCTCTAAGAGCAACAATCAATAAATGGGACCTCATGAAACTGAAAAGCTTCTGTAAAGCAAAGGACACCATCATCAAAACAAAACGACTGTCTACAGATTGGAAAAGAATCTTCACTAATCCTTTATTTGACAGAGGACTAATATCCATCATATACAAAGAGCTAAAGAAGCTGAAAAGCAACAAACCAAGTAATCCAATTAAAAAATGGGGAACAGAGCTAAACAGAGAATTCTCTGTAGAAGAATATCGAATGGCAGAGAAACACTTAAAGAAATGCTCAACCTCATTAGCCATCAGGGAAATGCAAATCAAAACAACCCTAAGATTTCACTTTATACCCATCAGATTGGCCAAGATGAAAAACTCAAGTGATAATACATGTTGGAGAGGTTGTGGAGAAAGGGGAATCCTCCTACACTGCTTGTGGGAATGTACACTTGTACAACTACTCTGGAAATCAATCTGGCGCTTTCTCAGACAACTAGGAATAGCACTTCCTCAAGATCCAGCTATACCACTCCTAGGTATATATCCAAAAGACGCTCAAGTACACATTTGCTCAACCATTTTTGTAGAAGCTTTATTTGTAACAGCCAGAACCTGGAAACAACCCAGATGCCCCTCAACTGAAGAATGGGTACAGAAATTGTGGTACATCTACACAATGGAATATTACTCAGCTATGAAAAATAAGGAAATCATGAAATTTGCAGGTAAATGGTGGGACCTGGAAAGGATCATCCTGAGTGAGCTGTCCCAGAAGCAGAAAGACACACATGATATATACTCACTCATATAGACTGATAGGATAAACCTACTAAAATCTGTGCATCTAAAGAAACTAATCAAGAGAATATCCTACTAAAATCTGTGCATCTAAAGAAACTAATCAAGAGAGAGGACCCTGACTAAAACGCTCAATCTCTATCCTGAAAGGCAAAGAGGATGGACATCAGAAGAAGAAAGCAGGGAACAACCTAGGAACCTGCCACAGAGGCCTCTGAAAGACTCTGCCCTGCAGACCATCAAAGCAGATGCTGAGACTTTATGGCCAACTGTTGGGCAGAGTGCATGGAATCTTATGTAAGAAGTGGGAAATAGTAGGTTATGGAGAGGACAGGAACCCCACAAAAAGAGCAACAGAACCAGAAAATTTGAACACAGGGGTCTTCCCAGAGACCCATACTCCAACCAAGTACCAGGCATGGAGATAACCTAGAACCCCTGCGCAGATGTAATCCATGGCAGTTTAGTGTCTAAGTGGGTTACATAGTAATGGGAAGAGGGACTGCCTCCGACACAATCTGATTAGCCTGCTCTTTTATCACCTCCCCCTGAAGGGAGAGCAGCCTTACCAGACCACAGAAGATGACAATGCAGCCACTTCTGATGTGATCTGATAGACTAAGATCAGAAGGAAGGAAAGGAGGACCTCCCCTATCAGTGGACTTGGGGAGGGGCATTGTGAAGAAGGGGAGGGAGGGTGGGATCGGGACAGAAGGAGAGAAGGGCTTATAGGGGGAAAATCTTATTTGGGAATAAAGTGTAATTAATAAAAAAATTAAAAAATTAAAAGAAAACTCTCCTGACAGGGATGGATAAAACTGTGAATGTTTCCAATATTTTGAATAAAACTGCTCTCAAATTAGTACTTAGTACTGTCAATCTCTAAAATGTTGTTTTTATCAATTACACAATTTTCATGAAGAGCTTCATGAAACAGTTTAACCAGATAATAATAAATATATTTTTAGATATGAAAATTATAGACAGGAGCACTAAATATTTTGTTTAAATAAAGTTAATGTTCCAGATTTCTGTTTTAATTTATAAAAACATTTCCTGGAATATAAGCAACAATTGAACATGACAGAAAACCAAGCTTTGGGGAATAGCTGACTTTCCCATCTCCTGTCTGTTCTGTACTAACCAGGTAGAGCCATTTACTTCTGAGAGAAGAGGAAAGAAGGAGGCTTTGATGGGATATTGAAAAAAAATCTGAATTAAGTCTCCATTCCCTTGGCTGTATCCATGTGTTACTCGAACAAAATTTGTAATTGTGTCAGGAGGAGATCTGTTCTTCCTTACCAAGTTGGTCCTTTTCCCTCATGTGTTGTGAGGGTCTTTTAACAAAGGGTGAGATTTTTTTAATGTGTTCCACAGGAGAAGCAAGTAATTGACTCTCACTGTCTCCCTGGACAGAAATAGGTACTGCAGTGTTCATGGGCTTGGCCTTGGAAACCACTAACCAGGGTGACACAGGCTCTAATGGAGAAGGCAAAGACATGACAGGACACTAGGAGAGCAGAGAAATGCTCTTGCAATTTTTCTCTCTCGTCCCAGGCTCAACTTCACACCCTCTCAAGCACGCCAGATCACATCTGAGTTCTCTTTCAGGTCTCTTACAACTACATAATTTTTTAAAGCACTGTAGACCGTTTAAAATAATTCTGGTGTTTCAGGGACAAATTCTGTATTTAATATACTTGTTTGTGTCAAGGAAATTTTAAGTACCTGGCTGACCTAGATGAGAAATAGCTTCAGCAGCCAGTGAGATATGCACAGGGTGCTTTGGAGTTAATGCTAGGTTCCAGGTCTGAAGGCAAGCTCAAAATCAACACCACATTTTGCAAGCAGCACCTGGTCTTAACACCACCTCACCCTGATATTCTTAATTTTGTAGTAAGAAGCTGAGGAAGCAGTCAGAGTCCTTGGATGGTTGCCCACACAACAGGAGAGGGAGGCTGGGTTGTATGGGTCCGTGACTGCTGATTGGCACGGGAGACAGATCTGGGGCACCTGGCAGGGATGCTGCATGATTCCCTGAATGGTGCTACTGCAGAAGCAAAAGCTGTTCCCTGGCCCTTCAACCCAGCAGCTGGTTCATCTACAGTTTCTGCAGTCCCTGGGTGGAAGGTGGTGCTAATGAGCCAGCTTGGGCCTCAAGCCAGCATCTGGAGCCTATGTTGGACTCAGTGTCACTACACTACACAGTTTTCTCTTTTTCTACCTTTGTTATCTGCCACGGCTTGGTACTCCTGGATGCACAACTCAACATAATACAGATGAGAAGCAAGCACCCAGCCTGTATCTAGAACAGTTCTCAAGTCTAAAAGGCGATAATGCTCAAGTTCATGGTCATGTGAAAAAGAGAAAAGCACATACCTCTCCAAGCCTCTAACAATTTTTCTCTTTGTTTTGGTATCTTATTTCCTTACCTACTTTGTATTAGTGGAAGCCAGTGTACATCGGTGCATATCTCTTTTCACTTAGCTGTTTTTGACTTAGTTTCCATTCAAAGAAAACACTAATCAGAAGCTTTCTGATTAGTGAGACCAGCTACTGTGGGGCAGGGGTGGGGCACAGCTAAAGAGCCATGCAAGATCCCTCATAGCTCATCACCCTCAGTTAGGGGATATCCATATAACAAACTTTGCAGTTCCAGCTTGGCCACTCTTAAGAAAGCATCACATCTCTCTGACAGAGACAGCAGTTGCTGCAAGCTCCTCAGAGCAGCATGGTAGGCTGCTTTGAGCTGCACACACCTGAGGTGGGGCACCCTGGATCTAAAAGAGCTGTGGAATTCCTATCATATCTGCTTGGCTTCCTTGCTTCTTTTCCAAGGGAACATACTTTTGGAGATGGAAAAAAATGAACTAATTTGGAATCTTAGTTGAGAGACTTTGCTCTTTCTGTTTGGGACCTAACTGGATTGTTCAGGATTACAGTGGAAGAGTTTAACCTGCCTCCCAGAGACAATTGCTGTCTCCCAACACCCCACCCTCTAAATTTCACCATAAAGAGGAATATGTGTAAAGGCTTATTCAAAGCTCACAATACAACTATCAATAGAGTTCAGAGTTCTCCCAGATGCTGCTATGCTGATGCTGTCCTCCAAAGGTCTGTAGCCCCTGACAAGTTCATATGTTGAATCCCAAGCCCCAAGGTGGTCATAGGCCAAAGGCTCAGGAGGCTCAGGCTTTTGACTAGGTCATAAGGGCTCTTTGATTATAAATAGGGTAAGTACACTTTAAACCAGGAGACTGTCCCTGTCATCCCTTCACATACACAGAGGAAAAGCAAGACCCAGAGGCCAATTCTGTGAGTACCTTCAACTTGTATTTCCCAGCTTCCAGTACAGGGTACAATAATTTTTTGTTTTTATAAATCACCCAGCCCCACATACTTTGTTATGGCAGCAGAAGCCAAGTAAGACAGCCAATTCACAAGGATAATAAACAGATCAGGAGGAACAATCAACCTCATCACTTAATTTATCACACAAGGCTCAATATTCCTTGCTTAGTACTTAGCCCAAGAGTTTATCTCTTCCACAGCCCCTGGCTCTCCCAGTTTCCCTGCTAAGTGGCTAGATGGATGTTCCATCCCACTTGTCTGTTTTTGCTGAGTCTAAATCTCAGGAGCACAGTTGACCTTTCATAAATCACAAAGAACATCCTAAACTGGAAAACAAAAACAAAAACAAACAAACAAAAGAACAAACAAACAAGCCCTTTGGTTCAAATTGCTGAGTATTCAATATGACTATTACTATTATATATGAATTCCTAATAAAATCATACTTGTGCTATAAAATGTCTTTTAGTTCTGGGTTTTCACCACTGTTTCTCTCAGTTGTCAGTCACAATGCTCTGAGAGTGACAGTAGCTCCTTGATATATGACCATGAGGAAAGATTTGTGGTGTTCCCTTCTTGGATCATAATTAAAATTGGAGTATAAATATCAGTACCAATTAGACTCATTGGACTCGGTTTTCTTCCAAGAACATATTTCCTTTTGCAGTAAACACAAGCTGTTTCTGTCCAAGTATCTGATAACTACTGTGCTTTGTGACACAAACAAACTCCCAGTAAATAATCCAGAAAACACTCAGGGCACAGGGTGTATTTATTCAGACTAAGCTGCTCTGCCTGGTGCTTAGAAACAGCCTGGTGCTTTGTTTCAACAGTAAATCTCCTGGCCATAATCATCTCTGGGATGAATCTTCCACCCTAGAGGAAGACTCAGTTAAAGGACCTTTTGTTATGTAGAAATAGAAGTGATATTTGATTTTTAGCTGGAGACTGTCAGGAGCCAGGTTTTTGTCTAAGTATGAAATTATCTTTATTAAGCAAAGAATATTTTTGTGTCTGATCAGAATAATGACTGGGAAGTGAGCCCAAATCAACTTTGTTAGTCTGTTAACACTGACCCCCACCCCCTTCTCTCCACCTAAGAGGAAGTCTGAATTCCAAGAAGTGGAAAGTGTTAAAGGCCTCCCACTGTGAGGAGGTGAAGAACTAGAGGGATACTTGGGCTTTCCCTGAGACTGAAAACTAAGCTCTTGTCATCTACTGACTTAGCCCTAGTCACCCTGTCAGGCTTTACAGACTCTGTGATGTTTCCAAAGAAAGCTAATCTGAATTGTTGGTGATGTTTATTTCTGAGCCTGTCATTCTCCCCACAATCTGGGTTAAAAAGAAAGAGAGAGAGATTGTTAAGTTCCAATTAATACACAAAATTATCTTTTTATCTTTTCTACAAGTTCTTTTTAAGTTTTATTTTAATAAACTCTCTAAAGTCTAAGTAAGTATCCAAAGACAATAAAAAAAAACTTTAAAGGTGATTCAGTACCCATGTCAACTCTATATTCAGCTTTCATCCTATATAGGAATTATTTCATCATTTTGAGTTTATTGCTGAGATAAAGCTGTATTTTGAAAATAGCCCTCAATCAGAGACAATGAAGGACACTTACTTTCTATTGGGACACCATTTGTTAACCAGCCAATTCTGGGTTTGGGGTTGCCATTTGCTCTGCAGACGAGGGTCCCATTCTCTCCTGGGGATAGCACGAGGTTTTGAGGTGCCACAATCCAGTATGGAGCCGCTTTGATTGAGAGAAGAAAAAGAGATTTAAAAAAATCTGACTCAAAAAAGTATTATAGCAAAAGAATACATTGAACTGACGTAATAAATTATAAGGTTTTTGTAAAAAAAAAACCTGTTAGAATAAAAAATAAACAAAAATTATTTCAAATAATTCTTTAGACTTGAAGATCACCATGACTTTGAACTCTGAGCTAGGTAATTATAAAATAGAGAAACAATTTGAAAACTTCTTAGTTTTGAAAAGTTGCAAAGATATAATACAGTGTCCTATACCTCTCTTCTCAGATCTACCACCAAGATTTTATACAGCTAGATTGAGAATATACAAGATATACAAGAAATCTTGTAATTATTCAACACAGCAAATGTCTGTTGCCCTGTTCTGGGCACCACACGATATTCATTGGTTGAGCTTGAAAGAGTTAGCCAAAGAGTTTCTTGGCCTCTCCTTTTCTTTCATGATTTTGACACATTTAAAAAGTATCAAGGACCATTCATGGAGATGACCTAGAACCCCTGCACAGATGTAGCCCATGGCAGTTCAGGGTCCAAGTGGGTTCCATAGTAATGGGAACAGGGATTGTCTCTGACATGAACTGATTGGCCTGCTCTTTGATCACCTTCCCCTGAGGGAGCAGCCTTACCAGGACACAGAGGAAGACAATGCAGCCACTCCTGATGAGACCTGATAGACTAGGATCAGAAGGAGAGGAAGACCTTCCCCATCAGTAGACTTGGGGAGGAACATGGGTGGAGAAGAGGGAGGGAGGGTGGGATTAGGAGTGGAGGAGGGAGGGCGCTACAGGGGGGTACAAAGTAAATAAACTGTAATTAATAAAAATTAAAATAAAAAACAAAACAAAAGTATTGGTCAGCTCTGACAGAATGCCTTCATTGAGTCTGATGTTTTCTCACGATTAACTCAAGATTTGGGGTTGCATATGACTATCTCAGTGGTGACAAGTCTTTTCTTATTACACACTCCAACAAAGACATGAGACCAGAATGACTTATTATAGTTATGTTCAGCTTAAATGTTTAGGCGGTATCTTCCAGGTATTCCCACTGCAAAATTACTACTATATTGTGTCCTGTGCTCTGTTTATTGGCAGCCAGTCACTAGTACAGCCCACTCTTAATGAGAACATAACCTCTATGTCTTCCAGGAAGAATTATTATTAGTGGACATACATTAAAAGTGTCCCAGCCATTAGACTTTTATGGGGAGAAGAACATTTAGAAGCTATGAAAACATCCTGCTTCTCCGTAAGTTGTTTTTACCTATCAATTTTAGAATTCCTCCCTGGATCACTGTGGGACTATCATGATGATTTTCTATTTTTACCATTCCTTCTGTGTTGGTATAATACTCCTATGGAATGTACCCTTGTTCATTCAAATGCTGATTTCTCTACCCTACTATCTGGTTTCAATCCCGACAATCATCTGTCTCAAGTTTGTGTAAACATGCCACCATTTGTTCTCTGTATTGTCAATAAAAGAACCAGCCCCAATGAAGCTGAGCAATAGAGAGAATAGGGTGGGACATTCTGGTCCAGAGGGAAGGAGAAGGAAATGAGTAGGAGGAAGAGGAAGAAGAGAGAGGTAGGAGAGGTCTTGGAACCAGGAGGAAAGATGAGCCAGATCTAAGATGTGACTAAAAGCAAGTATAATGGGTAAAATCTGAATGGTAGGAAACTATGTGGGCTTGGAGGTTTAAGATGGAGTAGCTATTGCCCAGCACTGTGCTCTAGGTTAATTAAATAAATCCTAATCTCTGTGTGGTGATTTGGATATACAGCTGGATTAGAATTAACCGCTGCTTAACTAAAAGATAAACCAATAGTAAATATTAATAATGACAACACTTCTGCATTTACTAATTGCAATTCTGTGAGGAAGGTTTGAATGAGTGGCTTTTTAATCTGGCCTGGATGCAACTACAATAGAAAGGAAGAAAGATTCATGACACCATGAATGTAGATAAAAATGTAAACTTCTCATTACTGAAGAGCATGATCAAAGGCACATTAAACTGAAGTTTCACAGCCTTCACAAAAGCAAGGGGAATGCATTTGAGATCGAGGTATACCTTTAACTGTGACAGAAATGGAATGATGGATGGCTCCTAGTTTATTTTTTGCTATGCACTGATAATTTCCAGAGTCTGCTTCAGAAATATGAGTGATCTGCAAGGTTTTCTTAAAGTTCCGGTAAAATGTCCGGTTGACAGGAAGCGTTCCGTCTTCTTTGATCCAATAAATGATTGGAGTAGGTCTGGGAGGATAAATAAGTAATGATGTCACAAAGGAAGAGGAGTTCTCCTGTGACTGATTTGCAGAGTGAATTTTCATGGACATTTATAATCAATTCCTTACATAAGGATAATGATAAACATACAGACCTTTTAATTAACATCACATTTTTATAAGTAATGCTTAAAACCTGTACTTGAGGAAATTCCAATTTTCAAATAATTAGAACTATACTAATTTTTGTCATACTTAAAGTTTGACTTCAGTGATGCTACACTGCAAACATGCATTCTTTACTAAAGGGACCTAATCTTTTCTTCAAAGTTCTGATCAATGAGGATGCTCTAAAGACCTTTACTATGTCAACCAAGAGAATTGTTGTTAAATTAATCATATTGGATTGTAATTTCCCATCAGCTAGAGTTAAAGATATGTAGTGAATGAACTCACATGCTCATCAGTACCTCTGGACTTTTATATACATTTACAAATTAAACTGATGAAACACTGTTTTATAACACACTGATTGTGTGAATTAAATGATTAATGATTAGAATTATTTCCTCCACTTCACTATTAGTGAAACTTTAAAATACCATTATGCTAACTGATATATTCATGTTATTTCAGTTCTCACTCAGTTTCATTCTTTTAAATCAGTAAAACCCAAACAAACGGCTTAATGATGAAAAGCCAGAATATTGTTTGGAGTTAAATTTTTCTCAAAAGCTCAGACCTTCCCTTAAATTCTCCTCTGATCTTGGTTTTCTAACTTTCTTGTACCTTAGCATCTCCAGTTTTCTTTTAAAAAAAATAGGTTAATAACAAAATATATTTTAAGCAAATGAACAAATTATAAAGAATTGAAGTTTAGTTTATCTTATTAAATCATGTTAAAGGTGAAAGGATATAGAAAACTTTAGGTTATGAAGATAAATTCAGTAGTATATTATTTATTTATAAAGTTAAACAAGCTTTTAACATTAAAGTCACAAAATTAATGATAAATTTTATTCCATTCCTGCTCATTTGATAGTACACGTTTAAGTGACATTATTAAGAATCAGAATGATTTTTAAAATCAGTATTGAAGCTGTGTGCTCAGTCGAAGAGGACACAGTCTTCCCAGAATAGAGGAGGGCCAGTCTTTAGTCAAGGGCATATGAGTAGCTGTGATCCCCTGCTAGAACCTCCAACAGGCTCAAGGTCCAGTTTTCTTAATGAGAAGAATGATTGGCTTGTTTAATATCTTTAGGAGGTTTACACAAGGTAAAATTTAAAAACTGTTCAACACAAACATTATATATCCATATATTATATGTACACATATGTACACATATACATATATATTACATATGTACACACACACAAACACACACATATATATATATACTAAGCCACATAACACACACATATACTAAGCCATGTGTGAGTGGAAGATAGCAAAGAAGGGCTGAGCCAGACCCTCAGGGCATCATTATATTTGTTGTCAGAGATGCAAAAGAGATTTAATGACAGAATGACAGTTTATAACATTGGCTTTGGTTTGTTTGGATGGACAAAATGATAGCATGTAAACTTGATGAGGTGATTTCTAAAATTATAACGTGTGAACATGCAAAGCTGCAAAAGATATGAGATCAGTTTTGAAATACTAGTCACATGTAGAATCTGACAACATGTGATTTTTTATAGTTAGACTGACTCCTGTTTCAGATGAGATGAGAGGAATGGGGACAGACAGTGTCATGGTTTATACTGAGCAAAGCCATCAGTTGTTATGGAAAACTCCTACTCTTAGAGATTTCTGAATGTTTTAATGCTGAGCCTAACAGTCCCTGCTTTGCAAAAAGTACAGTCCCAACCATTGTTTCTTGAGATTTCAACGTTTTAAAAGTTTTTTTGTTTTTTTAGGATTCAATAATTGTCTTTATGATATTCATGTTTATTGTACGTTTCTAAGGGGTAAGAAGGAAATTGTGATAAATTATTGGAGGTCTCCTAAAGTTATATGCATACATATATTTTTGAGTAATGTTCAGAGACTTATATTTCCCAAAATAAATATGTATATATTAAAAAAACAAAAAAAAGTTTTTTAATTTCTAACTTACAACCATATTCACACACACATACACACACAAACATTGAACGTTCCTAATCTGAAAACATGAAATATGCTAAAATATGAATTTGTTAAATGTCATATTGGTGTTTGACTATAAACAAATGATAAAAATTAGAAGTTGGAAAAATTCTGTTTAAGATTAAGTTTTTAATTTTTTTTATTTTTTATATTAATTACAGTTTATTCATTTTGTATCCCAGCTGTAGCCCCCCTCCTTCATTTCCTCCCAATCCCCCTCTCCCTCCCTTATCTCCTCTCATGCCCCTCTCCAAGTCCACTGATAGGGGAGGTCCTCCTCTCCTTCCATCTGACCCTACCTTATCAGGTCTCATCAGGACTGGCTGCATTGTCATCCTCTGTGGCCTGGCAAGGATACTCCCCCATAAGGGGGAGGTAGTCAAAGAACTAGCCACTGAGTTCATGTCAGAGATAGTCCCTGTTCCCCTTACTAGGGATTCCACTTGGATACTGAGCTGCCATGGGTAATTTTTTTTTTTTTTTTTTTTGTCATATCTTTAAGAGTTTTGTTAGTTTTTAAGCTGAAGAACCATCATGTTGAGTATGATTTCCTGAGTTGGCCAGCAGAGGCTTCCATGTGCTTCCTGAAGTAGTTATTCCTGGATTAAAAAAAAGATTATTATATATGATCATTGGATTATTTTATATGATCATTGGATCACAAATCACAAACCATGAAGGAAATATGTTCCTGGTATCCCATTCATGGTTGCAGTATCTGTGCTCTTGTAAAGAAACTCATGTCAGGCACTACCGGAGGATGATTTAGAAACCTGCCTGTTGTGTGGGCCTAACTTTACAGTTGCCTCCCTGAAATGTCTGCCAAAGGCACATGGGCTCTGAGATATACACAGATGAGCACCTTGGCTTTAGAGTTTGTCCACAGGAAAGAACAGAAGGGACAATGACATAATTCTGAGGCCCTGAGAGGTACTGTGTGCTTTTGATGACAGACAGTGAGAGAGGGCGACATGCCAGGTGCTCGTGTGGCAGACCTGGAGGGTAATGAATCCCCTGTTATTACACCTTCAGATGCCCCTCCCAGGAGCTCTAGACACATGATCAAGGGTAAATAGCCATTTTTTAAGCCACCAAATTCTGAGGTTGTTCCTTAAAAAGCAGCAAATTTCTACCCCCTTATTATATATATTGCATTGATCAATGTTCATAAGGTGATTACAGATAATGTGCTGCAATATGAACATTGTTACATCAAAATAGTTTAGCAATAACATGGAATTCAAAGTTTACTCAGGCAGTGTTTTTTTTTTTAATTTTGGTCAAATTAGAAGCATAAAACAATGGCTCTTCCTGGGATATTAATGCCAATCAATCTTTTATATGTTGATAAGAAGTAATGGGAACAGGGATTGTCTCTGACATGAACTCAGTGGCTGGCTCTTTGATCATCTTTCCCTGATGGGGGAGCAGCTTTATCAAGTCACAGAGGAAGACAATGCAGCCAGTCCTGATAAGACCTGATAATCTAGGGTCAGAGGAAAGGAGAGGAGAACCTCCCCTATCAGTGGACTTGGAGAGGGGCATGGGAGGAGATGGGGGAGGAAGGGTAGGATTAGGAGGGGATGAGGAAGGGGGCTACAGCTGGGATACAAAGTGAATCAACTGTAATTAATAAAAAATTAATTAAAAAATAAAGTACACTAAATGTTAAAAAAAAAGATGTAAACATCAGGACAGAACGTGTTAACTCACAGGCCTTCTGCAATGCACTCTAGTGAAAGTGTGTTTCCTCTTAATTCCTCTTTGACGCTTTCATTGCCCTCTGGAGTTAGAAATGTTGGTGGCCTCTCTTTACTAGATTTAGCTGCAAACAAGAAAATCAATATACATTAAAATTATGAACATGTGTTTCTAGGAACATAGTCACTATAAAAAACTGCCTAACATTCTACTCTCAAATCTATTTAATGTTTATTTTGAAATTTGTTAAATTATGCATACACACTCTCCTTTTACAATTATTCAGTGTGCCAGGAAAAGAAACAATTTTGATTGCATGAACAAACCAGTGACAAGGACTCCTTTTGTACATGTCTTTAATTGGGTTAGGTTTTTATCAATTATCTGTGGAATGGTAAATTTTCAAAATGTTAACACAGAAAGCCAGCTCATCAAACTGCTAAGACTGGTGCTCAGGTCAAAGAAAAAAGTGTGACTTTTGAAAGATGTTAGATTTCTTTTACAGCAGCAAATCATTATGGACAATGTATTTTATCTATTCTGGAGCTAATATTATAGCCAATTCCACTGACTTATATTTCAAGATTCCTACACTGCAAGATTTGTGAAAAATAAAATGAAACTAGAGAATTACTAACAGAGATCCATCAAATTATATTGCTATGAATGGAGATTAATAGTAAAGAGGCTGAATGTGACTTCACAGCACAGTGTTTGCTGCTAGCAAAGCTAAACACGTGGAAATCATTTTATTCAATGACAAAATAAAGAGGGTCTAAATCAGAGAGCTTAGAAATATTTACAAAAACACCTGTTTGATGGCCTTTTGAAAAACGTGATCTTATCTACTGAAGGCCTTGGGAAATTTTCAAGTGGAAATGTCATAAGATGCTGTAGCTTTTCATTGTTTCAACCACAAATGATCTACTTGATGCTTCTAAAACCATATAAAAAGATAATATGTAAATTTTCCATTTCTCAGGAGAAAAATCTGAGTACCAAAAAGGCATTGGTGGTGAAAAATTAGTTTTCTTATGGATTTTGTAGCTTGTTGGGGTACCTTACTCCTCTAAAATCACCCTGAGAAGGGTCTTGAGGCCCATATTTGGGGGGACTATGTTAACTAAATAAAGGTGAGAGTTATATCCTGTCATATTCTGTAATGTTCATATGTCAAAAGTAAAATTTAATGTAGAAGATACCATTTATGTGGAATTAAGAAGCTCTCATATCCACAGCCCCCCCTTTTTAGTGATAGATTATGCTTGGCACCCACATTTTTCTTAAGGAAATCAAACTCATTTTGATTGAAAACAAAAGCTGAATGATCTGTTTTTAAAAGTTTATTCCCACAGAAGACAGTGACTGGGTTTCTAACAAAGCTAAGAGCAATACAGTTGCCAGTTAGACTGAATAACGTCATGTAAAACTTAAGGAAGGTTAGACGATTACTATGGAATGTACTCTATGTTAGTTACTATGGGTTCTCAGTGAGTCAGTATTCTAGGGATTAATATGACCAGTCAGTTCATACGTAGGTCATGCAAAAGTTTATAGACAGCACAAAATATGGAAACTACAATTCTGAACAAATATGACAGATTTTTCTAAAGCATATGAAATGGTTTACATGAAATTTTATAACAAGTTTAATTATACATAAATCATAGAAAATGTTTTAGTGACATGCTTGGAAGTTTATAGCTGTTTCTTAAGAAACACACAATGATACAGTGATATTAAACATGTAACTAGAAATTTCATAAAGAAACAAGGTTAAATAGCCATGGAAGTGACATTACTGAACTAAAGTCTACAATGAAGGAGAGAATATCAGTTACAACCACTGTAACTCACCACCATAAAACTCAGTGTCACTCAAATTAGCAGCTATAGTGTCATTCAATTCATCCACTGAAATAAACAGAATATCATGAAGAGGGCACAAAAGAGGGAAGAAGAGTCAAAAACAAAAGAGGGCAACAAAACAAATACATACAGTTATGGTAAGTGTCATTTCTTCCAGGTAAATATAGTGCTTGACATCAACCTGGCTAAGTCATTAATTCACTCAGCCACCCCCAACTACAACTTAAACTACAGGATAAATGCCAATAAAAGGCATTGTGGGCATAATGCATATGCCAATGCTCAGAATACCATAGGGTCAGGAGGTTGCCAGGGAAACAAGAATGTCAGCTAGTGAAAATATTAAATACAGTATTTAGGGTTTACATGCTTTTTCTAGCACATTAGCTAATGTTTTAGTGGTCCCTTGCAGGAATTTTCCTGATCGCTGAATCGGTTTACCTCTGAGTCAGAACTGTATTTAATGGTTACTAATATGATTCACATAATGTAAAAACCAATAAAAGAGACCAAGGAGGCTGTACTCTTACCTGAAATCACCTTCAAAGAAATAGGTTGCTTTTGTTGTATGGTTTGAGTGTGATTAAATCTGGCATAGCAGATATAGTCTTCACGGGTGTCCTCTGGGAGGACATTGGAGAAATAAAGGTCTCCATTCAGGCCTTGGGAAACCCGCTCGCTCTGTGGAAGTCTTTGAAAAGCTGGAGGAAGACAGAGAAATACTTAGATCATTCCATCATACAGTCATAATTTTCCACATCACCAGGCCAACCTTCTATTACTACCTCTGTGAACTTCACCTGAAAAAAATATAGCCCTTTCAGTAAAAGAAAACATTTGGGTTTTGTTGTTTTATTTTGTTTTAAGAAAGTGAGACACACTGACACTCCACTGGACCTATCTAATTCTAATTTCTTGGGAGCTTGGAGCAGAAATGGGACTAGAGCCATGAAGTGAAATGTTTCATTAAGAAAGTAGAAACAAACAAAAATGTTCTGTAACTGATTTGCATATTTCTTTGTATCTGAATTGGTCTCTGACTGTATACATCTTAGAAAACACATGAGTTACATGTCATCAAAAATTAGGCACTAAACAAGGACACAAGTACAACAGACCCCCAGCCCTGTGTGAGCCTATAATCTAATTAATGAATCCAACAGCAAATACCTGATTAATCATAACAAGCAATGGTGCCACTATTTGATGCCACTAGCTGCTACTGGGAAGCCAGGGCTAGCTTCCCTCACCTCATGTACAGCTCATCTTGTGACACAACCCATCTTTTATTCATTATATGTATGCATAATGGCATAATGGCCATCTCATTGTGCTAAAATTTAAGCTGCAGGAGTGAGGACACACTTTTTGTTTAATACTCAAACTATGAATAAGTGCCCAACCTTTGACCAGGGCTCCTTAAACACTCTTGGAAGGGCCAAATATCAGCCACCATAACACTGCCTTTTCAGTTTCCAACATAACTGTCCTCCTTCAGGACCAGGTAAGGAGGCATGGAGAGAGGATTTCCTACATGGTTGAGGGATGGAGGGAGGTGAGAGCCACTGATCTGTGTATAAGGTTACACTTGACCATCAAAAAGCTCCATGACACTCCTGACTCGGTTCCCAGAGCCTAAACTGATTTCCTCAGCTCTCAAGTAAGAGGGACTTGGAAAAGTTGCACACCCAATTGTCAGCCTGGTTTTTCTTCAGCCTGAGTCAGAATATGTGTCCTTCCTAGAGCAGGTACCTGACCTAATGTTTCACAAAATGCAAAATTATAGTTCAAACCCTTGGGGTCAGAGTTAAAAGCACACCACTGGTGAATTGTGATACTTGCGTTTCCATCAAAGAGGCTTAAAACTTTATAGTCTTAGGACATTAATCCTCTTGGATAGGAACGGTTTTAAAATATTGAGGAAAAGAATGTACACTGAAAGCCAGGCAAGGTGTTACAGGCCTGAAATCCAAGTTATCCAGAAGGCTGAGGGGGAAAGGACTAAAATCAAGGCAAGTCCATGCTGTCTGTCAAGTTCAACATCATCCTGGGTAACATAGGGAGACCCTGTCTCTAAAACATACATTTATTTAATAAATCCAAGGCACCAAAGAGATGTATTTATTGTCTTTTGTTTCTCCTCCTGAATTGTATGACTAATGGATGCGAGTATTTCAAATGTAAGACAACAGGATGTCAATAGTGAGGCATGAGTTTGCCCTTTGAATTTGTTTTGTGTTACACTTGAAAAAAAAAGATATGCAGGTAGGAATATTTTTGTGATACATTAAAGAAGAGTGATACAGGGATTCAGGTTTTTTTTCCCTCATATTTCAGATGCAAGCCCATTTGAAAAGTGATGGTTTACTGCCATTTAAAAATGTATGAAATCTGCTTAGATCCCCTGTTGGGTGGAGCCTTTCAGAGGACCTTCTATAATAAGCTCCCATCCTGTTCCCTCTCTTCCACTGCATCTGGTGTCTATTCTGTTTGCCATTCTGAATGAGATTTAAACATGCTTCCCAGGGTCCTCCTTAGTGTTTAGCTTCTTTAGGTCTGTAGCTTTTAGTTTGCCTATCCTACATTATTTGGCTAATGTATACCATGCATGTCTTTCTGTTTCTGGGTTGCCTCACTCAGGATGATCTTTTCTAGTTCCATCCATTTGCTTGCAGATTTCATGATAGTCTTGTTTTTAATAGCTGAGTAGTATTCATTGTGTAAATGTGCCATAATTTCTGTATCCATTCGTCTGTTGAGGGACACCTAAGTTGTTTCCAGATTCTGGCTATTACAAATAAAGCTGCTATGAACATAGTTGAGCAAATGTCCTTTATTGAATGGTGGGACATCTTTTGGGTATGCCCAGGAGTGATATAGCTGGATCTTGAGGTAGTGCTATTCCCAATTTTCTGAGAAAGTGCCAGATTGATTTCCAAAGTGGTTGTACAGTTTACAGGAGGAGGGTTTCCCTTTCTCCACATCCTCTCCAGCATGTGTTGTCACTTGAGATTTTGATCTTAGCCATTCTGCTCAGTATAAGATGGCAGAGTGCAGGGAGTCTTATGGAAGAAGTGGGGGAGTGGGGCAGATAGAAGAACATGGAGGAGACAGGAACCCTATTTCTGAGCCTAGAAAGTCCTGCAGAGACTGATACACCACCAAGGACTATGTATGGAGAGGATCTAGACCCCTGGCTCAGATGTAGCTGATTGGCAGCTTAGTTTCCATGTAGGTTCCTGAGTAAGGGGAGCAGGGGCTGCCTCTGTTATGAACTCCATTGCCTGTTTTTTGATCACTTGCCCCTGGCAATGTGGCCTTACAAGGACACAAAGGAAGAGGATCCAGGCAGTTCTGATGAGACTTGATAACCTATGGGCAGATGGCAGAGGAAGAGAACTCCCCTTTTCAGTGGACTAGCAGAAAGGGACTAGAGGGAAGGAGGATGGGACTGGGAGAAGTTGAGGGCGGGGATTTCAACTGAGATATATAATGAATAAATTGTAAAATAAATAAATAAAAATTAAAAATTGAAATGTATGAAATCGTACATAATGCCAGCTGTGCTATGATGAAAGCATTAGTTATGTATTCAGATTATTTGGAGTGTTTACCTGTGACATATTTTTTATTAAGAAGACAAGAAATAATTTCCTCATGAGTTGCATGACTAATGGATGAAAATATCTCAAATGTAAGACAACAGGATGTCAATAGTGTGGTATGAGTTTGCCCTTTGAATTTCTTTTTTTAAAAATTCTTTATTAATTACACTTTATTTACTTTGTATCCCCCCTGTGGTTCCCTCCCTCCTCCCATCCCAATCCCTCCCTTCCTCCACCCTCTGCATGCATGCCTCTCCCCAAGTCCACTGATAGGGGAGGTCTTCTTTTCCTTCCTGCCGATCCTAGTCAATTAGGTCTCATCAGGAGTGGCTGCCTTGTCTTCTTCTGTGGCCTGGTAATGCTGCTTCCCCCTCAGGGGAAGGTAATTAAAGAGCAGGCCAATCAGTTCATGTCAGAGACAGTTCCTGTTCTATTAAAATGGAACCCACTTGGACACTGAACTGCCATGGGCTACATCTGTGCAGGGGTCTTAGGTTATCTCCATGCATGGTCCTTGGTTGGAGTATCAGTCTCAGGAAAGACCCCTGTGCTCAGATTTTTTGGTTCTGTTGCTCTCCTTGTGGAGTTCATATTCTCTCCAGATCTTACTGTTTCCCACATTCTTTCCTAAGATTCCCTGCACTCTGCCCAAAGGTTGCCCATAAGTCTCAGCATCTGCATTAATAGTCTGCAGAGCATAGCCTTTCAGAGGTCCTCTGTGTCAGGCTCCTGACTTGTTCCCTCTTTTCTCCTTCTGATGTCCATCCTCTTTCTGGATAGGGATTGAACATTTTAGCAAGAGTCCTCCCTCTTGATTAGTTTCTTTAGGTATAAAGCTTTTGGTAGGTTTATCCTATATTATATGTCTATATGAGTGAGTATATACCCTGTGTGTCTTTCTGCTTCTGGGATAGCTCACTCAGGATGATCTTTTCCAGATCCCACCATTTACCTGCAAATTTCACGATGTTTCTTTGTATTACACTTGAAGAAGAGATGTACAGAATGCTTTGGTGCATCTAATTTTGATGGTGATATATGCAGAGTGTTACTTCAAAGTTATAAATCACTCCTTTATATTGTATTTGTTGCTTATCCCCTCAAAATTCATAGCAGGTACCACATAAATAAAGAAAACATATATTTGCACATTTATTTGTTTACAGATTTGTTTTTTACTTCTTGCAACACTTTCTGTGAGAGGTTTTATGAGTCAGCAATGAACATTAAGTGTTAGAGTCTAATTTTCTCTCCAGAGGGTTTTGCAGCCTGTGATTGCAGAGGAAGTCAGTTCTCTAAGAATAAGTTATTTTGTGCAAATCTATTGCATGCATTCCGTATATAGGTAAGTCTCTTTCAAGGTCACAGTAGAATTCTTGTTGCCAGATTCAACAGTCATTTCCCAGGCTTCATGTTATCTCTTAGCTGTACTCAACAATCATCACTATTTTCATAACCTGTGTTCTCCAACTGGTCTATGGAACATCATTTTCTCTCTTTATGGTCTCTTATCACAGTGACTCCTTTTCCTTCGCTTTCTTGTGTTTTTCCTAAATTCTTGCAAGGCTCTTGGTCTCAGACCTTAGGCTCTGTCATTCAACTTCAGTGCCCAATCTATAAATTATCTCATCCATCTCATTCTTTTTCTTTTCTTTTTTAATGGCTTTATGCACTAAGCATTCACACCTGGTTGATAGCAGTCCTGACTAATCCTCTGTCTCACACCTGACTTTTGCTGGTGTCATCTGTTGTCTTGGACCTCTCACATCTTAAATTCTGGTTCCTTAGTTGCTAAGCCAAGCTGTGTGCCACCTCCAAGATAACATGCTAACATAATAGCTTCTTTTTTTTGGAGGGGGGGCAGTTAGAACAATAAATGCTTCCATCAAGTAAAAGGTCAAAAGTAGACAAAATTTGAAATTTCCAGCAAGTAGTTTCATTTCTCCTTGTTCCAGTTTTGGTCCTAGGAAGATAAAGAGGATGATTGGACATGCCTCATATGTGTGTAAGAAACTAATGGGACAGTCAACATGATATTCTTAGCAAAGGGATTGATACTCAGTAAAGGCTCAATACATATTAGCTGTTTTTGGAGATTAAAAAAAAAAAGAAAGAACTGAAGCTGGGTGCAGTGGCCCATGCCTTTAATCCCAGCACTCAGGGAGTCAAAGGCAGGCGATCTCTGTGAGTTTGAGATGAGCCTGGTCTACACAGTGAGTCTAGAACAGCCAAGGCCACACAGAGAAACCCTGTCTCAAAAAAAACGAAACAAAAACAAAAAAATAAACAAAACAAAACAAAAACAACAAAAACCAAACGAAACAAAATAAAACAAAAAACATGACAATATGAAATAATCAAAGCAACTTGATTTCCTCCACTACTAACTTTGATGTTTCAGGAGAGGGTACTTCTATTTTTAAATCAATTTTTGTATTCACCTTTGATTCCTCTTCTCGTGGTCCTCCCTTCTTCCTCCCCACCCCTCACTCCATGGAGACTCTATCCTTAGAATATATCTAGAGTCTGACTACTTGTTGTGGACGTTTTGGTTTATGATATGTAAACGTGTTTTTGTTATAATCCCAAGTGGGGATTTTAGTTTGTCCATACCTATTAATTGTATCATGCAGAGCCTGGTCTTTGCCAGCTGGAATTAGTTGAATTCTGAGGACTTTAAGGGGCATAAATATGACAGCCCAGAGGAAAAAGGGTGGTGGCTTGGAGGAGATGGAGGAAGTTTGCTTGCTGCTCTTGCTGGCTTGCTGGTTTGCTGGTTACCTGGACTTCTGGGTTTCCTGACAACAGATATTGGTATTGCCCTCAAAAGAATCCTACGATCCTACCCAGCAAGAAGAAGTAAAGATGTCTATGTCCTCTTTCCCTTATAATCTTCTTTTTCCCTCGTCTGGGGTTGGGAGCTTGGAAAGGAGGTATAAATTTTTTTTAATTAAATTTTTATTTTTTTACATTAATTACATTTTATTCACTTTGCATCCCAGCTGTAGCCCCCTCCCTCATTCCCTCACAATCCTATCCCCTCCCTCATCTCCTCCCATGCCCCTCTCCAAGTCTACTGATAGGGGAGGTCCTCCTCCCCTTCCATCCCACCCTAACTTATCAGGCCTCATCAAAACTGGCTGCATTGTCTTCCTCTGTGTCCTGGCAAGGCTGCTCCTCCCTCTGGGGAGGGGGGAGCGATCAAAGAGCCAGCCACTGAGTTCATGTTAGAGACAGTCCCTCTTCCTCTTACTAGGGAACCCACCTGGATACTGAGTTGTCATGGGCTACATCTGAGCAGGGGTTCTAGGTTATGTCCATGAATGTACCTTGGTTGGAGTATCCATCTCAGAAAATACCCCTGAGCCCAGATATTTTGGTTCTGTTGTTCTCCTTGTGGAGCTCCTGTATGTACTCTCCAGGTCTTACTAACTACCTTCTTTCATATGATTCCCTGCACTCAAGATCATCCTGAGTGAGCTATCCCAGAAGCAGAAAGACACACATGGTATGTAATCACTTATAGGTGGATACTAGACCTATAAGATAGGTAAACATACTAAAATCTGTACACCTAAAGAAGCTAAACAAGAAGGAGGACCCAGGGTAAGAGGAACAATCCTCACTTAGAAAGACAAAGGGGAAGGACACTGGAAGAAGGCGAAAACAAGAAACAGGACAGGAGCCTAACATGGAGGGCCTCTGAAAGACTCTATCTAGCAGTATATCAAAGCAGATGCAGAGGCATAAATTTTAAGAAGCCCCCAAATAAAATAACGTTTGAAAAAGTAGCACCAACAAACACTCTACTGCTGCCTCCCAAGTTCCAAGTCACCATTAACCATGTCCTGGATTATAATAAACACCTAATTGGACTCTGCCGCTCTTTCTTTTTCAAGTGCTGGGGATTGAATGTAGGACCTTACAGATTCTAGACAAGTGGTCTACCACTAAACTACACACTGTGCCACATCCTGGCCTCCCCCAACTTTCCTTTTGTCCTTGCTTTCAAACATGAATGGAAATTTTACTAATTATTTTTACTTTTACTAATTATTTTATTTCTGATAAATATATTCCTCTAACATTTTACTACTTCATTCAGAGGGGAAAACAAGCCTTTCCCTTGGCTCTTTCAATATGGCCACTTTTTCTGTTGTTCTTAACATCTTATGGATGTTCTGCCCTAGGACTTGCATCAGTGCCCCTTTTCACACAGATAAGCAGGCCACTGGTTTGCCTTCTCACTCCACCCCATTAGCACTATGCTCACATTTCTGGTTTCTTTTCTTCCATAAAATTTATTGTTGACTGATATAGATTTTCAAAATACATTTGTCTACCTCCTTTTTCTTTTCAGCTTACCTCTGTTGTGCAGAAGGCAAGCCCTGTGACAGCAAGTATTTTCTGGTGTTGTTGATCTATAGCAGTGTATGGCATAGTTAATGAATTAAATAGCATGGTACTTATTTCAGTAAGCTGCTTTTATTCTGAGCACATATAGATCATTTTATAAGCACTTTATGATTTGTAAGAGGAGATAAGCTATTATGACAAGTAAGCATAAGTCAACTGAAGAAAATTCTTAGTGTTAAGACTTACAATTATCCATCCAAAATATTATGGCTGGTGGTAATCCAATTGGAGGTCTACAGGGAAGCACCAATGACTGACCATTTCGAAGTATTATTGGTTCAAGTCTTTCTTTGGTCCACAAGGGCGACCCTGTTAAGCAAAACCCAAAAATCTTCTTAGTTATTTCTTTATGCAAAAATAAAAGAAGACAACAAAACAAAAAAGTTACCCAAAGATTTTGGGAAATGTAACTTAGAATTTACATATATTAATTAATGAATTACTTTAAAATTTACTTTAAAATAGGGTGTTAGAATAAAAAACCACATATACACACAACAGTAGAAGGGAAGAAAATCTCCTTTATTATCATTGGCAGTGTAACTCAAGCCACTACTCCATTGTTTAATAATTTACACTAATACATCAATAAGACATTGTCTTTTATACAAGCAAGCTCTCCAAAGAGAATGGGAAAAAATTAAATGTCAACAAACTTGATAAATAAGAATATATATATATATATATTTGAATTTCATATGGTATTATATATGTATGCTTACTTAGAATATTGGTAAGAGAATATATGATATAGTAATGGTTTTAAAATTAAGGTTTTAAAGTAGCATTTCAGAATAAGATAGTTTTATGTACATAAGGAAAGAAAATACTGATTAGAAATTATTTCTATGAACAAAAAGACTCATGAACAATTTACATTTCTTTATGTATAATTTTAAATATGTAATTTTAAATGTTTTCAAAATAACCATAACTACAAATGGCCATTATTCTTTAAATTAAGGCTGTTGAGAGGATTTTAACACTGACTACTGTAAAAAGGGCCATCAAATCCTAATGCAAATTTGAAACAATTGTTAAAAGAAATCACATAGTAATTTGTTAACCATATTATAAGAATTTATTTTTATCTTATAATAAGCTACACAAGAAATAAATATCTAGATCGATTTAGGGAATAAACACCTTTTTTAGCCTTGTTCTTTCATTCAGGACTTGGATAAAGGACACAATGGATTGGCAAACACTAGGCTGAGGAGCTTGCTAGATTGTTAGCAGAAAATAGGAGACATTAATTTTATGAAAGCCAAAGTGAGAATATTGAAAGCTATGTTCTTGCTTTCTTTGGTCATATTTGGATAACGTGACAGATGATGAGCTGGGTTGACAAACTACTTACTAGACGGGCGGACAACAATGCTGTTAGAGACAGCAGCTCCGCGCTCGTTCCTTGCTGTGCATTGGTACACTCCCTCGTACGTCTCTGCTTTTCCTTCAGCCATGATGTTGATGATGAGTGTTCCTGAGCCATGCTTCATGGTGACCAGAGGGTCTTTGTCTATGTCAAAATGAGTTCCATTACGAGTCCAGGAAAAGCTGCCCAACACATCAAAGATTAAAGGTCATTAATAGTCTAGAAAAAAATAGGATTATATACCCCTTTAATAATGTTAGGTTTTATAGAGTTCCAGGAGTAATTGTTAGATTTCAATATTTAGTAAAAGGTCTCCATGCTTAAAAGATTATGCCAAATCACGATTCAGAAAAAAAAAAGTGCTGTTTTTACATTTTGAGGCATATACTTCTTTAAAATCAGCTCAAATCTAACACAAATTGCCTGCCATTTTTTTCTAAGGAAAAAAAAAAAAACACTTTTCAAGGCAGTCTCTGAACTTCATTAACAGTTCACTCAGTTAAACTGTTTATAAAAATGTGCTCTAAGCTGAAATGTGACAAGAAAAGCCTCCGTAAATATTGATTATCTTTGAGTGAGAAGCTGATCATATCTGTTTCAAGTTACCAAAGTATAAAATTAGAGCCTTGGAGAAGAGTTAAAACTCTGGGGTATTTTAAATGTTAGTTTTAAAAAATGGTAATTCTATGTAAGGGGCACTTTAGGATTGTTAATTCTAGAAATAATTATATATATATATATATATATACATATACATATGTATATTAGAAGATATACCAAATTGTCAACCCAGATTCATTTTTTTTTCAGTTTAGTTACATAAAAGATGTCTTTCTATAAATGTTATGTGTTCATGTGACTAAATCCTTCCTAATTAGTCACACCTTGGTGATGGTGAGATGATGGAGAGGAATACATGTCAAACTTTCCTGTGTTTTTTAACTTAGATTTCTTTTCTTACTATTTACGCTTACAGTGGTGCTTACAAAAGCTAGGGCAGGAAGTGGTAGTGGTGCAGGCTACACTTACCTCATGGACAGAGGTCAAGAAGACTGAAAAACATGCCACACTACACAGGACAGGTTCATTCTCACAGCAAAAAATCATTACCACTAACTCCTGAGAAGTCTTGCCATACAAGTATGGTGGGCATTAACTAAGAATGAAGCTCAAAGGCACATTGAGGCCTGTTTGAAGCTGGTTTTCAGCAATATGATTGGGTTATAATATGTTTCGGAATAAAGCTTTGATGGAACTGTTGACATACATAGGTATCTAGAATCAGGTGTATAATATATAAATTTGCCATAAAATACCTAAAACATTCCTACTTTTATTAATTATAAATTATTATGCCTTGTTACTGTTAGGACCAAATAAATAATGATGATCTGCACAGCTGATTTTATATGAAAGAGGTTTATTAGATGGAGATGAAGACAGAGAGAGAAGGAAAAAGCAAGTCATGATAAGGGAAAGGGGGGGCACCCCAACAGAGAAAGGGGAGAGAGCAAGAGCTAAGAGAGAGACAAAGTGGTAGGTTGATCCTTTTAAGGAACAATGTAGCCACGCCTGCCAGGTGTGGCTACCTGGCCTGCTACACATAATGGCATCATAGGTTGCTAGGCAACCCAGAAGCAGGCTGCCTAAATACTAACATTCCTCCTTTTTTCTATAAATAAAAAATGAGGAGCTGGAGCTGCTTGTCCTAGTCCTGAAGCACACCAGTTACAATTTAACAGTCATGAATTTAATTGTTATAATAGTTACTATTTTTAACAATCAAACTCTATAGAATTCTCCACATTACTGGACTAGATGGTGTGTCACTCTCTGTAGGGGCCTCCATAGATAGTCCAGCAGGATTTCCCTCAGTTTCCCATCTTTATAATGTTTTGTTTAGACTGGATTATGAAGTGCTTATGCTAAGATCCACATAGACAACCCCAATAAGTATAGAGAACACAGTACGTGGGACTATTCTATGGCCAGTATAGAGGTAGGAGAGTTTGTAGAATCCATCAATTCAAATTATTCTTGAATTCTCAACATATGAAGAAAACCAAGCTCAAATAAAAGGGGTTTGGCCTTATCAAAAACCATTGGTGTGAGAACCAAAGATAAGAGGGTCTTTTCCCATCATTCCACAAATTATGAGTATTTTACAGAAAAGATGGATAGTAAAATGCAAAAATCTGGGTTTTATCAAATGAGCTGTAATTAATCTGAGAGATGAGACAATGAACCTATGACTGATACTTTAGAGATATGCGGAACCTAAGAAGATACATTAAACTTTTGAATGGCTGAAATGAGCCAGGGAGTTGATTAGATAAACAAAAGGTAAAACAAGTACTATCAAAAATAGGACACAGGCTTACCTTGGAGGAGGTTTCCCTTTGGCCTCACACTGGATTACAATATTCTCCCGAGGATCAATAATGTAGTTTTTTGGTGATTGTTGAGTGATGGTTGGAGGCTGCACCACTTAATTGTAAAACAGAGAATAACGTAAAGAAATAAATGATTTACTATCATGATAGCAACCACTTTTTCAATATTAAAATCATTTGCCTTAGATTAACATGTCACAATTAGTCTTAGTTATTCGTTGTAGCAGTAAATCATTAGTTTTTCAACTAAAACTCAGCTAAAGTTGAGAAGTCAGGATATAGCTTCCCCTTGGTAACAATCATACACACTACAAAGTACATTTTCCCAGACCAAAACTCTGGGAAAATAGTTACTAATACCAATCTAATATTCAAACATTGTTTTTCTGATGTAACAATGAGAAATTCATGGTTCTTTCATTTCAAGTGATGTCTGTCAATATAAGTATGAGGTAGATTTGAATCTTTAGTAAGATAGTCACTGACATAACATTCATTAGTATGCTAATGATTTAAATTAATATATCCTGGGGAAACTTTTGATAAACTCATATTTAAAAGATTGTTAAATTGGAGTCTTGACATGTCTTAGAGCCAGGAGGTAGATGGATTAGGAATAAAGAGAAAACACTCCTATGTGGATTAGTAATAAGGTTGGAATTCTTTTTCCTAGGGGACTATGTTTCTATGTGCTCTTCAAAATGTTACCTGGTCCTTTCCTGTGAAACTGTAAAGCTAACAGTTTTGACCCAGAGCAATTCAACCTGAGGAAAGCCAGTCTAGATAATGACCTTGAGCATGCTTGCTCCAAGTTGCTCTAAAACTATGGTCTTTCCTCTTGTGAGATCAGGATTTTTCCTCTTTCTTCTAAGTGAGATTCTTATTAGAATGGGAAGGTACTTTAGAGGACAGCAATTTCAACCTTGTTTGTTATTCAGAGAAGTCAAACAGCTTGACCAGGAAGGCACCAAGCAGAGACTAATTTTCACCTATTTTCTGCTTGGCCAGTGCTAAGCAGAAGAGGTGATATTCACACAAAGTGGTAGTTGGCAACAAGGAGCAACTTGCCCTTGCCTTTGCCCATCCAGGGATCTTTGCATTACCATAACCAGGGCTGGGATAGAATTGTTACCTGTAGTAGGTAGAGGGCAAGCATGTCTCTATACATCTCACAATGTATAGAGCATTTTCCCATGACAAAGGCTTCCCTGGCCCCCAGTGCAAACATGTTGGGGCATCTTTGGGACTGTGCAATGAAGTAGTCCTGTTCCAGCTTGCTTTGCTGAACTTTGGACCTTCCTGCCTTTATCTTGTTGATTTTCAATGCTAGTCAGCAGTTTTATCTGAAGGTTAATGGCTCCCTGTTTGTTGTTGTTGTTTTAGTTGGGAGACTTGAACCTCAACCCCTGTAAGCCCTCAGAAGGAAATGGAAGTTCAAAAGTTGACCTGGCCTCCAACTGTGACTAGAAGGATTATTAACACATTTTGTGTAAAAATTTTTAGTAGATGCCAACACTGGGATTGTTCAGTTGTGCTTCAAGCATTCTGATTTGGGCCAGGTTCATTTTGGAGTGATCAGTCTTCAGATCCTGGGAGTACAGTATTTGGGATAATAAAAGGAATTCTTGAGGTCCTACACTGTCAAAATAGTGAAGAGAGATGTTGATAAAAGGGATTCCTAGGAGTGATTTAGTCCAGTCCTTCTTGGGGATGGTAGGAGGTAGATGAGATGGGGTAAGACAGTGCCAGACATGCAAATTTGGTGGTTTCAAATGCAGGGCTTCCCCTCCTGTGCCTGCAGCTGTACCAGGAGTTTGCCATCTGGAGGTTTCTTTTTGAATAGTGCTTAGATCATATTGCAATTAACAAATGCTTTGTAGGGTCTTACCAAGAGTTCTCTGTTTAACTCAACATCAAAGGAAAATGTATGAAACTGGACATCTTTTCAGTGGATGATAAATGCTACCCAGCTGTCAGAAGCAGCAGAAATTTTTGCTTATAGGAAGCCTCCCAGGAGTAATATGACTGAAGTGGTCTGTCTTCTGTGTATTTCAAAACAAGCTTCTAATTTGCCAAACTTTTTCACTTATAATTCTAGCAACACTGTTCTACCCAGTTCTGAAGGCTAAAGCCATAGAAGAGGGAGTGAAGCTCCTGATATACACCTAATTTCCAAACCTCTGCAAAAGATGTGTCTGTTCCAGTTGATGGCATTTAAAACAAAATAATCATTCTCCCTACATTTTTTTTTAACTTTCTCATTGAGTTACATCAGATGTGAATACAGCTTGGATGTTAGTAGAACAGCAAGTTGGCAAAGTATTATCAAAGTCTCCATAACTCATGCAGGTTATAAACATTATATTTGTACCTTAGCATTCAAATGAGGTACTTGGCTATAGTAAGCAACATGCTTAAAAAAACACTAATCACAAAACATAATCATGTTTATTTGATTCACACTATTAATTCAAGAAACAAGGACATGGTCACATTTTCACACTGCCTAGTAATTTGTAGAAAGACACTTACAGTCATCAAGAAGCTTTGCTTTTTCCCCATCAGTATCAGCAGGTGAGTGGGCAAAGAAGATTAAAGAAAATCAGATGTTAGTAGTCAGAATGTTAGCACTCTAAAGATAAAAAAGGAGCATTTTGTCTACTTGATTTGACCTAGGGAAAAAAAACCCATATTGTGAAAGTTAAAATTGTGACATTGTAATGTCACAATTACATTACAAGAAAAAGAAAGTGGGTACTCTTGGTTTGGTCTGCCCCTGCAGCAGTTTCTCACACCAGCATATGGGAGAATAAACGCTACACTGAAGGGGAAACAAAGAAACAAACAAACAAACAAACAACTCTTCCAGGATAGGAGTGGCTAATTCTATCCTATACACATTGTGCTGTACTGATCACTGTGCTCAATTTGAAAAATAAATGAAATCTACAATTGAGTTGTCACATTATGTGTAGTGTTCAATCTTATTATTCTGGACACTGATGCACATGATGATGATAACTCACGATTGAATCTTGCTACAATTTTCCATCTGAGTCAAATCCAACACTGATTTAAGATTCTCACATTTCTGTGGTTACTCTTCAAGATGGTTTTATGCAATTAGCATATTTCTGCTTTGGAATTCTCAACCACCCTGATTGCTGGGTCCTGTAGATAGTGTCATTTTGTGTGCTGAAAAAAGGATGCGTGGAATGAGGATGTGTTTGCAATTTCAATCATTCTGCAGGGCTGCCTGTCATTACAGCTTGCAAAGGTTAATGCAGGAAAGCCTAAGCTACCTGTGACATTGTTTTCATCATGCCTGTGTCTCTTCTCTTTTAGCTGCCATAATTAAGTTAGCCTGTTTCCCCTGACGGTTTGAGCAGTCATATTAAGGAGGAATATTTTTAACACAAGAGAGAACAAAGCATTTCCCCTACTGCTTTTCCCTCTTTTCAGTGCATCTATTTACTTATTAAATAAGTAAGCATTTATTTACTCCTGCTTTAATAGGCTTAAGAAAATGCATATTTCAATTAATATATTTACATATTTCAAATTAAAGATGAATAACTTTAAAAATGAAAAGGCTTCTTTTTGTTGCCCCTTGGTGTAGAGAAGCATGGCCCAGGAAATGAGCTGAGTGTGCAAGAAATCTGTCTCTTCTTTCCAACGACAGCTGCAGCTTCTGCAGCAGAAAAGGACACACAAGCAATTGGATAACCCCAGGAAACAGCTATCTCCCTTGCATCTTAGAAAGCTTGCCAAACAGATGTTCTGTTCAGGAAGCTAATGGTTTTAAAGAGCTCATGTAGATTGGGGGGTAAATGGGTAAATCAATTGTGAAGTACAGTAATTGTTCAGATTTGAAATTCTGCTTTCTGCTGCAGGAACATATCCAGGAAGAAGTCAGTTTTGTCTTTATTATCTATGAACAAACCACTCAGGCTAGGGAGACTATAATGTACATTGTACATTTTGGAAAATGAGAGTGAGAAATGCAGTAGGATCGGGATAAACAAAGTATGAAGTATGGGTGATTTGGGGATATTGTTTGAGGATTAGCAAGACCATTTTCTGATTTTGTTTTTGTTTTTTGTTTTTTTCAGAGATGCCTCAGCAATGAAGGAAGAAAGTGACACAATGAAACAATAAGTGGGAAGGGGCTCTGCATCATCCTTGTAAAGTGGTTCACATGGTCCTTCTACAAAGCTTTGCCCACTGGGAAGATAGGGCAGTTGAACCAGTTTCTTCTCAGACCACTCCCACCACTGTACGCAAAAGACACCTGAAGCAAAGAAAGATAAAGACAGCATGTCCAGACATTTCCACTACCTTTTCTTCAGTGTCTTCATAAACACCAGGTGCTGAAGATAAAAGCCAAATTAATTTTGACTAGCTTTTCAGTGTCATGCAGACACTTTCCTCAAAAACACAGCTCAGGGTGATGGTAAATGCTGGAAAGTTTGGTCTCCTGGTCTAAGAGCTTTAAACTTAATACTCACGATCAAGAGGTACATCCAGGGCGTTAATCATCTGGCACAGGAAGAGGATCAGGGGCACCCTCCCTGTAGATGAATGCTTCTTTTTCAGCATTATTTTAAGCTGCACCAGCTTTACTCCTGTTGAGACCCACACACAGAATTTCCTTTTCTTTTTTCACAGATTTGTGTGCCACGTTTAAATAATTTCTCATGCAGCAAGCTGAAAAAGGATGGGATAAGAAGAATAATTATGACATATTAAAAGACAGAAATGAAGAGTGAAAATGTGCAGCTCAGAAAAATCAGACCTCTATTATACATGAATTAAAAAAAGGAGCTGAGTTTTAAATATTTAACCCAGAGACTGGAATAATGATTTATTCATAAATCTAAAATCAGTTCCGAAATATTTGTGGTGTTGTCAAGCAAAATCTGCCCCCTTTCCCGTTATTATGATTTTTCCATGTTAAATATTTGTATTCAGGCTCTCTGAAGGCAACCATATCTTTGTAATAGGTAAGGAAACTCTGGCTTTGAAGCCAGTTAAAAAGTGAGCACTGAGTCTTCAGAGGGAAGGGGCCTCTTCATTCTGAAGATGCTCTGTAGCAGAGTTCTGGGCATGGCCACATGTTTCCTTCAAACTCTAAACACTGATGGAGAAGATGAACTCTGACAATCGAGATCATTTTACTTACTCTACAGTTTCAGAGACAGCTGAGCTTTGGGTTCCAGGCTATCCTCTGTAGTCATTCTCCTCAACAGTGCTGATTAATTATTCTTTCTTGTGAAATACTGGAAGTCACCATAGTAGTTCATTACATCCTTTAATATGTCTTTAAAATCCTCCGTGATCTGGCCTGGTTTATTCCACCTGCTTTCTTCCACTTCCTTGTAACTATTTTCTAGATGATTTCTTTCCATTTTTCTTGTGTTTTTTCTAGTCCCTCAATATGCCTTGAACTCTCCCACCTTCTTGTCGTAGTTTATCCCATCCCTTTACCTGGAAAGCTTTATCCACCCTATTTGCTTACCAAAGTCCTATTTGTTTTTCATAAATCGCTTAAGACATCCTTTTCAAGAAACATCAGCTGATCACTCAAACTAGAAAGCATTCCATCATTGCCTCTGAATTTCTGAAATTTCTCATTTTATAATACTGTTCATATATTATGTATAAATATATATATATGTATGCATGTTTGTATGTAACATGATCTCAGCACCTAGGAGACTGACACAAGAGGATTGTTGGGAGTTCAAGGGCATCTTAAGCTACATAATGAGTACAGTTCAATTTGGGCTACAAGCAAGGTGTCATCTCAAAACAAACAAAAAAAAACCACAGATAGATAGATAGATAGATAGATAGATAGATAGATAGATAGATAGATAGATAGACAGACTATGTGGGCTGTCTTTTCCTCATCTCCCCATCCTTCTGCCACCCTGCCTAAAAAAGCATCACACTGAAAGCCTTAGCTCTGTCATAGAGACAGATGTCTGCCCCACCTGGAAAGAAAAGTTTTTAGTGTCTTCTCAGGAAGGAAAGACACTTGTGAGCAATGGTTCTCGTAAGAGGGTGAAAGGGGGGGAAAAAGAGGGTGAAAAGAAATGACACTATTATAACCTAAGGTAGTTTTTGTAGGTTTAATTATATATGTAATTTTTAAGAAGTCATGTATTTTCATAATAACCATCATTTCTGCCAAAATGCACTTCTTCAGGCTAGTGACTGAATCTCTCTTATTCCTGACAGCACCACAGTGGCCTACTTGGAACATGGAAGGAAAGAAATAAATATAGTAACAAAATTAATGAATGTAAAAAAAAAAGAACAAAAAAGAGCCTTAAGATCTTTGAAATGACTGTAGAGCAGGCTAACCCAAGCTATATTTATATTATAACATTTAGTTTCTAGACCAGAATCTAGTCATCGTAAACAAATCAGTTGTAATAAAATAATAGATCAGAACATGGGATAAAGCACAAATGTGAAAAAATGAAACAATGTAGATAATGTGTGTTGCTAGCAACAATTCAGATTTAAGTTTGGTTTTGATGAACTTCTTACAAAACAGATACAAAGAAAAAATTAGCTAATGGTAGGCATTCTGCTTATACAAATAAAATTTTGTGAATTAAGCATTCACACTATGTGGTTTAAGATCCAAAAATTTTGTCTTTTATTATGTTATTAGTCTCTAGGAAGCATTTAGGTAGAGAAGCTTGTTAAAGCATTTCTGACCCATATTTAAAGCAACCGACCTTTCTGTGTGCACATGGCATATCTCTGCCATAAAATCACATTTTCGTAGGTCTCCTCAGATCTGTCAGATTTGCTGTTAATTCTAATTCAACAAAAGCTTCAGGGAAAATAAAATAAAGGGCACTAAAGCAAGTAGATCTTACATATAACATATGATGAGCAAACACAGCAAAGTTAAACTCTGAGATACATACTAGATGACTGCGTGATTCATGAGCCATGTTAATTTAGTTTATTAGATTTAAGTACTCAGCCCTCTAAACAGGTATTAGACAACTCAAACACTTCCCCAAATCTGTACTATATACTACAATGCCTATAGGATCTTAAATAGCTACACAGTTTCTAAGTTCTTCACTTGTTACATATTTTGCTGTTAGGCCCAGCAAGAGCCTAAATATAAGAAGGTATGAAGAGAACTCAGGAAACTAATCATCCATCGATGCAAAATCGCAAGAGGTTCATTCTGACCATTGCACAATGGGGTCACCCCTTCTGGTCAGCAAGGAGTGGCACAGGGAGACAAAGACCTTAGGTTTTTAAAAGGCAAGGCGCAGGGAATTCTAGGAGTTGCCTTCTTGGCAATTCATGATTGGATGAGGTATTTAACTTTTAAAATAATTTGTTGGTTCTGGGCACCCTTAGGTCTGGTCAGCCCTGTCCAGATATCTGATCTTCAAGTCAGTTTGGAATTTCCTGCCATATGAGATATAGCCACAATTAAAGGTGGGAGAATGATTAACTCATCCCGTGTCTATTCTGAGGAGTGGGAGTTACAGGCTTTGGATCAAAGGTCAGGAGAAGGATTGGGGTCATTTGGCCCACTTTCCAAACAAAGTTCATCTCACAGGCGCCAGCCGGTGATTTTCTCTCCATTTCGTAGAGATCTCTGCTTGTTCTCTTCCTTATCTCTGCCCTCACAGATGGCTAATGTCAGGAACTTTTACATTCCTTGGCTCTCTGGAGAAGCACTTACAGGCTTTAATTAACATGGGCCTAAAACTTGAAAATATAAAGAAACATAGGTTACAAAGTTAGTCTGATTCTTTCATTGCCTCATGTTTTAAAGTATTTATTCTCCCAAAACATAAAAAACAATGAGACAAGCTTCATATATAACTATCTTTATCATTTTAAAGTATACATGGAATTAATAAATTGCGTATAAAATCAGTGTGCACTATAAAAAAAATTAAGTTTTAGAGAAAAGGAGAAAGTACTTAAAGAAGCATGAGCAAATAAATCTTCACACTATTGGGAGATTAGGAACTATAACACTGGAAAACATGGTCTCTCCTCAAACATTGAAAGTTAATTGCACAATTATCCACAGATTATCTCCAGTGCACATTCTTTTAGGGCAGGACAAAGCAATGTCCTGCCTATCACTGACTCCTACTGGAGAAAAATCACCCACACTTACATGAACTCAAATGTGACATGCCAAGCACTCAAGGACAGTACTCAATCAAACTGCAAGTCAAAAACATTGCCAGAAAACTGAGCTTTCTCTCAGTGAAAGGAATGTGTTCTGAATTTGCACAAAGAAAATTCCTGCTTTGCATCCATAGTATTCAATGCCCTCCCCACCAGGAGCCACTTGCCTTGTATTTCACCTTGGGAGATGACAGTTCTTCAACAGTAAGTTAGAATCACAGACCAAAGTAAATTCTTTGTGTAACTAGAGTAAAAGGAATAAAATCCCAATGTGAAATAACACACCAGTTACACACATGTCAGCTTGAAACTTCCAAAAGATATTTACTATTAGACATTGTAAAGATCATTGTATGCCCTGATATTTTGATATTTAAAATCACTTTGATATTTAAAATCACCCATGCTGTTCAAATGATCAACTATATATTTTTATAGTTGATAAAAATATATTACCATATATTTTTAAGAAAAAAAAATCCTAAAGTTTTGACAAAAGATTCATGCAAAACCTCCCAAAAAGTAGCTGTAATGTGGCTTCCTTAAGAAGTCTTTGTTTAAATTGTGGTATTTTTACACAATGGAATACTATTCAGCAATCAAAAAGGAGGAAATCATGAAATTTGCAGGCAAATGGTGGGATCTAGAAAAGATCATTCTGAGTGAAATATCCCAGAAGGAGAAAGACAAACACTGTATATACTCACTTATATAGACCTATAAGATATGATAAACATAATGAAATCTATACACCTAAAAAAGATAATCAAGAGAGCGAACATGGGGTAAGATGATCAATCCTCGTTTAGAAAGACAGATGGGATGTGCATTGAACTTATGACGGAGTCTACTGAGCGCATCTGAAAGACTCTAACTAGCAGTGTTTTCAAAGCAAAGACTCATGACCAAACCTTTGGCAGAGTACAGGGAATCATAAGAAAGAAGGGGAGTTAGTCTGATGGGGAAAGAATAGGAGCTCCACAAGGACCAAATATATCTGGGCACAGGGTCTTTTCTGAGACTGACATTCAACCAAGGACCATATATGGATATAACCTAGAACCTCTGCTCAGATGTAGCCTGTGGTAGCTCAGTAACCAATTGGTTTCCCAAAGTGAGGGGAACAAGGACTATTTCTAACAGGAACTCAATGACTGGCTCTTTGGCCTCCCCACCCCCCACGGGAGGAGCAGTCCTGTTAGGCCACAGAGGAAGGCTTTGCAGCCAGTCCTGAAGATACCTGATAAAGCAGGATCAGATGAATGGGGAGGAGGTCCCCCCCCTATCAGTGGACTTGGAAAGGGGCACGGTGGAGATGAGGGAAGGAGGGAGGGACTGGGAGGGAATGAGGGATCGGGACACGGCTGGGATACAGAGTTAATAAAATGTAACTGATAAGAAAAAAATAAAATAAAAAAAAGAAGTCTTTGTTTTTAGAAAGAAAATAAAACCTCTCAAAGGAGAATTGAAGTTATTTAAATTGTTAAAAGTTAGCTCTCCTACAGGACAGGAAGGCCATTTTCTTCTGTGCTGTTTGAGCTTTTCTGTATCCAACATGGAGAAAGGTTAATGCTGAGTGCAGACAGCTGATCCACATTCTTCAAGCCAGTGAACAAAATAGTGATATACTTGGACAACCATGATACACTAATTGCTGCCAGTTATGGCCCAGCAACAGCTGGCCTTTCTGGCTGCATACCCACTGGATGTGGCATTATCCTGACTGTTTTCTAGTATCTGTATCCAACTAAGGGATGGTCACTTGTTATGTTGTAAATATTTTTAATGTAAGGAATAAGCACATGAATACCACCCCTAGCTATTCCTGTGCTTTTCAGTCACAGATTTGTATCTGAGTCCATGGAGAGATTAGAGAAAAAATCCTCCACGAAGTCACAGTTATACTAGTACGACTAGTATAGTATACTAGTATATATAGTATACTGCAGGTCGCACCAAGCTCAGTAAAGCCTATCTGAGGTATGGACCACAGAGACTTCAAGGATCTCTGCAAATAGCAGGGATAGCTGTGTGAGGCTCTAAAGGGGATGTTTCTAATTTCCTTAATGTCAAAGGAATCTCCCAGTAGATGTCTACAAAGAATCAATAACTATAATGAAACAATATCTAAGGAAAGATAAAAAATAACAGGTGTCTTAGGACTTCTATTGCTGTGAAGAAACAACATAACCAAAAAGCATGCTAGGGTTTATTTAGCTTACACTTCTGTATTGCTGTTCATCATCAAAGAAAGTCAGGACAGGAACTCAAATAGGACAAAAACTTGGAGACAGGAGGGCATGAAGGGGTGCTGCTTACTGGCTGGCTCTTGCTCACCCTGGTTTCTTATAGAACTCAGGACTACCAGCCCAGGGGTGACACCACCCACAAGGAGCCCTTTCCCATCAATAACCAAGGAAATGCCTTACAACTGGATTTCATGGAGGCATTTTCTCCATGAAAATTAAGGTTCTGTTCATTCAGATAACCTAGTTTGTGTGTCAAGTTCATAAGACTAGCCATCATAACCAGTGATAGTGTATACTAGTAAAAGCTCAAACTCTTCATTCCTCAAAGTACTGTAACTGACCATCCTATCTGAAGCTTTTTAAAACAACAGAAAATAGAAAATCATTTAACAAATGAGGGAAGAAAAATCCTAATCACAATAGCTACTGTTCTAGTTTGCTGTCTATTGTTATGATAAAACACTCTGGACAAATCACCTTGGGGGATGAAAGGATTTATTTAGCTAATACTTCCAAATAACAATCAGTCATCAAGGGAAGTCATGGCAGCAACTCCATGTAGAAATCAGCAACTCCACGGAGGCAGGAACCATGGATGAAAGCTGACTGTTGACTTGTTCTCTCCTTCACTCTCTGGCTCATGCTCAGTTAGCTTTCTTGTATAGTCCAGAGTCATCTGCCTAGGGAAGGTACCACCCACAGTAGGTTAGGTCATCCTGTACTAATCAGCAATCAAGATAATCCCTTAAAAACATGGCAATAGGCCTAGTAGATATAAACTATTTCAAAACTGAGACTGCCTGAGATGACTCTAGACTGTGTCAAATTGACAGCTGAAGCTGTCTAGAATAACTATATTAAGTGCTTCTGTATGTGTAGGAATCCCACGTAGGCTCCTCCCCATAGGAAGTTATCCTGTCTACCCAATAATCCCCCAAAGTAAGTTCTAGGGCTGATGACAAGACGGCTCCATGGGTAAAAAGTACTTGTTGCCAATCTGATGACCAGAGTTTAATTCCCAAGGTCCACATGATAGAAGGAAATAGTGGGCTCCCACAAGCTGCCCTCTTAACTTTTACACATGTACCATCACATACACAACGTCTCTCCCCAACACAATAAATGCAATAAAAATTAAAAACAAATCCTAGCATGCTATTCACTGATAAGGACTGCATAGTGCAGGCTGGTAGTCACCTGCTGAGGACATACAAACACACAATATATGAAGCCGCAGGTCTAGATAGCTGGTTCTTATGAAAAGTTCTGCTGCTTCTATTCATTTTACTGTCACATCTTTTAAGAATCCAGCATCTTTCCTCCTTCCACATCCAATTACTCTGAAACTAGTCCATAACCAAGCACAACTATCAAATCTCATCCTTGATAACTTTTTAAAGGGCTAATGGAGTCTGACTATGTACAAAGGATTTTTACATGGATGCTCATAGCACTCTGTCAAGGGTCTTTCCACACTGTGTTCCATGTGAATAGGAAATAGGATTCCTCAAATTATACCACATTACAGCCCTGGCCTATTAAAAGAATAACAAGCTAAGATAATAGAAAGGAGACATTTTTTAAATGGCTGATTTTACACATGGGTAGGTAAAGGCAAGGGGATTGAAAGTTCAAAATCAGCATGGACTACAAAGCAAGAACCTGACAATAAAACAGCAATAATAACAGAGTTCATTCTGAACAGCAGTCATAAGGTAAAAAATCAACTAAGGTAAAATAAAGAGCCAGCAGCATAGCTTTGCACTCAGGGAATAGTTACTATTAACAAGTTTCATTAATAGTTTAAAAGATATTTCATACCTCAATAAAAAAAACTTATTACCTTACAATGTTTTACGTTTAGAAAATTAGATAGTGCTTTTAAGACATGACATTAGGTCATCAAAAATACCAACATCTATGATAAAATCTACTTATTTCTAATACATGGTATCATATGGATATCAACTATTTTTCTGAGTATAGTAATGACAGGAAAAGAAATAACAAAAAATGAGACCATGATATGAATGAGAGATTTAGGACAAAGTGTAAGACAGGATTAATAGAAAGTCCACATGTGTGAGGCAACAGGAACAAGGAGTACGCCTGTTGCACACTTGTCTAGCCATGTATCCAACAAGCACTGTTTGAATTTCCTGTGGGTGATAGAGCTGACTATGAATGTAAAGGTGGTTGGAGTGGAAAAGAAGATTGTTCTTGGACAAAGGAAAGATACACCTTCTCATCCCACCTCTAATATAGTCACAGCCAGCTAAGCAGAATGGAGGAGACCACCCATCCTCAGTGTCTGCCATATGCCCAAGCCTGACAAAAGCTAAAAGAATCAGAGACAGTGTCTGCACAAAGGTAGGTGGGATGTATAAAGGCTGTGAGATGACTTGATGGCTTGAAAGGGAATTAAGAGTGACTAAATGCTTACAAATGCCTTTCTAGGGGAAGGGTAAATATGAGAAAGGAAGAGAGAGTGAGGCAGCAGTTTGGAGCAAAAACAAAAGTCAAACATAGACAGCAATATGACCACCCATGAATAAGCAAAGGATATTAAGAGAGGGATGAAGGTGGAGTCAGCCAAGATCTGTAGGAGCAGAAACAGATTGTTGTTACTATGGCATTGATAGGACATTTGACAGATGATAAGCACCTGTCACCCTTGCATGGCTGTGATAACCAGGCTAAATAGCCCAGTAGCACAACCAATGCTCTAGTTCTCTACAAAGTTTGGCGAAAATCAACTGTGGGTAAGATGTCTTCTTCTCTCTTTTCCACCCTGAATTCTACCACAAACATGGAATGAAGGTAGAATATTATACCGTAGCCTGTAGAGCAGCATCCCGCCTGCCAGCCCTATCCTTATGTAGTTCCAGCAGTAACTCTGGGTTTGACTGTATGATCTGTTTTGGCATTGAAATTCTGGCAGATATGCTACAAGCAGAGGTGTGATAAACTTCTGGGAGGTATGAACTAAACTAATAATGATTGAAGGTCCATGGAAAGAGGCCTTGGAAGGAGAAAGTCACCTGAGGCTTTCTGGCCCTACCTTAAAGCAGGAGAGTCAGTCAGTGATCTGTTAAACCGAATACATCAGCCCGGCTGCCAATCCTTAGAATCATAGAGAGAAGTAAACAGTTGTTTTAAGCCCTAGGATTGTGATGTGGTTTTGTTATCAGCAATGGATGGAGACAGGTTGAGGTTTTGTTTTGTTTTTTTTTTCAACCAGAAATGCACCAGCACAAACACAGTAGGAGGACTGAGTAGCCAAATAAACTGGTTTAAGAGAAGAATGTGCCACAAAGGATAGCATCTCAACATGTGCATCTTTCCTAATAGTGCAGAGCAGGGCGGAGAATGGACAGGAGAGCAAAGTACTCTATCTGCCATGAGAAGTCAAACTAGCATCTTAGTGCTTAACGCAATATAACATGCCTATCTTGTATTAATGACCACTAAGTGTGTGAGGTCATTTTCTCCAGCCTCACTGAGGGTCCCACTTTGTGATGCTGCCATCTTTACAAATGGCCTCCAGAGTCTCTATGTCTTAACTTCCTCTAACCAGAAGCAACACATATGTTTTTGGTTGCCATTTGTTGACTCCAATCTTAGAGATTCAGGAAAGCATCAGGATACAAGAGGAGTATTTAGTGGGCACTAATATTCCTGTCACAAAAAGCAGGGTCTTTTTCCTGTCATCCGGAATTGCTTTAAGAAAGAATCTTAGCAGGAATATTTGGCAGGATTGACATCTTGTTCTATTTCCATGATGAGTCAGGGAGAAGAAAGCTTGGGTGAGCCAGGATGACTAATTGTGTGGGTGGTAGTTGGCTCAAGACATCTCCTCTGTCCCCTTCCAAGTTACATTTCTAAATTCTTTTTCTTTATAATTTGGCCTTTTCTCAAACAAGGGGCTAGACATAGAGACAAAGGCCCAGATTTATTGAAACCCAACAGATATCATTATTACCACACAACAAGCTTTTGAAATTCTTAGAGCAACCTCTAAAAATAAATCTTACTAAGGTATCCAAGTCATGTATAATCACAACGGAACCGTGAATATGAAGAATAGAGAGTGCCAAGACATGAAGAATTGTATTTTCTACTTGTTATCAGTGTCAAGAAAGTTGTAGTAACATAAATCCCAGATGCTCTTTGATATTAGGCACAGATCTCAGTTTCTACCTGATATGAACCGAGTATCATAAGGATTTATCACTAGGACAGCAAAGCAATACATGATGTATTTTCCTCTTGGTACATTTCACTTTCTTTAAACAGACTATATGAAAATCAGAATATATTAAAAAAAAAAAAAGCAAACCAATGATCAGCCATTAGCTCATAACGAAATTTATCAAAGAGAATCTGTACCCAGAACATTTAAATGCAGTTCAGTTTCCAGGAAGTTAAAAATTAGGAGGTCATGTTCTCTGTAGAGCATAAGCACATGAAAGCATACATGGGAGGAGCTATCTTTTCTGTAACATGAGAGTTAATCAATCCCACATTTTGACTAAGCTTTGGAATAGTGTGCTGTCTGTGCAGAAAGGTTAATGTTTCAGAAATCCTCCTGAAACCATCTACATGGACTCCATAGAAAGTATATTCTACTGCAAAAGTGTGAGACAGCATTCAGAGAGAAGTGTTTGATCAGCATCAGGAAGAACATGTTCCTTGTCCCACTGTCCAGTGAAAGAATCAGAACAGAAGAGATTTTTGGGTTACACTGAGGTTGATTAAGCATAGAATTACTGTCTCCATGGGTGTCCCCAGTTTGAATTTTTATGTAATATTTTTTGTGGGTAAAATGAGCACTTGTATGCTAAAAATAAATATATTTATGCTTCTGGAAGTGGGGAGAAGGTAGAATGAGAAGAAAGGAGCAGATAGGAAGACAAAACTATCATTTTAGATATAATGCATTTCAAGTTATATTATGATTTTTCTCTCTTTCACTTAGAAATTGTGGTGATGTATACACACAAATTAAGTTGAAAATCCAAAATTACAAAATATTTTCTTTAAGCATATTCAAGGTGGTGCTGCAAAGATTTCAATGAAAAGATTTACTTAGAAAACCTTTTGAACCACTTCAGTCTGGGGTAGTGCTAAGGCTTTCCCTTGTTCTCATTATCCTATAGTAAGTACAGGCAGATGTTAGCCATATAATACAGCAAAATCATACTAAAATCTACAGACCTAAAGAAGCTAAATAACAAGGAGAACCCCAGGGAGGATGCTTAATTCTCATTCAGAAGGGCAAATAGAATAGGCATTGGAAGTGGTTGAAGATAGGCAACAGGACGGGAGCCTACCACAGATGTCCTCTGAAAGACTCCATCCAGCATGGGATGGAAGCAGATGCTGAGACTCACAGCCAAACTTTGGGCAGAGTTCAGGAGGTCTTATGAAAGAACTGGGGGACAGAAGAACCCAGAAAGGACAAGTGCTCCACAAGGAGACCAACAAAGGCAACAAATCTGGGCCCAGCACAGGGGTCTTTTATGAGACTGTTTCTCCAAACAAGGACCATGTATGGATGCAACCTAGAACCTCTGCCCAGATGTAGCCCTTGGTAGCTCAGTAACCACATGGATATCCTAGTAAGGGGAACAGGGACTGTTTCTGACATGAACTCAATGGCGGGCTCTTTGACCTTCCCTCCTTCCCCAAGGGAGGAGCAGCCCTGCTAGGCCACAGAGGAGGACTTTGCAGCCTGTCCTGAAGAAACCTGATAAACCAGTATCAGATGAAAGGGGAGGAGGTTCTCCCCTATCAGTGGACTTGGAAAGGGGCAGGAAGGAGATGAGGGAGGGAGGGTGGGATTGGGAGGGAAAGAGAGAATGGAATACAGCAGAGATACAAAGTTAACAAACTGTACGTAATATTAAAAAAATAAAAATTAAAGAAAAAGACCTGATGGGAAATGAATAGGGTTTCAAAGTGAAAGCAAAAAAGAACAAAACATATAAAGTCACCATGGTACAAAACAGCCTAACTCATGAGAAGTTGGAAGGGAGAAAGCATGAGATACAAGGAGACGTGGGAGGCTTGTGATTGAAGGCTTTTTTTTTGCCCCACCTTCCAAGATTTACTTCAAAGCAAACATTTTGACAGTATTTACATCCTTCAGTGTTGGAATTATTTTCAATAAGCTTACTTCTGTGTTTAATTGTATCATTAAACAAGGAATATTAAAAGTGGTAAAAAAAAAAAAATCTGGGCCCAGGGAGGCCCGCTTAGATTGATGCAATAATCAAGGACCATGTATGGAGTCTCCATGTGGGCCCACTCACTAAGGGAAACAGGGGCTGCCTCTGACATAGACTCTGTTGCCTGTTCTTTGATCACTTCCCCCTGGTGGGGCAGTCTTGCCAGGCCACAGAGGAAGAGGATGCAGGTAATCCTGATGAGACTTGATACACTGGGGTCAGATGTAGGGAAGGAAGATGGGGGAAGAGGGATGGAGGGTGTATCCAGGAGGAGATGAAGGAGGGGCCTATAATCAGGATATTAAGTGAATAAATGGCAGAGGAAGTGACCTACAATTCTGTGCTCACCTGTGAGCAGGCTGAAGATGAAGAGTAAGTATCCCTGGCCACACCCCTCTAGGAGAAAGCAGATTTTTTAATTCATCTCATTAGTCTGGCTACGGAAGGCTTTAAAAGTTAGGTTTCTGTCTCTACTGAGAACTTTAAAAAAGACCATTCTCAGCCAATGCCAGACCTAGGCAACAATTACTAGTCTCCAACTCTCCTCATGATCCTTAAGAGAAGCTATTTATTTATTTATTGGCCTATTAGAAAGCCTACTACCTTCTAGGAAAAGTCCCAGAGTATCTATTAATACTATACAGTATGTCAGTGCTAATTTCTGATTTTTATCAAAGTTGGTTGTAAGAACAGGCTAATTTCCAGATTATCTGCATATTAAACCAGTTCAAGGGGTTGGGGATTTAGCTCAGTGGTAGAGCGCTTGCCTAGCAAGCGCGAGGCCCTGGGTTCGGTCCTCAGCTCTGGAAAAAAAAAAAAAAAACAGTTCAAGACACCATAGTTCTTATATAGAGAATTTCCAAATTGGACTTAAGATATCAGACAGACAAGCAAGAAGTAAAGCAAATAATCATGTTTGAAAGATGAAGTTTTGTATTGTTAAAAGCCTAGCTTTGGATAGAAACAAGCTACTTTCTACACATTTTTTGTGACATGTGTTCAATAGGGCATCATAAATGGTATTAACGTCTATGTTGGCTGCTGAAAATTTTAACTAGAGGACAAGTTTCTAAAACTGGGGGAAAGTGCATGGTCCATACAGAGGCAGAGGAGCAGAGAAGATGTGGAGCTGGGACATTTCTAAGATGAATGTTCATGGAGTGGAGTTCTTAGAAGCTTTAGCACTGTACCATAAGAACCACACCCAAGTGTAGTCAGAGATCTTTGTGAGACATTCTGTTCAAAATATGCATTACATACCCACCAGGTTTCAGATGGCAAGATTCCCATGTTCATTTGCTTTAATCTGTGCCTCCAAAACATTCTGTTCTAGGCTTGGCAGGGAAGTCAAGCTGTTTGAAAAGGTGGCAGTGTGAAATGGTGTGCTGAGTGTCCACCACCATCCCACAGAAGGAGCTCAGCATTACAGGAACATGAAGTAGGTAGTAGGTATCTAGTTCTGTTCAAGAGAAAAGGACTTGGAGAGTGTGGAACAGGAACAAGAATATCCAGGCAGGGAAGTGAGTCACTATGAACAGACAAGGTTTGCACAGAAGCCCAAGGTCTGTCTTTGACAAATATCCAGACACAAATGACACAAGAAGATGGAGAAATTGGACAGAGATGTTGAATGGTGCCTGGCTATGGGGGAATTGAAATGCTGTGCTAATGAGTTTTGATTTAATTATGGTGTTAGATGAATTTCAAAATACAAAGCTGGGCATAGTGAGGTAAAGACTTTGCTTTCAAAAGGGACATGCTGGGTGGGATGGGCAGGGATTCTTAGGGGACTCAATGAAACTCAGCTCACTCATCTAGGAGTCAGTTCCACACAGATTAATGGCTGCCCTAGGCTAGGGGTGGATGAGTGGGGGACTTATAGCAAATAGGGAGGAGGGCATAACTTTTAGGTGCTCAGCAGCAGTGCTGATATAAAGCTGCTGGAGCTCAGTCACAATAATTTAAAATGACAGAACAACACCCACGCTCACACCACCTATTGTTACCATAGCCATGTTTGCACAAGCTAACAGAGGTTGCCAGTTCCCTTGTTGTGGCATTATGTTAGAGAATGAAGCACAGCTGATGATATTCAAGGTTGGTGAAAGTATTGAGAAAATGGAATTCTCACATATTCTTACAGGTATATAAAAAGATAGCTACTTTGGAAAAAGTCTAGAAATTTCTGAAAAGTTAAAGATTTATTTTCCACATAAACTAGTAATTCCACCCTCAGGAATATACCCAAACGTTGTGAAAATAGGAGCTGGAGAGATGGCTCAGTAGTTAAAGAGCCCTGGCTGTTTTTGCAGACAACCTGAGTTCAGTTCCCTGCATCTTCATTGTGACTCACAATCCTTTGTAATTTTTGTTCCAGGGAATCTGACACCCTCTTCTGGCCTCTACTGGTACCTGGTGTGTATATGGTGCACATACATACATGTAGGCAAAACACTCATACATAAAATACAAATAAGTAATTTTTTTAAGTCATGAAAACATTTAAACACAAAAACTTCTAGGCACATGTACATTAAATTATTTTTAATGATTTTTTAATGATCAAAGTTAGAAAAGAATTCAAATATCAAAGGGTAAACAAAATTTAGCATATTTCTATAATAGAATGCCACTAAACTTAAGGAAGAATGAGCTACTGATAAATCATGGCACGTGCCCATGGACAAAAAACGCAAAGCCATCCTAAAAGAAGTCCAATAGAAAGTCCAATAGTCCAGTGATGTTCTTACATGAGGCTTTGAGAATAATGAATACATAAAATTAAACAGTTTGAATGGCTGCTTGGACCAGGAGTAAAAGGACTGACCATGATCATACAGGAGGGAACTTCTCAGCTAACAGCACGTCCTGTATCTAAATGGTGCTGATGTCTGTGTGACTCTATGAAACCCACCTAACTAGAGTTGACATGAACAAAATCTCTGGTATGTAAGCAATACCTCAATAAAACTGTAACAGTTAAAAAGGACAACTTCAACATCCTGGATGTTTCAATCAAGACATTCTTCAGAGGACACTTATCTATGCCTATGTCCCTTAGCAAATGTTTTCATGCCAAACACTCAGCTTTGTACCAGTGTAAGTAACGTATGTCTAGACAAAGAAAACCAGGTCCCACTGAAGGAAACTACAAGTAATCTGTGAGCCTACATCGTTCACTGGCAGAGATTTCAGAAGAGAAATGTAGATAAGAACTTATTCTGAGGAAAATAAATAATTCCACCCAAAAGAAGTTACATTTGTCTCTGTTGACATTTGTAAATACTCTTCTATTTATACCTCAAAAATAGCTGATATATAGCTTACATACATGGACTTTTTTATTTATAATTTTTATTTTTTATATTGATTACAAGTTATTTACTTTGTATCCCAGCTGTAGCCTCCTCTCTCATTCTCTCCCAATCCTACCCTCCCTCCCTCATCGCCTCCCTGCCCCTCTCTAAGTCCACTGATAAGGGGAGGTCCTCCTTCCCTTCCATCTGACTCTAGTTTATCAGGTCTCATCAGGACTGGCTTCAATGTTCTCCTCTGTGGCCTAGCAAGGCTGCTTCTCCCTTGGGAGGGGGGGAGGTCAAAGAGCCCGCCACTGAGTTCATGTCAGAGACAGTCCCTGTTCCCCTTATTAGGGTACCCACTTGGATGCTGAGCTGCCATGGGCTGTGTCATGAGCAGGGGTTCTAGGTTATATCCATGCATGGTCCTTGGTTGGAGAATCAGTCTCAGAAAAGACCCCTGTGCCCAGATATATTTGGTCCTTGTGGCACTCCTGTCCTCTCCAGGTCTTGCTAACTCCCCCTTCTTTCATATGCTTCCCTGTACTCTGCAGAAGGTTTGGCTATGAGTCTCAGCATCTGCTTTGGTACACTTCTAGGTAGAGTCTTTCAGAAGCCCTCTGTCCTGTTTCTTGTTTTCTCCTACTTCCAATGTCCATCCCATTTGTCTTTCTAAGTAAGGATTGATCATTTTACCCCAGAACCTCTTCTTGTTTAGCTTCTTTAGGTGTACAGATTTTAGAATGTTTGTCCTATCTTATAGGTCCAGTATCCACTTATAAGTGAGTATATACCGTGTGTGTCTTTCTGCTTCTGGGATACCTCACTCAGGAAGATCTTTTCTAGATTCCACCATTTGCCTTCAAATTTCATCAAGGACATTTGTTCAACCATGATTGTAGCACCTTTATTCATAATATCCAGAACTAGGAAACAATCCAGATGTCCCTCAATGGAGGAATGGATACAGAAACTGTGGTACATTTACTCAATGGAACACTACTCAGCAATTACATGAACTTCCTAATAAAAGTTCATGACCATTTTCAACTTTTCTAAAAGTGATTTTTTTTTCAGTTGCCACAGATTTGCATTATATTTTATTTTTTTATTTTTTTAATTTTATTTTTCTCATTAGTTACATTTTGTTAATTCTGTATCCCAGTTGTATCTCTCATTCCCTCCCCAATCCCACCCTCCCTCCCTCATCTCCTCCCACCCTCATCTCCTCCCTGCCCCTTTCCAAGTCCACTGATAGGGGAGGACCTCCTCCCCTTTCATATGACTCTGTTTTGTCAGGTATTTTCAGGACTGGCTGCAAAGTCCTCCTCTGTGGCCTAACAGTACTGCTCCTCCCTTGGGAGGTGGGAAGGTCAAAGAGCCAGTCATTGAGTTCCTGTTACTGTTAGAAATAGTCGTCGTTCCCCTTACTATGGGAAACCAATTGATTACTGAGCTATCACGGGTCACATCCGAGCAGAGGTTCTAGGTTTTATCCTCTCATGGTCTTTGGTTGAGTATCCATCTCAGAAAAGACCCTGTGCCCAGATATGTTTGGTCCTGTGTAGCTCCTATCCTTTCCACATCAAACTCCCCTTCTTTCATATGATTCCCTGCACTCTGCCGAAGGTTTGGTTATGAGTCTTAGTATCTACTTTGGAACACTGTGATTTTATGTTATACTGGGCTTCATCTCTACATAATGTTATTTGGTTTGGTTTCCCATTCACTTGCAGTTCATCAGAGGCTCATGTATACTAAATGGAAGACAGGCAAAGAGGATTTTTCATTTCACTATTTCATCAGTGTCTCAAATAAGAGCATTTATTCCTTTCTTTTTCACATGTCATGTCTTTTCCTTATCTTCAGATCTTCTCATGGGCTGAGGGTTATAAATACTTTCAAAGGCAGACTCTACTTATTTTTGTCTTTTTAAAGAAAGAGAAAGACATTAGAAGTAGAGATTAGAAAAAATACAGTATAAAATTGGCATGCAGTTTCTGAGAAATCCATTTTCTACTGACAGTAGGGGGAAGATGGTAGGTAGATTATCTCTACACTGAGTTGAGAAGTTTGCCAGGTTACTTCCTCAGTGAGCACCATTAACTCTAGACTGTAATTGTTCAGAGTAAAAACGAGATGGCAATAGTCAATACCCTTGTCTTCTGTATTTTCTTTCAATTATCCCCTTTACTCCTGCTCCAGGTTCCATTCCCTCTCTACTCTGTAACCCTTCCCTGCTCTGCAACCTCCTGGTACTCTCTCATCTTCCCATCTTTTGCTTTCTAGCTTAGGTCCTGTTAAATACCCCCTTTTTTATTAGTCCTTTTAACTAATTCTTTTTGTTTTAACATTACATTATTCTTTAGAAAAATTCTCAGTAAAAGTAGTTTTGCCTATATTGGCATAAAGTCTGAATTTTACCCATGGCTCCTCCTGGTCACAGGTTCACTACATTGCCACTCTGGGTTGCTCACACTTCAGAGCACCAATGGATTCTTCGAAGTGTCAATACAGAGACTTTCTTGGGTAGGAAATGAAAGCTGTATAAAGTTTTATTGAGCTCACACAGCATTGACAAAGATGCAAGAAGGCCAAAATAGTGCAGTGGTACATAAAAGAAGCTTGGCTCAAGACTGTCAGAACACAGTTGAGGAACATGAGGAATTCTCATGCAATGAGAACTCTGAGAACCCTCCAAGAAAATAAGAAGGGAGTCTTATAACCTCAGTTTCTCCAAAAACATAGCATTGTTCTTGGAATGTGTTTTTATGCTCCTTCCAGGTTTAGGGGACATGATTGAGTTTACTTCAGATTACGCATTGCTTGCTGATGTTATTTAATTAAATGTTTAAACTATCCTTTATATGCCTCTGTGGAAAAAACATGATTTTGTCACTGTGGCTTATCCTTGTATAAAAGAAGAACTCTTAAGAACTTTCTCATGTGATTTCTCTTAATCCTTAGAGTATAAATTGTCTGATGTTCTGAACAAAGTTGCAATAACATGAGGCTTTAGTTTGCCTACTTTATCACCTCCATTCTCCCAGGCTCCACTGCCTCTAGAGCACAAGATATATAACTTTGTAAGCTGTCTAGACAACATAGACAGGACTTGGATAACTGAGAACAGGATATTTGTAATGCTCTCATGATTAAATCCCGGCAAGATTCTAGGTACAGAATAAGTATTAACGAAAACAAACTGGTTGACCTTCCCAATAAAGTGCTAGGTTCCCAAAGGGTAGCTGTGATAAAGAAGCGAGTGTGAAGATGTTATGGAGAATTACCATGTAAAGAAGAGCTGAAAATAATTTGATCAACTATATAATTTTGTCTGGAGCCAAGCCAAGTCTCAATGATTCCCCACATGTCTTTTTGTTTTTTCTAATTTATCTTAGTCCATAGATACAGCTAGCACTGTCTTTTAAAATAAAACACAAAATTTGTAGTGAGAATTATTAACAAATTAAGATAGCTGAAAATACCCAGGGATAGAATGATGAGGAGAGGGAAGGTTAAGGCTGAGTAGTGTGAGGGAAGGTGCACCAATCTGTCTAAGTTATTTCATCTCTTAGGGTCTTATATTTCCTGTTATTAGCACCTGAGAGAGTGAACTAACTCAGGGATGAAGAGCAATTTTACTCCATGTGCCAGTTCTGATCCATTAGCAGTGGGAAGGGTGTGTCTGGGGGGAAAGGCATAGCACCAAGGCAGATAATACCTTAAGCCATCATCTGCCATTCCTGCTTTAGTGGGAAATGGTTTGCCAAGAGTTTTCCATGGGCATATAAGAAATCTTTTCTCCCGGGGATGTATGAGGAAACTGGTCTAGCTCTCCTTCTCTCTAACCAACCCAAGTCACTCAGATTCAACTGGTGACATCCCTGGAGTAATGTTATTTGTTTATTATATATTCCTATCCTAGTTTTTCATTTCATATACCTGTTTTGTGGCAATTATTTACTTGAGAATATACTAATGCCTACATGTTTCTACTCTGAAGATCACCCACATGTCTTTTGAGTCTTAATAACTTTCATGCACCACTTCAAAACTCTTATTACTTCTCTTATTTTACCCTTAGCAGCACACTGCATCACTGCACAAGTTTGACTATCTTTGTATAAATGTACCTCACTTTGTGTCCCTCATAATAGACTCCTCGCGTTTAGTGTTACAGTACTAGACTCCATTCTGGCTGGTATATTTTGGCTCTGGTGCTGAGGATTGAACCTAAGGCCTTGCATGTGCTAGGTCTAGTGACTGAACTATGTCCTCAGCCCTTAGAATACAGTCAGTACCTAAACATGGATAACCCAGTAATGCATACGAGTTAGTGCTTTGAATGTCACCTGGAGCTAGTGGGAGACTAGCTCCCTATTTCCTATGATGGCAGACAGTTCTGAGAACATTGTGCACCTCTCATGGATCTCTATAGACTCAAAGATCCAAGGTCATAATGCATCCTTCTGTCGGCCCTCCTCTGTTTCACTTCTCTGCTCCCCATTTCTGTCCCTGAATTCATATATCCAAACTAAAGGTGAATGAAGCTTGGTCTCTGGCTCTTCCCTTAGTGGACTCTATGCTAAAACAAATGGGTGGTAGTATTGTATTAAATTAGCAAAAGCTCATCCTCTAACTATGTTCTTAGGGGACAGCAGCCAACACTGGACTTGTCACCCTTCCTCAAAGACTCCTCAACTACAGAATTCATCTCTTCTTTCCCAGACTAAAAGGAATGGGAAAGATCAAGAGACCCCCCTGAGCACGTTTATATCCCTAGGCTTACTTTAATTTTCTAAAACAAGACTATAAAGGGGGTGAGCAAGAGAAGTAGTTTCAGAGAGGCCAGAGAGATACAGAGAGGTCAAAGACAAGGCGGATAAGTTTGAGGATGTTAATTCAGAGGTCAGATAACTTATCCAAAATCACAAGGCAAGAATTAAACCAGATATCAACCCAGTACTGTGGGCCCAAAGCCCTTTTGTGAAGCATACAAGTTTACATATCCTTTCTCCCCAGCATGAGGATAAGAATAACACTAACTCCAAAGGTTAGAATGAAATAAATCCTCTGCCTACCAACAACACAAATTGGCCTCTTCATTAATAGATGCAAAGTGATATCTCAGGGTTGTTTTGATTTGCATTTCCCTGATGGCTAATGAGGATGAGCATTTCTTTAAGTGTTTCTCTGCCATTCGATATTCCTCTGTCGAGAATTCTCTGTTTAGCTCTCTTCCCCATTTTTTAATTGGATTACTTGGTTTGCTATTTTTCAGCTTCTTTATATATACTGGATATTAGTCCTCTGTCAGATAAAGGGTTAGTGAAGATTCTTTCCCAGTCTGTAGGAAGACGTTTTGTTTTGATGATGGTGTCCTTTGCTTTACAGAAGCTTTTCAGTTTCATGAGGTCCCATTTATTGATTGTTGCTCTTAGAGTCTGTGCTGTTGGTGTTCTGTTCAGGAAGTTGTCTCCTGTGCCAATGAGTTCTAGGCTGTTCCCCACTTTCTCTTCTAACAGCTTTAGAGTATCTGGATTTATGTTGAGGTCTTTGATCCACTTGGACTTTAGTTTTGTGCAGGGTGATGAATATGGATCTATTTTCATTTTTCTGCATGTAGACATCCAGTTGGTCCAGCACCATTTGTTGAAGATGCTGTCTTTTTTCCATTGAATGGATTTGGCTTCTTTGTCAAATATTGAGTATTCATAAGTGTGTAAAACTCAAATGACAACACATGCTGGAGAGGTTGTGGAGAAAGAGGAACCCTCCTCCACTGCTGGTGGGAATGTAAACTGGTACAACCACTCTGGAAAGCTATCTGGCGCTTTCTAAGACAATTAGGAATAGTGCTTCCTCAAGACCCAGCTATACCACTGCTAGGTATATACCCAAAGCTTGCTCAAGTACACAAAAGGGATACTTGTTCAACCATGTTTATAGCAGCTTTATTTGTAATAGCCAGAACCTGGAAACAACCCAGATGTCCATCAACGGAAGAATGGGTACAGAAATTATGGTATTTCTACACAATGGAATACTACACAGCAATCAAAAAGGAGGAAATCATGAAATTTGCAGGCAAGTGGTGGGATCTAGAAAACATCATTCTGAGTGAAATATCCCAGAAGGAGAAAGACAAACACGGTATATACTCACTTATATAGACCTATAAGATATGATAAACATAATGAAATCTATACACCTAAAAAAGATAATCAAGAGAGCGAACATGGGGTAAGAGGATCAATCCTCGTTTAGAAAGACAGATGGGATGTGCATTGAATGCATGACAGGGGTCTACTGAGCGCATCTGAAAGCCTCTAACTAGCAGTGTTCTCAAAGCAAAGACTCATGACCAAACCTTTGGCAGAGTACAGGGAATCATAAGAAAGAAGGGGAGTTAGTCTGATGGGGAAAGGATAGGAGCTCCACAAAGATCAAATATATCTGGGCACAGGGTCTTTTCTGAGACTGACATTCAACCAAGGACCATGTATGGATACAACCTAGAACCTCCACTCAGATGTAGCCTGTGGTAGCTCGGTAACCAATGGGTTTCCCAAAGTGAGGGGAACAAGGACTATTTCTAACAGGAACTCAATGAAGATACATGATAAAACAGGATCAGATGAATGGGGGGGAGGTCCCCCCTATCAGTGGACTTGGAAAGGGGCACAGTGGTGATGAGGGAGGGAGGGAGGGACTGGGAAGGAATGAGGGTTCGGGGCACGGCTGGGATACAGAATTAATAAAATGTAACTGATAAAAAAAATAAAAATTAAAAAAAAATAGATGCAAAGTGACAGAATAGCCCATTATAGTGGACTACCCCACTCTGAGCTTCTTCATTAGGCAGTGCTGGAATGGGGCCCATCTACTTCCTGCCAACACCATCTAGCAGGTGCTGACTTTTCCCAGCCATGAACTAGGCTATGTAATTGCATTAAATCATGGGGTGCTTCTCTGTAGCTCTTACTCCTGTCATGAGCACAACTGTCACACAGAAACCACTTAGGAAACTAGAAGTTTCTGATCCAGTCCACAGAAATATCTGATCCACTCCACAGAGCTAGGCTCACAAGCTTACCGAAAGACTAAATCAGCAAAGCTCATTTTCATACTTGGTGGATGCAACTAGAAAGGGACAAACAGCTGAAGGTGACCTGGGACAAGCCCCATGCTACCCCAGCAGTCGGAAGAGCTCCTGAACTTTATTTACCATTTGGATATACCAGGTCTTCCCATATTTACATTTTGTACTGTTTACTATTTTTAAAGCATACCATCATATTGCCACTACATTAATTGTAGTGCATATGCAAATGCATTACTTATAATCTTATTTTCTACTTCTTATATAGTTTACATTATTTTATTGCTAATTGTGGTCAGATTCTTTGTGTGTGTTTATTTTTTACATTTATTTTTAATTTATATATTTACTTTACAACCCTATCAAGTCCCCTCCCCTCCTCTCCTCCTGGTCCCTCCCTCTCACCCTCTTTCCTCTATCTCTTCCCTTTGTCCTCAAAAAAGGGGACCCCATCACCAACCCACCCTAGCACATCAAGTCGCATCAGGACTGAGCTCCTCCTTTACAAGTTAGTTATACGTTTTCTAGTTTTAGTAAAAAGTACAGTTGGGACTCATAGGAAACTCATGAAGACATTCATGACAGTACATCTAATCAACAATCAGGTTCATTCTACATTTACTTGAGATTATTGACCTAATAAAAGCACAGCCATTGTAACTACATGTATTTAAGTACATTAGTGATTGACCAATATGCATTGGTGTCACATAAAGGAAAAAAATCAAAGCATTTACCTTGGAATGGTTTAACCAAAAGGAAGCCCAAGTTTGAATTATCTACTTCTCTCCACAATCTTCCATCTCTGTATCTTTTGGTTACTAACCTGTTACCTTTGTATTGTATGAGTCTGAGTCTATGTCCCTATGTCTGTCTGGCTATCTTGTTTTGTCTTTCCCTGTCTCCATGTTGCACCAAAAGCACCACATGGGGTAAAGAAACATTATAAAACCTTTAAAAGAGTTTTTATAAGGGATTGAGTTACTGACTCTAACAGATAACGAACACTATTGTGAACCTCACAGCAAATACACTTACAAACCTATGTTGACGTTGCTTGTAACATTTATGGTGAAGATTTATTTATTTATTTATAAGGTCATATATGACCTTTTCACTATTTTCAGCAAATGATTATCACACCACACATACAAACATTCATGCATTGCCCTCTGGGTCAGAGGTATGGAAGAGTATATAACATAAACTTACGTGTTAGCTTAAGTTGTAAAACTGATTATATGGGATATGCAAGGCAAATAAAGTTGGTTGCTATATTGTTCTCTAAAGGGCAGGTTAAACAAACAGGCTGAAAACAAAGGATAGCAGTCCTAAGTCAACTCTGGGTGATTAGTAACTTTGGCTGTTGAAGTCCAGCAGAAGTTTCCTAGAATGTAGGATATATTTTCATAATATTCAATCTAACAAATTAGATTTCAGGAACATGGTCATTTTTATATCGACTGATATGGTTTTTAACTAAAGCTAGCATTGAGTATTTATGCTAGTGGCAAGTTATTGCTTCTTACAGTTTTCTTTGTGGTTAAAGTTAAAATCAAAGTCCATTTCTTAGTTCTTTTTTATTTATTTTTATTTTTTATTATTTTTTATGTTTTTTATTTAACTTTTATTAATTACACTTTATTCATTTTGTATCCCCCCATAAGCCCCTCCCTCCTCCCCTCCCGGTCCCACCCTCTCCCCCCTTTCTGCATGCATGCCCCTCCCCATGTCAACTGATTGGGGAGGTCCTCCTCTCCTTCTTTCTGATCTTAGTCTATCAGTTCTCATCAGAAGTGGCTGCATTGTCAGGGTTCTAGGTTATACTCCATGGTTGGAGTATGAGTCTCTGGGAAGTTCCCTGTGTTCAAATTTTCTTGTTCTGTTGCTCTCCTTGTGGAGTTCCTGTCCTCTCCAGCTCTTACTATTTCCCACTTCTTACATAAAATTCCATTCACTCTGCCCCACTTGGCCATCAGGCTCAGCATCTGCTTTGACAGTCTGCACGGCAGAGGCTTTCAGAGGTCCTCTGTGGCAGGTTCCGAGGTTGTTTCCTGTTTTCTTCTTCTGGCTTTCAGAGGCCCTCTGTAGCAGGTTCCTAGGTTGTTTCCTGTTTTCTTTTTCTTCTGATGTCCATCCTCTTTGTCTTTCAGGATGGGGATTGAGCGTTTTAGTCAGGGTCCTCTCTTTTGCTTAGTATGTTTAGATGTACAGATTTTAGCGGTTTTATCCTATGTTATATGTTTATATGAGTGAGTATATACCGTGTGTGTCTTGTTGCTTCTGGGACAACTCACTCAGGATGATTCTTTCCAGGTCCCTATGAGCTTGCCTGTAAAGGCATTTTCTTGATTAATGATCCATGACATGGAAAAGCCAAGTCCACTGTGAGTAGAACCACCCCTAGGCAGGTGGGCCCAGCATGAGCAGAGGAGCAGTAATCAGCATTCCTCTATAGTCTCTGCTTCAGTTCTTGCCCTGGTTTCTTACAATGATGCACAATTACATGGAAGCTAAAATAAACCTTTCCTTCTCAAGTTTTTTTGCTCATGGCGGGCTATAAGAGCTAAAAGCCAATTCATGTTGATATAAAGAGGGCATAATGTCTCTTGCACACACATTACAGGAGAAAATTTGTAGCTTGGGAAACCAGAATCTTTAAAAAAAAATTTTATTCTTCGAGAATTTCAGACAAAGTATTTTAGTACTCTTCACCCTGCCCTCCTCTTAATTCCTCCCAAGTATACCCCTGCCTCCCTATTCTTGCAACTCCATGTCCTTCATTTATTTTTCTTTTTAAAATTAACCCATTGACTCTAGTTTGTGCTGTTAATATACTCCTGGGTGTGGAGTCATCCACTGTTGAATGGTTTGGTCAACCTACCAGGAGCCACAGTTATAGAAACTGACTTTCCCTTTTCCAAAAGCCACCAACTGTCAATTGTTTATCAATTAGGAGTGAGTGCTCATGAAACTTTATTTTCTGTTTTGTGACCAATATGTGTGGTATCTTCAGCAATAGGAACCAGAATCTTTTAGAGTAGGTAGTAATTGTGCCTGCACTTTCCTACAGAAACAAACACTTTTCTCTGCCTCTCAAGACTATTAGATAATCATCAAAGAGACCAATAAATTCTCAAAAGCAAAAGTATCTAGAACAAAGGGTCATTAATGGCTCTGCCGACAAGATGTACAAGAAACCCATGGGGAATCTTCTCCCACAGTTTCTTAGTTTTGCTGCTGTGGAAAGGCAGGCTGTGGAAAGGCTGGCTGTGGAAAGGCTGGCTGTGGAAAGGCTGGCTGTGGTTGTGCAATCTGATAATACTCCTTCAACTAGTAATCCCACACCCACATTGGTGCCTCTTGACTTTGGGCTTCAGGAATCCTACCATTTCCAAAAAGAATGTCAATGTAAAAAAACTGATTGACTATATTTGTTCTCATATAAGAATTCTACTTTTTAAAGTAGATTATAGCTTCATAACACATGGTCTAATTTTAACCAAATTTTACCTAGATGACCAGAAAAATACATTTTAAAGGAAAAAATGTTTTCATTTCTTATGTTTTCCTTGAACTGGAATGCTACATTTAATCTGGTATATTTGATCTTTGTGCAAGAGACAGAAATATAGCTATATTTACATATAATCTCAGATGGAATATTTTAAAAATAGTTCATCAAAGGAAAATGCTAATTCCAGTCAAGTGGCCTTCTTTCTACAGATTGTTAATTCAAAGCTTAAGGCTAAAGTAGAAAAAAATAGTTATTCATTCTGAGACAAAGCTCATTTCTTCCATGGTATAACACTCTATTCCCTGGGGCAGTTATTATAGTCATACACAGAATGTATTTCATTGAAAATATTAGCTGGTTATCCAGAAATCTATGCAGACAATTAAACTCTTGCTAGCTCACACAGCTGCTCCCAGTCTTATAGAATAAATTAGTGTACATCAGGGCATTTAAAACTTGAAACTTGCTTTTAGCTATTTTCAGATTAATATCTTGAATAAGTAAAATTTTATTTACACTGTATTTTTCAGTGCAGTTTAGTGGGAGAGAGAGAGAAAGAGAGAGAGAAAGAGAGAGAGAGAGAGAGAGTAGTATGCTCAAGGTCCTATGCTTAGTGCTCAGCATGTGCACATGTATACACACACACACACACACACACACACAAATTCATCAGATTTTGTAAAACAACCATGAATAGACGTTAATATCACATGAGAACTAATTGCTAACAAGAAATAGAGGTGTCTCCTTAGAAAATACAGGGCCAGTTGCTTTTAGAAGTAAAAAACCTCACTATGGATGGGACTTCCTAATTGTCCACTGAAAGCTGCTTTAGGAATTCATTAGTAAGTGAAGGTAAGAACCTGAAGGTTGCATATGTCTCAGCACCATATAAACATGCAGAGATGACACAGGTGCCATCTAACAGGAACACAAAGTTTCTGAACATGTGCAAAAATGCAGTTGTCTGTGGGTGACTATGGCCCACAATATCTGCCACACAAAAGGTAGGCGGGGGGGGGGGAGATAAGGATAATGAAGCCAAACAATTCACAAATATTTCCTATATCACTGTATAACTAGACCAGTTATAGAATTGTCCTGAAGTGTAATACAGTAAAAGTGTTATGAGGGAAGACACATTGATGGCAATCCATTGAATTCATATGCATGGGGTCCAGAATTGAAATTGTCTGCAAAATCCTCCTTTACCATTTTTCTCAAATACAAATACAAATATGACACTTGGTGCTGGGAACTACCCTAATGCTTTACATTTGTAGGCTTATTTCATTTGTAACAACCTTACTTTTCCCATTATATAGGAGAGAAAACCCAAGCCCAGTTGGAAAGCTGCTCACTCAAGGATCACAGAGAGAAGCCAACCCAGAACTTGAACTACAGAAGTTGTGCTCTAGGCTAGGCCTAGGACAAGCACCAAGAAAATGATAAATTTATAGCAGGTGCAAAAGTTAAGGAGGGGTACTTTCTCTCCTCTGCTCTCTTCTCTCTTTCTGTATCTCTCCTCTCTTCTCTCTCTGTGTATGCCTCGCCTTCCCCTCTGTCCCTTCCTTTTCTCTCCCTTCCCCTCTCCCTCCCTCCCTCTTTTTCTCTCTCCCTCCCACTCCCTGTAAGGTGGCTGAGAGCTGCTTCTAATAAACCTGAATTTATATACTATAAGAAAAAGTTTAGAAGGGACACCTAAAAGTTAGAAAGCAAGATATCTAATATCTTAACAAAGAACTAAAAATTAATACAAATCATTCATTCAAACACAATAATCAAGTTTAAATAAAATACAATTAATTCTTTTTCTTTTCTTCATCCAGAATCAATATAACCTAAAATAGCAAGGATTTATAACCCATGTTTTTAACTCCCATGGCACATAATCTCCTTTTCAAAAATTTTCTTTTCCATACCTGATGCTAGTTTGCAACTGAAACAACATAGTAAATTTCTGAGTGTTTCCTTTCTCTCTAAAATACTGTAATCTTTACGAGAGAAGGGGTCTGCCTATTTTGAGTTGTCTTTAACCTGAGATAGACAGTGAAGAATACAGTTGGGAAGAAAAGATGTGTAATGGGGAGGAGGGTCACATATCATAAAAGATAAAGGACAAAGCTCACTGAAAGTCACACTCAAATATGACAAGATATGTCCTTCAAAAGGAAAATGTTAAAGATAACAAATACAAATATGAACAAAGTCATAGTGAGTTGTGTGTTTGAATGACATACCCCATTGCTCAGTTAGACCTACATCCCAAACTTGGAAAAAATGGACTTAAAGAAAAGTTTCAATTAATACTTATAATTGTGACCTAGATACTGCTCATTCCATAGCTATGAGAATGGGGTGGAAAGAGAGCTAAGAAAAAAGTTTTAAATAAAAAATATTTCCTAAAATAGTAGCAATACTCTCAGAAGGATCTGGTTTTGTTTCTCAGAGGGTCACAAATTCATTATGAGCAATCTCAGCATTCTTTAGTTCCCAAGTCTATTTGCTCAAATGGGAAGAGGCAAAAAGAATGCAACAGTTTGAGACTGAAAATGAACTCAATAGGAAAACTCATTATTTCTCTTTCAGGTCCATCTTAGATTCTGAGTTTGAACTGACCTTCAAGACCTGCTATAAGAAACTCTCTCATGATGTCCCTGGTAGTCCTATAACCAGAAAAAGAGACCCAGAACCCTCACCCCCTTTCCAGGCTCCCTACAAGTGGAAGAGCTGGCCACCTAATTCAAAGATAAGTAACAGGTTAAGTGTCTAAGTTCCATAGTTAGATTCTAAGTTGCTTTCTGTAATGGATTTCTACTAAAGATTATAAGCGTGACAGGTAATAATAACATAAGCTGTGGACCCAATGTTCATGACAGCATCATTCACCACAGCCAAAAGGTAGAAATATCCCATGCACACTGAAAGATATGTGCATCAGCAGTGTGGTCTCAGGGTGTACACACAGAGGAAAATTGCAGACCTTAAAAACAAGGAAATTCTTCCCTTACTAGGGAACCCGCATGAAGCTTAGGCTGCCCCTCAGCTATATCTGTGTAGGGGGCCTAGGTCCAGTCCATGAATGGTCCTTGGTTGGGTGCTTTGGTGTTGGTCTTCTTGTGGAGCTCCTGTCACCTTTCAGGTCCTTCTGTGTTTCCCTCCACTTTTCTATAAGACTCCCTACACTCTGCCCAATGTTTGGCTGAAAGTCTCAGCATCTGTTCAAGCCATAACTCTATTGCTTGCTTTTTGATCACTTCCCCAGGCCACAGGGGAAGAGGATGTGCTTAGTACTGATGCAACTTGATAGGCTGGGGTTGGTTGGTAGGAAGGGAATAGGGGAAGAGGGAGGGTAGGGTAGGAACTAGAGGGAAGGAAGGAGGGGGTATGATTGGGATGTAAAGTGAATAAATAAATTAATTAATTTTAAAAATATATGTGTTGACTCATATAAATTAAGTTAATTTCAGAAACTTCTGTTGTCTATACAATGAGGTTGAAATTTATATCTCTGACCTGTGTTCTTGTAAATGAGTAAGACGGTAAATTTGTGTTTTGTAATTTCACAGTTATAAGAAGTCAAGAGATTTTCCAGAACTGAATATTTAGAATCTCTGTTTCTAAATGTAAAATAAAACATATTTCTTAAAGAAAAAGACTGAACTTTATCTACATTAATTAAATATGAAAAACAATGCTGGAAAATAGGGTTTTAAAAGAAAAGATTTTCCTTCCAGGAAACAGTGAAGACATTTATGTAAAGTATACTCCTGCAACATTGCTCCTTTCTCTTTTCACTTAAGAAAGTGGAAGGATTTTTTTATTTTATTTTTCTTTATTAATTACACTTTACTCACTTTGTATCCCCCCCCCCGTGGTTCCCTCCCTCCTCCCATCCCAATCCCTCCCTTCCTCCACCCTCTGCATGCATGCCCCTTCCCAAGTCCACTGATAAGGGAGGACTTCTTTTCCTTCCTTCTGATCCTAGTCAATTAGGTCTCATCAGGAGTGGCTGCCTTGTCCTCTTCTGTGGCCTGGTAATGCTGCTTCCCCCTCAGGGGGAGGTAATTAAAGAGCAGGCCAATCAGTTCATGTCAGAGACAGTCCCTGTTCCTATCACAATGGAACCCACTTGGATACTGAACTGCCATGGGCTACATCTGTGCTGGGGTCTTAGGTTATCTCCATGCATAGTCCTTGGTTGAAATAGCAGTCTCAGGAAAGACCCCTGTGCTCAGATTTTTTGGTTCTGTTGCTCTCCTTATGGAGTTCCTGTCCTCTCCAGATCTTACTGTTTCCCACTTCTTTCCTAAGATTCCCTGCACTCTGCCCAAAGGTTGCCTATAAGTCTCAGTATCTACATTGATAGTCTGCAGGGCAGAGCTGTCAAAAAAAAATGGGATATAGAGCTAAACAGAGAATTCTCAATTGTGGAATACCGAATGACAGAGAAACACTTAAAGAAATGCTCAACATCCTTAGCTATCAGGGAAATGCAAATCAAAATGACCCTGATATTTCACTTTCCACCCAGCAGAATGGCTAAGATCAAAAACTTAAGTGACAACACATGCTGGAGAGGATGTGGTGAAAAAGGAACCCTCCTCATTGCTGGTGGGAATGTAAACTTGTACAACCACTTTGGAAATCAATCTGGGTCTTTCTCAGACAATTAGGAATAGTGCTACCTCAAGATCCAGCTATACCACTCTTAGGCATATATACAAAAGATGCTCAAGTATACAATCAGGACATTTGCACAGCCATGTTCATAACAGCTTTACTTGTAATAGCCAGTATCTGGAAACAACCGAGATGCCCCTCAGTTGAGGAATGGATACAGAAATTGTGGTACATCTACACAATGGAACACTGCTCAACAATTAAAAACAAGGAAATCATGAAATTTGCATGCAAATAGTGGCAACTACAAAAGATCATCCTGAGTGTGGTATCCCAGAAGCAGAAAGACACACATGGTATATACTCACTTATAAGTGGATATTAGACATATAATACAATACAATCATACTAAAATCAGTATACCTAAATAAGAAAATCAGCAAGGACCCTTGGCAAGATGATCAATCCTCATTCAGAAAGGCAAATGGTATGGACATGGGAAGAGGCAGAAAACAGGGAACAGGACAGGAGCTTACCACAGAGGACTCTGAAAAACTCTACCCTGTAGGGTTTCATAGCAGATGCTGAGACCCATAGCCAAACTTTGGGCAGAGTGCAGGGAATCTTGTGAAAGAAGGAGGAGATAGATAGACCTGGAGGAAACAGGAGCTCCACGTGGAGAGAAAAAAAAATCTGAGCACAAGGATCTTTTCTGTGACTGATACTCTAACCAAAGACCATTCATGGAGATAACCTAGAATCACTGCACAGATGTAGCCCATGACAGTTCAGTGTCCCATAGTAATGGGAACAGGGACTGTCTCTCACATGAACTGATTGGCCTGCTCTTTGATCACCTCCCCCTGATGGAGGAGCAACCTTACCAGGACACAGAGAAAAACAATGCAGCCAGTCCTCATGAGACCTGATAGACTCGGATCAGAAGGAAGGGGAGGAATACCTCCCCTATCAGTGGCCTGGGGGATGGACATGGGTGGAGAAGGGGGAGGGAGGGTGAGATTCGGAGGGGAGGAGAGAGGGAGCTACAAGGGGATACAAAGTGAATAAACTGTAATTAATAAAAATAAAAATTTGGGGCTGGAGAGATGGCTCAGGGGTTAAGAACAGTCACTGTTCTTCCAAGGGTCCTGAGTTCAATTCCCAGCAACCACATGCTGGCTCATAACCATCTCTAGCAAGATCTGGTATGCAGGCAGAATGTTGTATGAATAATAAATAAATGTTAAAAAAAAAGAAAATTAGGTATTTAAAAAAAATAAAAATAAAAATTTTAAAAAAACCTTAAAAAAAAAAGAAAGTGGAAGGAGAGGAAGACCTCCTCTATCAGTGGACTTGGGAAGGGGCATGTGTGGAGAAGGATGAGGGAGGGTGGAATTGGGAGGAGGGAGGGAACTACAGGGGGGATACAAAGTGAATAAAGTGTAATTAATAAATATTAAAATAAAAAACAAGACAAAACAAAACAAAAAAAGAAAGTAGATTACAACCCATCAAACTGAGAGACACTACATAGAGTAACTGAACTTTTTGTGCATTTATTTTTCAATTAATTATTTGGTACCTTGGAATCCTGATAGAACTAGGGCAAAGTGCACAGACTTTGCAGCAAAATTTAGCCTGGACATAAATCTTTGAGGACCATTCTGACACTAGCTGAACTTGTGAAGTGATTGATTTTTGTCCCCTTAGGGAAGAATTAGGTGAAAAAGAGAAAAGCCTAAAAATATCTTGGTACTAAGTTTAACTGTATGTAATGGAAATACATTTCCAGTTCTAAATCTATAATTCTGATCTTATCAATATTCTCCGAGGAGAGCAACATCTCCGGTCTAAAATTACACAAGAAGGCATTTATATCCTCCTAGGAACATTTCTTGAAAAATGAACTTTATTGTCTTTTTTTTTCTTTCTCCAGAGAAGCATTTATAAGATTCAATGGGAATCAGAGGCATCTACTGGTAATTTCTCACAATCCAAGTTGTATAGATAAAATCTACATTATCTTTCACTTATGTAAGTGAAAGCAACAACTACCATTGGTTGAATAATTATTTGCCAGACATATTTTCTCCTAATAGGGTTCAGTAGAGTTACATGAATACCTCTGAAAAATACAACTTTTGCCAACAAACCTGGATAGCCTTTAATGAACCCTGGCACTAAACAAAAGTGAATATATATTTTATTGAAAACGCTAAATTTAATAATAAGATATTAATAGGATGATGACAGACCTTGCAAGAGCTGTTGTGTAACATTTGTATACATACCCTGTGATCTTTAAAAAAATAAAAATTCTAAAACAATCCAGAACTAGAAACCTTATCAAGATTCCAGCCAAGGAATCCTAACCCTTCACTGCCACCTTGAGAGGCTCAGAGAAGCAGGGTGTCTTGTCCAAGACATACAGCAAGTGAGACGCTGGACACTAAGGGCTGTCTGCTCAGAAGACTTGCACTCTTCCCACTATACCAGGCTATGGAGAGACACATATCTGCACAAGAGGCTAGATACCTGGTGCTAATCTGAAAAGACTTTCTGGTAGAGTGACTAAAATCATTAGGAAGATAGTGCTTATTTACTGTAACGTTGGCAAGATTTTCCTTGCAATTATTCTATTTTATCAGTTTTGTTTTGTTTTTATTTCTTAGCCTAAAAATGGAAACTTTTGCATATAAATAAAGTTATAGGTTATGTTTCACAACTTCTATAGATTGTTTCTTAGGTCTTTGAATGTTTTTATTTTTAAAATATAAAATGTGCACATATGTAAACATAGATATATAAAAAACATCATATATAGTTTTTTATGTTCAGAATATAGAGGAGGAAACTTTCACTCATGGGGAGAACTACCCACCATTGTGCCTTCATTTTCTAAAGGACACAAGTATTTATTTGCAACTGACCAGTGGGGTAATTGCGGCCATAGAAGGTTTTCACAGTGTAGCAGTCAAAGCTTGGTGTCAGCATGGAACATTGGTTTCTTTCATTTTCAGCTGCATATTTAGCTATAGCCACAACAGTGACAACATTTACTACCAGGGACAATAGTCTTATGTCTCTTAGGGTAATTTTTCTACCAAACAACTTAATAATGAGAGTAATAAAAGGAAGAATGGTGTAACTCTCTGGGCTAAGACCTGGTTTACTCTCAAAGTAGCACAAAAATAATTTCTTTCTCATCTAGCTAATGACCCTCAAGATTCCAAAAATTTTGACTTTTTTCACTGAGATGGAAGTCACTCTGGTGACTGGAGATATATCTCAGTGGTTAAGAGCATGGTGTTCTCTTCCAGAAGACCCAGTTCCAATTCCTAGCACCCATAGTAGCTCACAACCATTGGTATTTCCAATTTTAGATGATTTGGTGAACTTTTCTGGCCTTCACCGGCAGCAGGTATGCACATCGTAGTAATACATACATGTAAGCAAGACCCTCATACACATAAAGTTTAAAAATTTTAAAAAGACAGGCAATGCATAACAGCAGGGTTTGGTCATAGTTTCAGATGTAAGGAAGAAATACAACATTTCTATGTGGCTCAAAAATATCCCCTTCCTGCTTTCCTGTCTTTGTCTCTTTGTTTTTATCAAGGAGAATTAATGGACTGTCTAAGAGCTGCCACTCTGAGCATAGCCAAGAAGCCATCGGTCTATCCTATTGCTTCTTCTACTTTTTACAGGAAAACCTGAATCCAAGCATGGTGAGGCAGCCCATGAACACAGCACTCAGGAGGCACAGGCAGAAGGACCACATAAGTTTGAGAACAGCAAGGGTAAGAGAAAAACCAACCACCACCACCACCACCACCACCACCACCACCAACAACAACAACAACAAAAAAAAACCTAAACAAACAGTGGAGTTGTATGTGTGTAAGAGGGAGAGAGAGAGAATAGTCTATAATGTGCTTGTTTTGAAAGCAAGAAGAACTTAGTCTCAGTTCAATTTCCAGAATTCAAATATAAAGAAAAGTTCTGGCCTACTCAGCAAGTTCCAAAGCAGTTAAAGATCCTATCTAAAAAAAAAAAGTCTGTGTTATTCCCAGTTAGCTTTTTCTCTGCCTCATGTTTGTTGTCTTAACATGAAAGCTGTCAGCTACTGCTTCAGCACTATGCCTGGCTGCCTGCTGCCATGTTCGTCCACCCCCCACTCCATGATGATCATAGATTCACCTCCAAAATGGAAAGCAAGCCCCCAATTATATACTTTTTAAAATTATGTTGCCTTTGTTGTGGTGTTTTGTCATGGCAATAGAAAAGTAACTAAGACATATGTGTACATTTGCACACATGCACGTATATACATTCATACAGACATACAAACATACTGACAGATATACAGAGAGAGAGTGAGAGAGATTGCAGGGTATGATGCTACAGCTGTGCTCCACTGTTATAGGGAGAATGGTCAAGAGTTTGAGGCTTTAGCTGCATAGCCAGTTTAAGACCAGCCTGGATTACATGAGACCCCCCCCCTCTTTCTCTCTCTCTCTCTTAAACACACACACATACACACACACACACACACACACACACACACACACACACACATCAAAAAGAACTGCTGAAATCACAGAATGTTATAAATTGAAAGTGAAGTCTTCCAGGCACAATAGCAAATGAACACAACCTTAACTCTATCTCAACTTATTAATTTTCACTTCATTATGTTTCCAAAGTCATGCTGAAGCTAACATGGAACTCCTATATTCAGTTTCTTTGGAGTTTTTGGAAATTGCTTGAACCTCTTGTTAGAGAAGATAAACAGAAATACATCATTATGGTTTTTCCTGGATGCTAGCCAGAGAACTCTTATAAACCTGGGCTGACCTAAAGGCCCTCTCAATACTATTTATCCTGTTTTATGTCTTCTTAAGGAAAGAAAGTTTTATACACTTTTGAAGACATGATTACTAGAAATGCATAACACTTGGGCAGAGAGATTCCTCCACCTCTGAAAGAAAGTTTCACTCAGCTGGAACTTACAAAGTTCACATAGAGCCTTTGGACTCTGAACAATGTGAATGCTCTTCAAATTTTCAGCATATAATAAAATTCATTTTCTATCAAGTTAGACATGGACATTTGTATATATTAAGGATTGTCATTTTCTGGGAGCTAGCCAAAGCAACACATTTATAAAGGAAATTGAAATATTCTTCCTGGCTGAGATGGGAACTCTGTCATCATCTTTTAAGAACCTTTCTCTCAAAAGGTTTGAGAGAATTTGGAGCATAGAGGGGAGAAAAAGAGAATACATTCAGTTTAGAAGAGCCTTCTGCTTTATAGCTAGACCTACATTTCCATACAGAAACACTAAGTCATCACTAGATGAGATGCCATATTCAATCGCAAATGAATTTGGAAAACAGTTTCTCAATCTCTTCTCACATTAGAGCCACCTGAGAAGGGGGCCAACTCCTACAATGCAGGTCCTGTGCCATCAGTGAAACCCAAAGCTCTGGGGCTGGGACTAGGGGACCAGCAATCCCACACTTCCCCAGAGTTATTCAATGTACAGTCACCTTTGAACTCCTGTGCTTTTCATAAAGGAATTTTCCAATTTCCTTTATAAATGTGGTTGCTTTGGCTAGCTTTCAGTGAATGACAAAGCCTTTAATATATACACATTTTCATGTCTAACCTGATAGAAAATGAAGTTGATGTTATGCTGAAATGCTGAGGCACATTCCCACTGTTCAGTGTCCTATGTGACTTTGTCCTATGAGCCTATGTTCAAAGGCTCTAAATGAACTTCTCAGTCCATCCTGTGCATACTGGCTCTTTTAAAAATCCAAACTTAAAATTGTGCATAAAAGTACACACTATAAGAACATTGTGAGAACACTGACTTTACTCATTTACTGGTGGAGTTGGCTCTAGGATCTTCAGTCATCAGTGAAAGACAAATATGTTTTAAGTATGATTACAAATATTTTGCAAATGTACATGTGCTTTGCCATTGAACAGCTAAAGTACAACTGTGTAAGTTACCATTAGTACAAAACTACTAGAGATAAGAGATGTATAGAAAAAGTGGTATGATATCTGTTGAGAGAAAAGGTTAATGCCAGATTAATCTAAATGAAAGGAGATGGCACCTGAAACAGCAGAAGAAAGAGGACAGGAGAGAGATATTAGGAGACACACACACAAAGAGAATATTGTAATTCAGCAACAGCAAAGAGAGAGGGCATGAAGGTTAGGAAAGAAAGATAGGACCACTTTTAGAAATCTGCATCCCTAAGTTTGGGGTTTCAGAATGGGGTGATTTTTTTAAAACCAGGTCTGCAATTGACCCTTATGCAGTATGCACTACCACTGATCCTGACCAATGTTTCACATCCTCTTCCATCAGTTCTCACATCCTTGTCACTTTCAAGCTCTCTGCTAATCTTTTCTAGGATCCCTTCCCTCCATCCAATCCACATATTTCAAGTTTTCAATATTTTTGCACATTTATTACAAGTCTAGCTTCAGAGTTCTACCATATTATGTTTGCATTCTTCAAATGCTAACATCTGTGTCTTGATCCACCCTCAGGCTGGGACCCTAAGCTGGAACTCAAGCCATCTATAAGCCTCTTTCCCTTTCTCCCTAACTCATGTCTAGCCAGCTACATCCTATTGGAGAGTGCCAACCCTGGAAACTATGAATGATAGTCTGCTAAGCTTGTAGACAGTAGCCTGTCAGAGTTGTCCTCTGAGAGGCTCTACCCAGCAGTGCCTCAAAACTGTTGCTGAGACTCACAGCTAAACATTGGTCAAAGTGTAGGGAGTCTTGGGGAATAGTGGGAGGAAAGAGAAAAGGACCCAGAAGTGACATTGCTGACTTTTAATTGTACTCCCTCCCACCTATCCCTTGCCTTCCCTAGCCAACTCCAGGTCTTCATGCCTTCATAAATATTACTTCTGTCTGGTTTATGTTCCTCATTTTTTCACTCATCAAGCCTCAATGGCTCTTCTAGAAGTCTCAAGATAATGTGGTCCTATTCACATATTCTTTCTCTTTCCCAGCTCATGGCTTACACAGAATGGTGCTGTTAGTTTCTGTGCCTGTATCCAGGATGCAATTTTCATTCACAAAGACAGACATATTCCAGAAGCCTCCTGTCCCTCAGTGTACTTGTTTATAAGTCTGTCTCCACTGGGAGCCTGTATGTACCTCACTGGGGAGTGCAGGGCAACTTCTTGTTCTGCTTTGTGCTTCACACACTTAGCATGATGCCTGGCACATAATTGGTACTCCACACAATGAATGAATGACTAATTAGAGTTGTGTGGGAGAAAGGTTCATTCATCTACTAGCTGAATAATGGAAGTGGCAATCGCTACAGTGGACTGGGTGGAACTTTAAGAGAAAGGAAAGGAATTAGATACCAGCATGAAAAGTCAGGAGTGCCAGTGTAACTGGCAGACCGTGTTCTTTAATATTAAATTCACTGGCTTGTCTAGCTGGGCCATTTTGAGCATTAAGTCCACATAATGGCTTCATTCCTCTGGCTTTCTCTCAGTATCAGTCACTGGATGCCAATCTGCATCTGCATTGTATCTTACACATGACTGCAGAAAAATAAAAACAAAACCCTCGACCTTCTACCCTTATGTATCCAGTACCATTAATTCTCATAAGGATATCTGTGTCTATTTAACTGAAGAACAACATGCACTTACTCACACAAGCTGTTTGGCATTAGGAGGTACTATCAAAGAATATTGATGAGTTTCAATGCTTCTTTTAAAAGCTTTACACTGGGTTTTTAAATGGATATTTGATCTGGTTAGTTCTTACATTCAAAAGGAACAATACAATTCTCAGTTTGCTCAAAGAAGACAATGGATTTTCCCAGGATGAAAAACTAACAAGGAGGGGAAGAGGGCAACAGAGTTAGATGCCTTCTGTAATGTAGATACAAACTTCTCATAGTGATAGTTTCACTGGAGTCTCACTCTGTCAATCGTCCCAGACCAGTGTCTTGATTGCTTCAGAGATAGAACTGTCCACAGCACTGGGATGCTACTTAACAAAGCTCCTTTGGATACAGTTATCACTCATTAAATCCTGTCCAGAGTTAATGGTATGATGGGAAAAGGAGATGGAGTTTTATCTCTCTGTGTGGAATAAATGTATCAGAATCTTCATCATTTTTCCTTGAAAGCTCCTTTCTACATACTTAGTTTTGGAAGCTCAGTGCTTATTCTCATATAGCTACCGAAACTCTCCTTTATTTAAAATCAGACTCTCCACTTAGAATCAAAATGGAATGTACCTCTTGTTCGGTGTAGGCAGGGTCAGCGAATGCTATCTGCAAAAGATTATTGAATGGCAAACACTTTAGGACTTGGCAGCCATATGGGCTCTATGGAAATTCTTTAGCTGTGTTAATTGTGTGAGATCAACAGCAGACAACACTAACATGGTTACGTTTCAGGAAAGCTTTACTTATCCATGAACTCTGAATTTCACACAATTTCCACATTATTAAATATTCTTTTGATCTTTCCAACCATTTAAAATATAAAAGCCATCTTAGAGTATAGCTTATTAAAGCAGAAAGGAGGGTAGCAGACTTGGCCAGCAGCAGTGGCTTGCAGTCCATTACATTAGAGCCATGATGATCAGCTTTATCCATTAATTTAGTGTTGGCTCTGAATGGCCATTTCAGGAACCAAATTCATCTATAGAGTTAAATATAATAGAGGTTTAATGTGATGAATTAAAAATTGTCTTTTTTTAGATTAATAGAAAAAATGTCATATTTATTAAATAGGACATGATTGTATTTGTGGTGTGTGTGAGTGTGTGTGTGTGTGTGTGTGTGTGTGTATGTATGTATGTGATAGTGTATGTGTGCATGTATGCTTTGGTGCATGTATGTGTAAAGTCAGAAGATAACCTTGGGTGTGGGCCCTTGCCTTCTGCTTCGTTTGAAACATGGCCTCTTATTGTTCATCCTTTTACAAGCAAGGCTAGCTAGCCTGCAAGCTTCCTGTCTCCACCTCTCATCTCACCAGAGAAGGACTGGGATTCCAGGTGCATGATTCCAGGTGCCATGCCAAGTTCTGAAATTTCTTAAGACTTGTTATAACCAGAAAATCCAAATATAAGCCTTTGTGAGGGAAAATATTTTACCTTCACTTACCTTCTACCACCATATCTAAAAAACCACAAAAAGACATGAAGGATTTGAGAAGGCAAGTTGAAGAAATTCTTGGCAAAGAAAGCAGTAATCTTATGACAAATAGGAAGCAAATTTTGTGGAAGCACTGGCTCAAATTAACTCTGTATCAAGTTGAGAATCTGCATATATTGCAAAAACCACTGCTGCTGGGAGCTGCCTGTGCCCTGCCCTAAGTTACTTCATATTGTACAGAGCAGTGGGCTTTTCAAACTATGCCCTGCTCTGAGAATCTCCATTTTATAAGTAGTTTTTACTCTATTTACAGGTTGATGAATTAATTATGCCTGTGATTAGAAAGTTTCTATAAATGAATCAAGGCAAACTGTAATTATAAGAGCTGATAGATGAATTAAAACCATATCAAGGAAATCAGACCTGAAAACTTACTGGACACATCAAACCAAGGGAAGAATGTAACTCTATCTCTTGGATCCAATAAAGAGGTGAACAGCTAGCACTGTGATGGGGATGTGTCACCTCACCACCCACTCACTGTGTGCATCAAGGAGCAATGGGCAAGGCACTCTTGATTCTCTCTGAGGCTTCAGAAAAGCTTGGTCCCTGCTGTTGATGTGGTATAGTTGAACTGCCATCTTCCTTATCTACATGTTGACTCATCTGGACCTGTTGTCTGTCCATGCACCTGTTAATTCATCTGTCCTTGTCTTGTTCTGTTGGTTCTACAGCTGGACTCAACTAAGGAGATCCATTTTAACCACCTACCCAAAAAGAACAATAACACCTATCCAGAGAGAAACCTCCACCTTATAGACCAGTGGTTCTCAACCTGTGGCTACTACTTTGTGGGTCTAACGGCCCTTTCACAGGGTAACATATCATATATTCTGCACATCAGATATTTACATTATGATTCATGACAGTAGCAAAATTATTGTTATGATGTAGAAACAAAAAATAACAAAAAATTTTATGGTTGGGGTCACCACAACATGAGGAACTGTATTAAAGAGCCACAGCATTAGGAAGGTTGAGAACCACTGCCATAGACACCTTTGTATTTCTCTATGCTTTAGTCTCTCAGGCTTGATTGCTTTTTTATCCCTTTGGAGTTACCCCATAACCTACATATAAATATATATATATATATATATATATATATATATATATATATATAT
>REGO01001098.1:98807-110293 GCA_010120015.1 Rhombomys opimus | reverse complement strand
TATGATAGATACATACATACATAGTTGTTGTGTTGTATATAATGTGTGATCTGAGAGTTAACATGAGTAATTAAAACTGTGAATTTATTGAATAATAAAATTTGACGTGTTTGTCTATGCTTTTGTTATATTATCCTCTGGACAGTGTCTTGTCATCACAAACATGATGGATGTTCATTTGTGCCTTCAGACACAGTGTTTTTGGAAAGGAAAATTACATTTTTTGTGTTTATTATTATTATTTTATATGTACAATGAACTACAACAGGACTAGAAAAGGACAACAGGATCCCCTGAACTTGGAGTTGCAGAAGGTTATGGTACTCTAGGTGAGTGCTAGGAATTGAACCCAGGTCCTTTGGAAGAGGAGCTTGTTCTCTTAACCTTTGTTCTCTCCAGCCCTGCAAAGAACAATTCTTCTTTTGAAAAACAGTCAAGAATCATACATTCATTAAATATTACATTGAATAAAAGAAAGGGAAGTATTTACTCAACAAATGAAGTACCTCTTTGAGAGACGATGTGTATATGGTGGAAGAGCATTGGTGCTGAAACATAAAATACAAACGGAGTGACTCAACAAGGCTTTTATAAAGGCTGGTCAGGTAAAAACAGACATAAGACAGTCATGAGAGCAGCCACAGTATCTTTATTAGTCTCAAAGGTTTCTATCTCAGTTTGGTTCTTAAGTGAACATAAGCAAGGGGACATTTTAAGCTCACCAATCAGGTGGTAGATACAGGTGCAACACCAGATGATATGGGTGTATCCTTCTTTTGATGAGTGTCTAAGTTGTGTATTTATTTTTGCATCTTTCTGAATCCTGTCTGAAGGCACAAGAACCAAGACACAGGCTCTTTTATTTTCAGGTACTATTATGCTTTTTATAAATGATTGTATCAGATACTCTGCATCCTATTTGATGTAGATAAGCTATACTAGCATCTCAAACTCAGATTAACCAAGAATCCATATGGATGACAATAAATAGAGCAGAACCCCCTACTCCACTACAGCTGAAAGAAAAAGAAGATAATTGAGAATGTTGCTTATAGAAATATGAAGATCTCCAAACTAATTTTCTAAGTGAGTAAAAAAAAACTTTTCACAGAACTTTCAGCATCAAAAAGTTAATGCTGCACCTATATTAGCTTTTTATTTTTGTGCAAAATGACTGAGACACTCCTAGAAGAAAAGAATAAACATAGAATTGAAGCCCTTCCTCTCAGATAGGCCAATGTCCTTAAAGAGACAGAACCAAAAGAATTCTAGAATTGTGACTTATTACCTAGAAAAACAACAAAGAAATAATGGGCAGGAAGGAGAACAAGCAGAATTTCCTGTATGAAGAAACCCAGGAGGCTGAACAAAAGCTTGTTCTTACTCATTAACTTTTTAGTTAATCAGCAAACAACAATGAGAGTTCTATCATAAACTCAGGTAAAAAGAGATAAAACAAATTTTGACAGTGTACTGGCTAGTTTTGTATATCAACTTGACACAAGCTAGAATTGTCAGAGAGAAGAGGAAACTCAGTTGAGGAAATGCCTCCTTGAGATCCAGCTGTGAGGCATTTTCTTAATTCTTAATCACTAATTAGTGATTAATGTAGGAAGATCCAGCCCATGGTGTGTGGTGCCATCCCTGACATCTCCAAAACAACACAGTAGATAGCCAGTGCTCTGTTGCTTACCATGATTATACAAGAAGACCCTATTCCTGGAGACACTTGGCTGCAGAACATGGAGAAATCAAGCTCTTACTGACTTGGAAATTTCCTCCTGAAAACCTTCCTGATGGGTAGCTTTTATAGTGTCAAAAGGTGCAGTTAAGGCTGCTGGCAGAAAAAAAAAAAAAAAAAAAAAAAAAAAAAAAAAAAAAAAAAAACACTAATGGCTTCACTTAGCATTGGACCCTGCATGTTACAGTAATGACCTACCTACTGGTGTAGTAGTAACCTGAATGATATGGGATAATGGGAAATCTATATCAATCTTCCAGACACCTACCCCATCTTTTCCCACATTGAGAAAAAGGAGGTGGAAAGAATGTGAGAGCCAGAAAACGGGGAGCTCTACTGTCTTTTTACACTCATGAATTCACAGCAGTTATGGTTACTTGTATAAGACCTGTACAAAATTAAGATGGCTAAAATTCCAACTTAGATGGAGGAAGAACTTAAGAGGCTCTACCCTAACCAAGGGGCTATTGACAGTTGATAGCTTCTGGGTAAACATGGCATGGAGATCTTGATAAAGTTGGGAGAAAAAAATGTGGGACATATATGATCATATTTTATTTTATACAATAAAAGTCTCAATGAATAAAAAATAAAAAAAAGAAACTCTGGGGGATGGAGGGAAAGCTCAGTGGGGAAAGTACTTGCTGCACAAGCACGAAGGCCAGAGTTATGATATCCAGCACCCACGTAGAGAATCAGGCATCAGAAGAAAGCATTTGTGATCTTGGAACTGGGGGGGGGGGGAGCGTCGGCTGATGACCAGCCGGTTAGTAAACCCTGAATGCCAAGTTCAGTGAATGACTCTTCCTTGAGAAATAAGATGGGAAATGGTAAAGACATGATTTTGACCTTTGTCTTCACAGGTGCATGTACAGGTACACATGCACACATTCAATCTAGAACCAAATGCTGAATTAAGTAAGAAAATAAATGAAGATTTTTATTGTACAAGAAGTTAATACACGTAGTTGAGAAGTGTAAGCCCTCTGGACTTATTTCAGACAAATGGAGAAAAATTAGAAATTTTGGGTTTTACAAATTACACTGAAAACAATAGTATATATAATATTATTGATATCTAAGAAAATGAAAATTCAAATGATCTCTTGCTAATATTTTTCTCTTTTCTTACAAATTCTGTATTTGCTAGCCTTTACTCTTCATAATAACATACTTTTTAAAATAACATACTTTTATAATAACATGTAAGGTATTTTTATAAATATGATTCTTAGAATTTTTGCCAAACTTTGCTTAGAAACAATATGCAAGTAGCAACAAAAGGTGATCCTTTCAAATTTTTATGGAGCTTAATATCAGAATTAGAAAAATCATAGACTGAAATTATGACTCAACTAATAAAAAATATAAAGCTTCATTTAGAGCAATGGTTCTCAACCTTTCTAATGCTATGACCCTTCAATACAGTTCTTCATGTTGTGGTGACTCTAACCATAAAATTATTTTTGTTACTGCTTCACAACTCTAATTTTGTTACTGTTATGAATTGTAATGTAAATATCTATGTTTCCCAACAGTCTTATGAAACCCCTGTGAAAGGGTCATTTGACCCCCAAAGGGGCCACGACCCACAGGTTGAGAATCAGTGATTTAGTGCCTTATCTAACAATCCCTAACAAACAAGATTCTTGACAGTTAACAGATAAAATTCTTCCAATGCTTGGAGCTTCATACCACTGGCATCAACACTGGCCTAGAGTTTATTAGAAAGATAAACTATCACAATTTACTCAAATTTTGGCCATAAATACCAAGATCTGTACTACATCAAATCTTCCAGGTGATTTTGTTGAGAAACCAAACATAGTGGATCTCCTAACCTTTTTTTTTTTTTTTTTTTTTTTAAAGAAAGCTCACAATAAAGAAGAGATTTTTTTTTTCTCTCAACATTTGGAGTAAGCTTGTGGTATTGCAAAAAATAACCTTGGTAGACTAGATGACAGAAAGTCATTTATTAATCTCATCAGATTTCAAAGGCTACATTTACTATGAAAGCATCAAATATCAACGTTAACTGAAGCCAGTATACTTGTTAGAAAAACAATATTGGTGTGAGGAGGACCCCATATTTATACCTTCCCTATTTTACTGTATAAAACAAGTGAAAAACCATGCCTTAAACTGAAGAATGACTAGAGACACAACCTAAGGAAGGAAGCCCAACAAGGAGAGCAACAGAACAAAAAAAAATCTGAGCACAGGGGTCTTCCCTGAGACTGATACTCCAACCATGTTGCCTAATTTTACTTTGGGTAAATGCTCCTTAATTTTTCTCCCTTCAGAATAATTAAAACGTATTAGCTCAATATGTAACAGAATTAGTTTCATTATGTAATTAATTTTTTAAATTAAAAGTGCCCAGAAAGCAAACAGAATGTTCAGAAGTCATTATCTTGATAATACACAATTAAAACCAGAAGCTATAATTAGTTATAATAACATAACGAATGACAAGTCATTCCAAATAGTAAATTTTCCTACATGTCTTGATAATGAAGCATGAGCCATGGTCAATGACAATATCATCATGTGGCTTTCAGATATACTTGTTTCATGTAAGTAAAGAAAATGATTAATGTTCCTTTTGACCTTGCCTAAAATTAGTATCTTGATAACTTCTCTGGTGGTTGGGGTATTGAAGAAAAAGCAGAAATTTATTACCCCATTATGAGCTGTTACAATCTGACTGGAATACTTTTTTAAATCTGCATCTAATGATGATAATATCTTAAGGAGCCATGTGGCATCGCAAAGAGAAGATGTAATAGGAATCAAGGTGTCTGTCCTGAGCTGGTGGGCTCACATTTAAATTCCTTCAAAGCCTAGGCAGTCAGTACTAACGACTGAATGTGCAGGTAGAAAAATAGAGGCTGAGGCCATGTGTAACAGGAGAAAGGAGCTGTTGTCATTCTTTGGCAAACTGTGGTCAGGGGCATGCTTATTACATAGTACAGATAGACCATTTCTTTAAAACCAGAAGTTCAAATATTTCCATGAAATAAGTTATTTTTAGCATGACACCAACCAACTTAGGAGTGCCACATGATCCCAGGACTCTGGGAATGGAAGACATGCATTAAGGCCAGATGCTGTCTAGACTTTGCACTGATGCTCTGTAGTAATGGATCCCTCTGGAAATGTTTCTATAAAGCACATGTCCAACTCTCTGTCAACACCAGATATCTTTCCTTGTCATCTGATGTGCTAATTCTATTTGTAAAGAAACTGCTTAGAGATTTTAATTCTCAGTAAATTAAGGTATTATACTAACATTAATATCAGAAAAGACAATCTCAAAACCCTGATGTAGGCTATCTAAAGGACTGACCATGAACACAAGGGGTGACTTATTCATAGAGATTTGTTGATAATATGCTTGCTAGATAGGGCAGAAATACAGCCTCATGGCAGGACAGTTTCTTCGTGTATGTAATGCCCCTTGGATAAATCTCAGTATGTGGAAAATAAGCAAATGAATAAATAAACTTTATTATGGGATGAAGAGTTAATTAATATGTTAAGTACAGAAAGAAAAAAGTTTTGATTTGAGAAAGAGCACTTTCTAATGGTCTGGCATACTGGCTGGGGTCAGCCTAACCTTAACTCAAAGCCAAGCTCTCCACTTAGCAAACTCCTATGTAATGCAAATTAATTACTCCAACTTAATGCAAATTACTTAAGGTTAAGTACCTTAAGTTCCTTATCCTTACAAGTAGTGATCTCAGCATCTACTCACTGGATGACTATGAAGGTTAACTGAATTAACATAAAGTGCTTAGCACAGTGTCTGAGGCATAAAATGTCTACAAAGAATTAGCCATTATTGCTGACTATAAAATAGCCCAAATGTTAAATCCACCAAGTGTCTTATGCCAGATAAACTAGCATTTTTTTCTCTTAAATATACAGAAAAAATTAAATGCAATCTTCATTCAAAGAAAACCCAAATCAATGGTCTTCTAAAAACAGCTACACTGATAACCTACAAAGGAAGACTCAACATACCACAATTCCTAGAAGTCTAACAAGAGGTCATCCAGAAAATGCAGGTCAATGCAGTGGAACAGGGGCCATGCAAAACCAAACAGAGAAGGAATGCCTCATCCTCAGTTTACACCCCCTTGTGATTAATTAACAGCCTTACAGCATCCGCCCACCAGCTGTATCCTTGCTCCAAAGCCTGACCCTAACTGAGGACTACCACAGTCTAATGCAAACTGTGTGCTTCTAATTGTCCAGCAGGTGACTGTGGCTTGGCTAAGAAACGCTCTTTCACTCCCCTCCTCTCTGATTAACTGGATGGCTTTATAAATCCTCCTTAATAAGTTCATTTGTGTAACCCACAGCTAGCTGTCCTTCCTTCCTGCTGCTAAGAGAGCTCAGCTGCAAATCTTTGGATGTGACCCATCAAAAGAAAATTGTTAAAAAAAAAAACACATAAATCTGCTAAATTGGTAGATAGTGCTGAACTCGTGTCTCTAATTTATGGCTGTTGTCCTGTGTCATAGGAGACTAAGCAAGCAAGTAAGTGATGTAAATGGTTTATTAAAAAGTAAAATCTTCATGATTGTCACAAAAGTAGTGAATTGGATAATTTCCCACAAGTCAGTGCAGAATAACTAATAATTCACATAATCTTTATCTCTGTGAAATGATTTATGTATGCTTTATTTGATTTACTCAATTGTCTGTGAGCCAGTACTATATAGTTTTTATATTTGTAAAATCATAGGCTCAATGAGTCTCAGGTCTGGGAACTTGATCTTGGGTTTTCTGATTTTAAATCTAATGCTCTTTCTATGGTAACTAGTGTGCCCACTTTTCATGTTGTCCTTTGGCCCCACACCTACCTCTCTGTACTTTGGACTAATACCAGGGCAAGAAATCTGCAACCAAAATGTCTCATGTTTCTTTTCCAGCTAATCACCTATTCATTGGGTTCTGCTCATCGGAGGTTGTTTTAATTATCCTTTCAAGGCTGTGAAAAATATCCAGAATCAACTAGAGTTTTATTCTGGCTTATGACTTCAGAGGTTTTAGTCCATGGTCACCTGGATTCATAGTTTGGGGCCTGAGATAAGGCAGAACATCTTGTCAGGGAGCACACAGGGATGAGGAGAGCTTCTCACCCATAACAGCCAGGAAGCAAAGAGAGAGACGACAAGGGGCTTGGACTCTAATATCTCCTTCAAAGGCATGCTTAAATGACTAGTTCATCAACTAGGCCTTACTTCTCAGTGGTTCCACCATCTCCTAATAACTCCACAGGCTGGAGACCAAACCCTTACTATACCTCTAGGGCACATTTAAAACCCAACCAGAAGCACTGATGAGAAATGGTAAAGCATGATAATATGCTCGATTTTTTTTGACTTGGCACTTAAAATGATTTGCTGGTATTTGCTATAGGTACTGTGACTTTGGATTTTAGCAGCCATGGAAGGGCCAGTGTTTTTTCTCTTGATGGATCTGGAATCAAATATGTAACCCATTTGTAATAGCTGCTGCAAGCCTGTGGGCTCCAGGTCACCTTGGTGATGTTTGCTGCTTCCCATCCTGGGATCACCTCTTCTGTTTAGTCCTGCTAACTCCCCCTTTTAACTCTCTTTTGTAGTACCAGCCTTGCTAATGTATACCCTTATTTTAAATGTATAACGTGGCCTCTGGTTTTCTGCTGCATTTTGCCTTATACACATATACATGTTGGTAACAATCCACTGGGAAAAGGGATGAAGAAATTTGCAATACATTTGGATGGTAGTCAATACAGCTGAACCAAGAACACATAGATATAACGAAGGGCTGAATTAAATGGCACCCAGGACATTCTTGCAGTTTATCCCAAACCCTACTGGCCTAGTTTGAGGAGAGAGACTTGTACTTGAGGTTTTCTCAGTATGCTTGTAGTCAAATCCGTTCTCAGCTAGTCCAGAGGCAGCACTGGTCTCCTGAAGCACTTCCCTTTTCTTGGGCGTGCTTAGCTCATTATTCCTGCCACACAGTCATCTTGGGTGCCAGCTTGTCTGCCTCATTTTTGTGCAGTTTCCTGTTCATTAACTTCTGGCTCATTATACTATTTGCCTAATGTCCACATTTGCATACCCATGCATAAAAAGCACTTTGTCTATAGTAAAGGGGGCACAATTACAACATATATAATTTGGAACAGAAGTTGCTAATTATAACAGGGGTTAACAGTGGGAGAAAAAGTGATTAAATAATTGCTATACTGTCAATTTTTTTCAGCCATAATTAAATTTACAGATTTCACCTTTTTTTTTTTTTTTTAAAGAGAAACTGAAGGGTTCTATATCATTTGGGATTAGTTTTCGTTAGTTACTTCTTTTTCCTTTCTATGTAACTCAAGCTAGGCTCAAACTCACAATTCCCCGCCCCCACACCCCTCCAAACTGGAATTACAGGTTTGTGCCACTATTCCCAGCTATTTATTCAAACAACTACAGTTTCTTGAGAGCTTCATGTGTAATCAGTAAATCACACTTTGCATATGATAGCTCTTATACAACTCTCAATACCAAATGAGAAGTATGGCCCCCCAGTAGCTCTTTCTCCACACTCCCTCCCTACAGTTTGCAATACTGTAACAGTACTATAAAATAGTTTGCTCATAACCATCAGAAACTTCCTTCTTACAGTTCTGAATGCTGAGTTCCAGGATCAAAGTACCTACAGTTTGGTCATTGGTAAGGATCAGGTTTTTGGTTCACAAAGGCATGCACCTTCTTACCATGTCCTCACAAGATGGAGAGGCCAAGGCAGCTGCCCGAGATCTCTTTTTTAAGGATAGTAGTTCCACCTAAGAGGTCCCTGTCCTTTTGCTGGCTCCTATAATGTATAACCACTATACATTAGTGGTTAAGTTTCAACAAAGCCATCAGAGGGACACAAACATCTGACTACAATTTTTATGCCCCTTACTTGTTGAGATAGTCAGACTCTGTCATCTGATCAGACTCTCTACCTTAAATGTGTAAACTTAAACCATTTCAGACTTACCAACTTACCTCTCTGTCTCTCTTTCTTTCTTTCCCTCTCTCATGCACCATCAGTGACTCCTCCTGCAGTGCTTCTATAAGTCAGTGTCTATTGAAAAGGAGCAGGAAGGAGATGAGGGAGGGAGGGAGGCTTTAGGAGGGAATGAGGGAGCAGATACAGCTGGGATACAGAGTTAGTAAAATGTAACTAAAAAAAAAATCAGTATCTAGCTTGCAGCAAGCACCATAGGGCAGATCCTTTTCTGGGTAAAGATGGAGGCAAAAGATGGGGCTCTGGAAGCAGCTGAGTTTCTCTTACAGGATTCAAAGTGAATACTTTTCACCACCCCAAAGCCCATAGGTAGTCTGGAGGGAATAAGCTTACACTACCACCCACTTGTGAACATCAGTACTTCTGTTTCAAGGTCATTCTCAACACTTTAGTATAAAAGGTATAGTTGCTTCTCCAGAGCCACACATGTAGCATCTTTTATCCTCACAGCAGGCAAAACTAGCCCTCTGGACCACTGTGCAGCTAGGGCCATTTCTATTTCTTTCTGGGTGGTCTTTCCTTTTGGGTGCTGGCTTTTCTTCCTCTCTTTACTCACAAAGCATCTTTGGTTGAAAATGACTGAAATTTGAGTCACTGTAGCAATGCATGGGGAAAAGTTCTCTGATATTTCCTTTTGACACAGTTCTAAGCATATGGAGAAATAAAGACCAAAGGTGCCAGCGCAGTATGACAAATATGTGACTGAAGCTCTACTAGATATGGAATCTGAACAGATACGGAATCGAATCTAGGAAATCAAGCTGCAGTGGCATTAAAGCATTAGCCAGAAGGTAGATTTAATTGATTGATTGATTGATTGACTGATTGATTTGGAGGAAGGAGCTACTAACAGCTCAGTATCTCATACATGAAGGCAACAGGGCAGAACTTGAGGGTCAAGAAAGATTTTTGCCATGGTCATAGGAAGCAAACAGTATTTAATAATGTTAATACACAAAACATAGAACCCACAAATTGTAGAACACTGTTCTGATTTATATTGATTCTTACTTTTTGTTGTTGTTCATATATATATATATATATATATATGTATGTCTATATTCATTCCCAGGCAGTCCTGAAAGTCAACATGTAGATCTTCAACTCCTTTTAAAAATAATTTATTTTTAATTGTGTGTGTGTGTGTGTGTGTGAGAGAGAGAGAGAGAGAGAGAGAGAGAGAGAGAGAGTTGGGATTGGGGTGCACATATATGATCCCCTGGAGCTAGAACTACAGTGGTTGCAAGCCGTCCATTGTGGGTGCGTGGAATCCAAATGAGTCCTCTGGAAGAGCAGCAAGTGCTCTTAACCACTGAGTCATTTCTCTAGCCTTTGGCTTCAACTCTTTATCTTTCTGTCTCTGCTTTTTGAATGCTAGAATTACATGCAAGTACCATCATGGACATGGCTGACTCTTGTACTTTAAAAATAGTATTTTAAATTTATGTATTATTACTGTGTGCATGTATGTGTCATACATGCAGTGATGCATTCATGGGGGCCAGAGGACAACCTCGTGGAGTCAATTTTCTCCTTTAACCTTTACATGGGTTTTCAAAATTGAACTCAGGTTGCCAGGCTTACACAGAAAACATCTTTACCTGCTAAGCCAGCTCAATAACTCCTGACTCTTGTGCTATTAAGAGTATTAAAGTTAAATAACTCACTGGGGAAACTCTTAAGGAAAAAAAACCTGGTAATTTCCTTCTCCAAAAAAATATATTTTCCTTGTCCATCATAGAAACTATCATGACTTTGGCTAACCTCTTAATACTATTTACATACCAAGCAACATAGTATTTTATCCAGAACAGCACTAGGCAAAATATCACATTTCTTTGAGAACAACGCGTTTAACTTAAAAATATGTGGCTGCACCTATTAAGCGCCTCAATGGTATCATAAGCCAAATGCCCAAGCAGCCCTCATAAACTCACGATCAGCCTGACAAAGCCCATGTTTATCACTAGGATACTTGCTTCCTTAGTTATTTGTTAAAGAATCAATGACATACTTCAAAGATTTGGTAACAGTTTCTGCTCTTTTCGAAGAACATTTGTTCTCTGAAAAACAAATGCTATATTTGTTCATTTGCTTCAAAAATGAAAGGAACATTTCTTTTGATGGGTTTCCAACTCCACCTCTGCATTTCAACAACAGAAAGGCATAAAACCTTCCTCCTGCTGAAAGAGCTTGGGAGCAAGCTGAATTCCAAACTATGTTGTTTTCTGACCTGGGAAGTCAGGGTGTTAACGTAAAACTAAGACGAATTTTTTGGCTAGCAACATTATCTAACAAAGAGCTGAAACTTTCAAGTCTTCTAAGTAATCATTCATTCATTCATTCTTCATTGAGTAAACTAAGCTTGTACTATAGACCAGGAAGTATTCTTGGTGCTGAGACACATTAATGAAGAAAGAGACTGAAGTTCTTACCCTCACAAGCTTCATAGTCTAGTTAGGATAAATCAGGTATAAAAATAAACACTGGATTATATAATTTGCTAGATGGCACTATGAAGAGAAGATTAAAGCCAAGGAGGGATAGAATGCCTTAAGGTGTATGATATATGAATAATTCACCTGATTGCCCAGGATCAGGAAATAGCCCACCAGGAAAAAGGGACTGTGTAAAGGCTGTGAGCTAATAGGACATATGCAGGAAGCATTCTCAAAAA
>REGO01001098.1:48751-98652 GCA_010120015.1 Rhombomys opimus | reverse complement strand
CAGAGAAAGGGAGTTGAGGAGGGGAGTAAGAGCTACAGTCAAGGCAAAGGAAACGAAAAGGAAAAATAAACAATATCAAAAATGAAATACTAGGTAGGAGATCATCAAGAAAAAGGCACTTAGTTATCATGACCATTGCCCACAAGTCATGGCTGAAAGGATTACAATTTAAGAAGGTGGGAGATTTGTGAGTGAGTATCTTTGCTGTGTAATGATGTAAAGTGCTCATGGAACAGAACTCCCTTCCCCGCCCCCCAAATACAAAACATTTTCATGAAACTCTACTAATTGAATATGGCAGTAGGATTTTATTTCCTTCCCATCAGATCTCAAGGCCAGACTCATATGTTAAAACACAAACATTGACTCAATGTAGGCAGAGGGTAGGAAGTCACAGTTAAAGCAGACAGCAGTTGATTTCATGAGTATTTAGGGAAACTGTATTTAAAATTGTTGGAAGATGAGCCACGCCAATGGATTGAGAACCACCCCAAATGCAACAAGGTAAGAGGTGGGCCAGTGGATGTGAAGGTGCTAAGAAGAGTCACTAGGGGCAGGGCGATGTTTGCTGAAGGCAGTCTGGACTAGATACTAAAAAAAGAAAATAAGAAGCATTACCAGCTATGAAAGTGGTAGATACTAAAAGTTTGTTTGTTTGCTGTTGTTGATAAACAAACTGAAAGAAGTAATTGTTACAAATAGGGCAGGCAGGGTTGAAGCCTAGTTGAGAGGTGGGCTCAGAGGAGTCTAACAGAAGTTTGGAAAGGTCAGAATCTTCGCCAAATATTTATAGTATTTAGTTTAATTTGCTTTTTTTTACATACTCATTTTTAATATGTGATGAATTTCGAGTGTTTATTCTATATTTTGCAACTTTCCTGAAATTTGTTGTATTAGGGTATTCTTTGTGACTATCAGTTTCTAGAGTTCTTTCTTAAGTTACTGAATGTTTGTTTCACAGAGCAACAGTTTTTTTTTATTATTTTATTTTTCAATAATTCAAGCAGTTTATTTCTCAAGAAAGAGTGAATAGCTAGGGTCAAATAGAAGGGAAGGAAGACTTCACCTATCAGTGGACTAGGGGAGGGGCATAAGGGGAGAAGAGGGAGAGAGGGTAGGATAGGGAGGAGATGAGGGAGAGGAGCACAGCGGGGATAGAAATTGAATATGTGAGAAATGATAATAAAAAAATGTAAAAATCTGAAGGGGCTGAAAAGATGGTTCAGCAGTTAAGAGCAATTGCTACTTAATCATGATGACTGGAGTTCACATCCCAGCACTCAAGAAAACAATGAGATATTGTACAGATGTGTGTTTGCTCAATCTCACACATACACAGAAGCAAATAATACATCCCCTAAATAAAACAAAATCCTGAGTAATAGAACATGACACAGGTTTTAGGAAAGATAGGGAGGCGGCATGATGAAGAAGCAAGGCCAAAGGCTTTCCCAGATGCAGAGGCATACACCTGTAGTCCCCATTAACTGGGGAGGCTGAGGCAAGAGGATGACCTGGTCTTGTCTCAACACAAGACAAGATTAGTAAGCTTTCCCTTACTGTAGTAAAACAAACAAACAAACAAACATAACATATGAGTAAACCACACCAACTCTAAATTCCAATAATACTATTTTTTTAAGAATTAGCTGCAAAAGATATAAGAATGCCCAGTACCACTGCCCATACCACATAAGCAGGTGAACATTCCTGCTTATTTGTTTGGCTTAGAATTTATTTCTTCTTTCTTTAGTACCCATTTATTCTCAATGATGCCTGTGAGTATGAGAGAGATATTTAGAACCACGGGTATGGTGGAACCACTTTGACAGCCTTTGCATTTATTATTCAGCATGAATGGGCAGGAGGGTAGTAGCTTTGACTTTTATATGAGACATTATTTGTCTCCAAATGTCAAGTGCTGCTCTTATGAACAAATTAAGCATTTTGGTGGACTCATTTCTTGCCCACGCATATATGTGGTGAGGCAAATGTACTATCAAACATGGATTCTGGTGGTTGAATCTCTGCTTTACTGTTTACAAACTCCATGTACAAGACAATGTACATAAATTTTTTATTTATAAAATTAAGTTAATAAATATTAGGCCACTTTGAAGCTAATGTGAGATACAATACATACTATACTTAGAATGTGTAGTACATGATAAGCCTTAATAAACAGTGACTATTATGATTGCAACATCAAAGTCAATTTAAAAAAGCCATCCCTGGTAATATCTAATTCCACTATAAACACATTATTGCTTAAACACAAATTTAAATCTTCCCCAAACTTCTGTTAATATAGTTTTGGGAATAGACTAAAAGTAAAAAGAAAGAAGAGGTATATTAAAAACTAGCATTTAGGGAATATTTTTATTATTCCAACTGCTATTGTAACACTATGTAAAATTTCCCCTGTTAAATATTAAAGAAGGTCAGTCACCACTGGGAAGAAATTAAAATACATTGTATGAAATTAAACTAATTTGTCTTTATGGAATGTAGTGCTAGAAGATCCCAGATGGTATTTTTATAATAGACATCTATTTTCTTAAAAGGATCATTACATCATGCACATGTTAACAAAACAGGGAATAAGACAAATGCATTCTGGATGGATTGAGAACCTTAAAGAAAACACTCTCCTTCATGTAGTGTTAAAGACACTGAAAAGTCTAAGTATACTGAAGACACCTGAAAAGAATGATAAATATTGACTCTTATGGGGCACAGCAGTCAGGAAGAAAAGTAGGAATAACAAAGAAATTGAGGAAAGTTTGTATCACATCTAGCTTTATAATCTAAAATATCTCCATTTTCCCTAATTTTCTTGTATTTAAATTAGAGTGCTAATCTAGAAGCATTAACTGCTTTCTGTATCAAGAGAGCTCAGGTTTGGAAAAATAATTTTAGACTCATATTTCAATCAAAATATTATAAGTAACAAAAGTCTGTTTTTTTTTAAAATACAGTTGATTTTATTTAATATGTATCTCAAAAATTTTTCTTATTGAACTATATAGAATTAGATATTCCTGAATTTGGGCTTCTTAAATTCTTTAAAGAATGAAAGGGAAACTGTACAAGATTCTCTATATTCCATAAAGAGTGCTGAAATATTCAACTATAATGAAGTATATAAAAACGCAACAAAAGAAAAAGCGTGATTTGGATAAAAAGTGAAATAAACTGCAGTGAGATCTCTATGTAATCTTAGGAACTGAAAAATGAATCACTGGTTCTGATGAGATGGCTTAGCAGGTAAAGGCTAAAAGCCTAGAAACTTGAATTGGATTCCTGGAACCCACTCCACAAAGTTGTCCTCTGACTTCCACACTTGTGCTTACTGGCACCCACCCTCCAAAATCATATCCCACACAGAGAAAAGAGCAATAAATAAAAAATTAAAAATAAACTACTATATATACTAACAGACAATTCCCATTCTTTTTATCAAGAAGCTGCCTGTTGACAAATTATAAAAGCAATTAATTTCAGAAGTCAAAGTGTTTTCTGTGTTGGCCACATGCAGAACAATGCTGAATAACATGTGGAAAACAAATGACAAGGTTGTTCCCTCCAACATATAGCATCCACAGAAATTACTTAAAGTATTAAAGAAAGTCACCATAAAATAGGTTCTATACCTAGCAGATCACTGCAGTCACTTTTAGGACAGGATAAACCAAAGAAAACTTGGCATGAAAAACAGACAGGGTGTCTACATGGAATGGACTGTGTACAGGATAAATAAAAGGCACATCAAGTCAGATTTGGGTGTTTATTTCCCTTTATTTCTTATTTTTTTATTCAACGTATGTGAAAAATAGAAGGGGAATCAGAAACTTTTATGTTTGCAAGAAAATATGACTTTTCACTTCAGTGGTTAAATAGAAAATGAGTGGACAATAGCATAAGTTTTATTAAGAAATACCCAGGAGCTCAAAAAAAAATGATAAATATAATACATTATTTGGGCACTTAAATTTATAATAGAGTACATCAATTATGCCATAATTTTCTAGGAGTGCATACAAATCCCCTCTGCACTCAGTGCCTCGCTTTAGGGTAGTATTTTTGAGACTTGTGATTCATCTTCATGCATGTCCTGAGGTTAAATTGACTTTCGTCTTAATAAATCTGAAAGAATTATTAAGATACAAATGTTTCACAAAAATACCACAACAATAATTTGACATGTGTCTGACTGATCACCCTGTCTAAAGAGTAATCAAAAAACAGAGCAAGTGCAGCTCCTTCCCTGTGTATTAAACTCCAACTTGTCTGGCTGAATTATAATGAGAAATTGTCACATTCTTGCTTCAAGAAATGCTCCCTGTAATAGTGAGATGCTATGCTCTATTACCCACTGTCCTTGTTAAATACAAGTTTTTTATTCATATGACTCTTCATAAAAAAATCATCTTGGCCCAAGTTACTTCCATTCTAGGTCCTTTCATTAATATTTTTTTTAAAGATTTATTTATTATTTATACAACATTCTGCCTGCACACCAGGTCTTACTATAGATGGTTGTAAGCCACCATGTGGTTGCTGGGAATTGAACTCAGGACCTTTGGAAGAACAGCCAGTGCTCTTAACCTCTGAGCCATCTCCCCAGCCCGCAATAATTTTTTTTTAAAAAATTGACCTTTTCTCATTTCTATAACCAGCTCTTCTCTTAGAAATGATTGATGACATCCATTCTCTTCACATGGGGTCCCCGAAAAACCATTTAATTTTCTTAAACACATAGGTTTTTTTAATTTGCTCTGTTTTTTGAGACAGAGTTTTTCTGTGTAGCCTTGGTTATCTGTCCTGGACTCACTTTGTAGACCAGGCTGGCCTCGAACTCACAGAGACCCATCTGCCTCTGCCTCCCAGAGTGCTGGGATTACAGACACGCACCCCTTAGCCTGGCTAACACATAGTTTTTGAAAAAACACATTAAAAACAAAACATTGCAACACAATTCTATAAATCCTAGAAGGCAGAGATGTCTCAACTAGCATCCCCTTATTCCAACATTTACTCTTAGATTTATATAAATATTTATTTCTGAGTGGGGTTGGTGGTTGTATGTGCTTTCTAATCTATTTTTTTTCTGAGCTACATTTGAAACCATTTTTTCTTCCTAAGTTCAAATCCACAGCCATAAAGCCTGAACAGTTTCCTGCAACCTAGACATTATCATTCTTTGAACTCTCAGAGTTTTAGCTTCTATCACACACTACTTCGGTGCAACTCTAGGATTTCATTTCATGTAATTGTCTAGTACACACTTAGGTATGTAAGCTGTGGAACTGTGCACACATAACTAAGCTATGCAAGCAGCTGAAAGGCAAGTGGCACATCTGGCTGTTTGCACTCTCAAAACCTCTCCTTGTACTAGTTATTGGTTTGTTCAGCCTGCTTTCTTATAGATGACAGGACCATCATCCCAGGGGTGGCACAACTCACAGTGGGCTGAACCCTCTCACATTAATCACAAATTAAAAAAAATAAAAACATTCCTCCAGGCTTGACCACAGCCCAAACTTATGTACCTCTGCAGTACATAAGAAGCAAACGACAATGTCTATTAATAAAGATGGCCATGTGGTAGACATTACACATAGGGTCCATGTGTAAGGATTTTATTTTTATTGGTGAAATGCATACAACTTCACAATAAATTTTTATTTTCTCTTAAAAAAATTATTAGAGGGTTGATCTAACTATGTGTAATGGTTGTTCCACATTCATTGGCTATTGAACAAGCTATTTGTGAGCAAAACCATTTGATTCCCAGCCGAAGGAAACCAACTTTGTAAAAAGTCTGGGTTTGGTTATTTAGTCTTCCTAGTGAGGGTTATCCTAAGTATTGAATTCCTTTATTGGTAAAAAGCAACGGCACTGTAGTAACTAAAACAGCTGAATAGAATTAACAAGTACATCATAATGTAGTGATTTGAAATATACTCACTCACTGAGCCTGGAGATTGATCCAAGGAAGGAAAATTCTAGCATCCCAAGGTTTGTGCTCAGGAAAATAAAAATGTTTATCAATTTATAATGAAGTTGTCCTTTGTAGCCAACCATCCAGAGCAAATGAGAAAATTCAGAAAGGAAATTGGGGGAAAGTTTTGCATAGGAGAAACTTCTGGTTAAGGTAGATAGTAACTATGCATTTAAGTTTAATGGCTATTTACAAATCATGAACTAGGTGCTCAGAGTGGGCCAAAGGGCTGGGATATATTTACATTTCCCACTATATAGCAAAATTCTCATATCCTCCAGAATGTGTAACAATTGAATAGTTTATTATTTTGCCAAATGAGCTGAAAGCTGCTTTGTATTAATTCATAGTACTAGCTGTATTCTTTTGAAAAGAGGAGATGACATATTACATAATGAAGAAATGTTTTACAGGATACTTGGACTTAGTTTTATTTTTCAGGTCATTGCAATCATTTAAATGTGGTAGTTTTGTCTGGTTATATTTGTCAATTTTATTCTCCATTTTTGCCCCAGTGAACAAAGCTATTTAGGAAAGTACATTTGCTTTTATCTTCTCTGTGCTTTTTTACTAAATAAATAAATAAATAATAGAAATTTCTTGAAACTCTTTTTCTGTGCTTTTTAAGGCTGGACAGTCTGGTGCTTTTTGTTCTCTCCTTTCATAATATGACCCTGTGGCTGTCCCTTCCCTAAGTCAACAGTTCTGTCAGCAGGCCTTTTGTTCAGTACAGTAGCAAAAGCTTGGCAGAAAAACGGATTAATGCTGTTCACTGCCTCCCTTTGTCTAAGCCCATCAGCTCCTGTGGAATTTGAACAAACCAAGAAGATGCATGTCTGATCACAGTGTGAGCGCCCTGAGACTCCTACACTGATGTACTCTCTTTTAAACACTTCGCCTGGTGAAGGCTTTCTGAAACTCATGGTTACTTTTATCAGATGTCCTCCATGTTAACTGTATTGCTATGACTGAAGCATATATTTTTTACACCTTGAGTTTCAGAGATAGGCTAATGTAAGTGTCATAGATAGGGCTTTTTTTGCTGTCTTGAAACAACACAGCCAAAAGTAAGTTGGGGAGGAAAAAAATTTATTTGGCTTATACTTCCATATCTTAGTCCATCACTGAAGGAAGTTTGGACAGGAATTCAAACATGTCAGGGACCTGGATCTACAAGCTAATGCAGAGGCCAGGGCAAGCACTAGTTATTGGTTTGTTCAGCCTGCTTTCTTATAGATGACAGGACCATCATCCCAGGGGTGGCACAACGCACAGTGGGCTGAGCCCTCTCACATTAATCACAAATTAAAAAATAAAAATAAAAACATTCCTCCAGGCTTGACCACAGCCCAAACTTATGAAGGCATTTTCTCAATTGCGGTTTCTCAGTTGACTCTTGCTTGTGTCAAGTTGACATAAAATTAAGCAGCACAGCAAGAAAATACCATAGGAACAAGTCAACACTTATTTTCCCTCCCATGTCCTTAAGTATTCTTGTGAGACAGCAAATGAACATGATGCAATATTTTAAAATAGTGAATATTTAAAATAGTGAAATAATGAATGTTATCAAATAACACAAGTTGTGTTCTCTATGAACTTCCAAAATAGACATTTATATGGATTTGCATTGATGTTTCTAAATGGAATAATGTCTCCTCTTAACCTCCAAAGTACCAAAATGCCATTCTTCACCATTAATGCCAAGACCTAAGTGAAGTACACACTGGTGCCTGTTCCTTCTCGATAACGGTTTCAGACAGTAATACTGCACACAAATTCACTCATATAGAGGGTGCATTTGTATTGCTTTACACAGTGCTACGGCAGTCTTTCTGAGTAGCATGGGTGAGTTCCTCTGTTAAAATAACCAGAAAACAGCCATTTCTTTGATGCCCTTTTCCTCTTTCATCCATTTTCAGACATGGTGCTTTGATTCTTTTAGCATCTTTGTTAAATGATCGGTAAGTATTTAAAGCAGCAATAACATTCTTATCTCTTAAGGAATAAGACAGAAAAGACCAAGTAAACTAAACAAACTCTGATTTATCTTTTTGCAAGCTATTAGTTGGGGAAAACCATATCTACATGAGTATTTTGGAAACATTGTGAAGCAATATGTGCTTTAATGAGGATTCCGAATACAGCAAAAGAATTCCTAACCCTAAGGGAATGGTTTAGAAATGGAATTGCCCTGGCTGGACCTATGAATTCCTGCCCAGGGAAGAGTGAGTTTCCAATAAAAACACAAGCTATTTAAACATCTTTCTTTATTTTTTGCCTATGACTGTTTCTAACATTTTTCTCTGCATAAAAAGCTTGAAAAAAAATTCAGGGCAGGAATATCCAAAAGGCAGGTAAATGCCACCAGGAGTTTGATGACTGGGAGAGCTCCCTATGATCTTAAAAGTTTACAGATTACATACCAGACCAGAATGAAGAAACACTCATAAGAGGAAAATATTGCAAAAGACAAACATACTAACAAAAACCCCTGCTGGATTTGAGGTTTATGAAAGCGCTGGTGAGATAAAAGCACACAGAAGCCTCATGTGCAAATGAGCCCACATGCGTGAGGCAGCAGCTGGTGAGGAGGCACATTGGATACACCTCAGCTGCAGTGGCGCTTAAGAAGGCATCCTAGGAACACATTAATCAACACATTCAGGGCATGCATTAATCAACATGGCTATGAAGGCTGGCATGCCCCTTTGTTTAACTGTAGCATGCTAAATAACACAGAGCGCAAATCTGAATGTGAATTTCCACCCTGCTGTAGAAAACAAAACTCTTCTCAACATCGACTCTATGCACCATATCCTACTCTTCTCTCTCAATAGAACACATTCTCTCCTGTGTTTCTAGGAGTTTATGGACTTGCTTGCCACAACAGTCAACCAGAAACAAAGAATCTTTACAGAATGGCTAAGATTGACAAAAGCTGTAGGACCATCTTCGGCAGATATGAAAACTTAAATCCATCCAAGAAATATTTTTTCTTTGCCTTACAAAATTAATGCTGTCACAAAAGATGAAATAAAACAAAATCAAGCAAAGAAAAACATAATGAATGGGAGGGGGAAAGCATCTATTTGTGTATGCAGTCAGTTGTGACAGCAGCATACTGTATTACCAGCAGGGACCTAGGCCTGGTCTCATGCTCCACACTGGGCTTCATTTTCCTCCTGGATAGTTTCCGAGATAACCCTCCTGTCAGGATTCAAAATCCTCCAAAAGCAGCCAGGGATGAAATGTCCAAATGCTGAAAGGGAGGGGCATGATAACACCCTCACAGCATGTAGGCATAAGTGTCTCTGTGCTTCTAGTACACATGGATTTGAACACAGGAGGCTTGAAGCATCCCTGCCAGGTATCTCATACATCACAATTATTAAAGTTCACTGAAAGATGGTTTGTAGTGCAGGAATAAAGGGTACCATTTATTTTTACAACTTGGAACAAAATTTTTTGTATAGGCTAAATTATTTTAATAGATCTTTCATTTGCTGAGAATAAGGTCCACAGGAAGGTGGTTTCCATCAATATGGTAAACTTTTGTGGTCATTATAATGTCTTGCAGGTCACTAAAGTATCCTGCAAAGAATGACAGACTAAGGTAGCCTTAGTTTATCATCAGCTCCAATTTGGGTAACCCCAGAAAACACTTAAAAGCTCTAAGCCAGAAGCTTAGCAGGACAAACAAATTTGATCCATTTGTTGTCCACCATGAGTTCTTGGCAAAGGTCGCTCCATCAGCCATGTGATGTTCAAAAGCTAAGTTGCTGGACATTTCTGCTACTGGAGCAAGTCACGCAATTGTCTCTTCTCAATTTCAAAGCACATTATTTTCCCTACTAAACTACAGTGGGAAGAGAGGCAGGGACTCATGCAAGTTGCAGGATTCCTCACTGAATACTAACAGTAACTGTTACTGCTACAAAACCATGATTTCATCTTTTTCCTCCTTCTGTTACATTGCATGAGCATGCCCAGCTAGCTCCCAAGACAAATGTTAGTGTCTTGTTTTTTGTTTTGTTTTGTTTTGTTTTGTTTTGTTTTGTTTTGTTTTTGATACAGGGCTTCTCTGTGTAGTCTTGGCTGTCCTGGACTCGCTTTGTAGACCAGGTTGGCCTTGAACTCACAGAGATCACCTGCCTCTGCCTCCCTGAATGCTGGGATTATAGGCGTGTGCCACCATGACCAGCTGTTAATGTCTTTCTTGAGACACTTTCTTTCTTTCTTTAGATTTTTTTAATTTTTATTTTTAATTAAATTTTTTTATATTAATTACAGTTTGTTAACTTTGTATCCCTGCTGTATCCCGCTCCCTCTTTCCCTCCCAATCCCAACCTCATCTCCTTCCTGCCCCTTTCCAAGTCCACTGATAGGGGAGGACGTCCTCTCCTTTCATTTGACCCTAGCTTATCAGGTATCTTCAGGCCTGGCTGCAAAGTCCTCCTCTGTGGCCTAGCAGGGCTGCTCCTCCCTCAGGTTGGGAGGGGGTGTCAAAGAGGCAGCCATTGAGTTCATGTCAGAAATAGTCCCTGTTCCCCTTACTAGGGTACACACTTGGATACTGAGCTACCATGGGCTACATCAGAACAGGGATTCTAGTTTATATCCATACATGGTCCTTGGTTGGAGATACAGTCTCATAAAAGACCCCTGTGCCTAGATATATTTGGTCCTTGTGGAGCTCCTGTCCTCTCCAGGTCATATTAACTCCCCCTTCTTTCATATGATTCCTTATACTCTGTCGAAGGTTTGATTATGTCTCAGTATTTGCTTTAATACTCTGCTAGGTAGAGACTTTCAGAGGCCCTCTGTGGTAGACTTCTGTCCTGTTACTTGTTTTCTCCTACATCCAATGTCCATCCCATTTGTCTTTCTAAGTGAGGGTTGATCATCTTACCCAGGGTCCTCTTTCTTGTTTATTATCTTTAGGTGTACAGATTTCAGTATGTTTATCCTATCTTATAGGTCTAGTACCCTCTTATAAGTGAGTATTTACCATGAGTGTCTTTCTCCTTCTGGGATACCTCACTCAGAATATTTTTCTAGATCCCACCATTTGCCTGCAAATTTCATGATTTCCTTGTTTTAGAGACACTTTCTAAATGTACTTTCTGAGCTTTCAGAAATGGTTACAGGACATATCAGGTAGAAGTAATGGAAGAGCAGTAGGGCAGGTTGTGTAGAGAAAAAAATGGTTAGTCCCATAATAATCATGAAGACAGGAGGCAGGGGGCAGAAGAGATGCAAGTAATAAAGGCATCTTAATTACTGATGCCATTCCAGAGATAAGTCTCAGAAAATGTGTTAGAATTCAACCTCCCTATAAAAGTAATGTGCATGAAATTTAATAGAATTCTGTATAACTTCAAGACATGTGGCACTGCTTAGATTTCACAGAGAAATGAACAAAAGAAATATGAGGAGGCAGGTGTGAGGAGAGGGATGATAGAATAGGGCAAGGAGGGGTTTGGGAAATGAATAACTAATGATATTTTTAAAGGCCACATGGAAATTACTATTTATAAGATTCCTAAAAATATTATTACAAAAAAACTTCGTTGGATGGGGTTAGGAAGATGGCTCAGTGGCCAAGTACACTTGTCCTTGCAGAGGACTTGGGTCCACATCCCAGAACTCACAAGCAGAAGCAACTGCAATTCCAGTCCCAGGGGATCTGACAGACTCTTCTTACCTCCGGATCACCAAGCATGCATGTGGCACAGACATGTGTGTGCAAGAAAAACATTAATACACATAAAATAAATGTCAAAACTTTTAAAAAGTTTAACTGGAATTCCCTACATAAGAGATAATCCTCCTCCTAGAAGCCTTAAGTTATCAACTAGAGAGCCCAATGCCAGATGTGAGATACCTCCCCTCTACCTTTTGCTCAGGATTTTCCCAAGATCCTCTAAAACAGTACAAACTGTTGGCGTTGCTCTTGGCCACTACAACTTACTATTGACCCTATTGCTGAAGACAGCACACACTTTGGTCACAAGACATGAAAAATTAGTTGGACTGTTCAAGGACCTTCCTTCCCTATGGGTAGCTTTCATTATACTAAAATGTGCTATGTAGCTGCTAGGGAGAAAAAAAATCAGTATTTTTCCCTAGTGTTACTCTGTAATTTAAAGTAACCTGTGCGGCAACAAACACATGGTCACTGGTACAATAGTAGCATAATTGCCATGGGAGTAACTAATAGCCTTCTAATGGTATGTAAGGGCTACTTCACATGAGGAAATACATGCCTGGTACTGTAAATCTGGTGTCAAAACAATAAGAATAAAAATAATAGGAATAATATTATTTTGCTAAATAAACACTCTCTAAATTCATATCACTGTATCTATAGAGTAGTGCTCTCATACCATATGCAGAGAACTGTCTCAGTGCGATGAACATGATTAACTCAGAAACTCACAATTTTTCAAAGGATAGACAGTAAGAGGAATGTATGTATGTATATATATATATATATATATATATATATATATATATATATATATATATGTATGTATGTATTCCTCCTTTTCCCCTAAGACTTAGAGACTACAAGAGGAGAGAAATTATAAGAAATTATAAGAGCCAGAGTGTCAGAGAAAACCAGAGCAAAACTGTGTCTTCTGGAAATGAAATGACTGTTATATTCATGAACTCAATAGCAGTTGTGGTTGCCTGCTACAGCATCAAGTCACCCAACATTCCAGCATGGAAGGGAAAGGAGCTCATGAATACCACCCCTATCCAAGAAGGTATTGATAGGTAAAGTATTCTGGAGGCAGCAGACTCAGTTTTGTTTAAAGGTATGGCCTCTGCTAGGTCAACTATGCTCTAGTGGACGGCCTAAAGCCCTGGAGCATATGGGAAGCACAAATAAGACTGTGGGTTATTCTTTTAAAAAAGGACACAGTCAGGAGGAGAGGAGGAAGTGAGAGTTGATCTGAGATAAGGGGAGGAGTGCAAGGTGATTATGATCAAAATATATTATAAAAATTCTCAAAGAAATAATAAAAATATTCTATGTATATATGTGTATATAATATGTATTCATTTATTGTAGAAAGTGTCAAGAAAAGATGGGCAATACACAGGATGAAAGAACAGATATTATTCATTGCAGTCATTGGGCTTCCAAGAAATGCTGAGTATGCGGTGAGGAGCTCATCTGAGAAAAGCTCACTGTGACCACCATAGAGGGAGAACGCATATGTCAATGCCTAAAAGATGTTGTCACTTAGCATCTGGATTTTGCCCTCTTTATACATCTGGGTAAAGAGAGAACTTAGCAACCACAAGGAAAAGGTATAATGGTTTTCTACATGACTAAATATCAAGTAAACTTAACTGGCAAAATATAATAAAGAGATTTAGACCCGTCTTGGTTTTTTGTAAATTCTAGGATTCTAAGAGTAACTTATTTACTTATGAGCTTTCCATCTCCAGTCTTTGGAAGCACATTTTCTTCCTGTTTACACTTTATGACTCCTGGCTTTTGACTGGTATCTAATAACATGAGATAAACTTCTCAGCTTTATAAAGATAGTATTAAACTTATGCTTCTGTTTAGGCTTTCCATTAAAATACTTGTTTCTATTTACAAGTCAGTTGAATTATAAAATCAGATCATCTTATCAGTTTTAATATCTATTGAGAATATGATCACCATTCTCCTATAATCAATAAATAACTGAGCCTCACAAGTCCAAGTGAAGAAACACTTTTTAAATCATCAGCAAACAATTCTAATAGCATGTTTCTTTTTCTTTTTTCAAAGCCTTCTAAGTGTGAACATTCTCTAAGATTCATGGATTCTTCTTCTGATGCAGTAATATAGTGATGGTGGGAACCAGTTTAAAAGTGGGATTGCAGGGATGTCCCTGCTCCTCACCCTGGCATAGTAAAGAAATTCCACCATTTGAGCTTTGCTTTCAAATAAAAGAAAGTGTATCTTCATGGAACACATTAGGGTAAATAATAAACGTGTTTTATATTCAACATGGGACATGAAGAGACACAAAGAGAAGGACCTGGATGGTATGTCAGCTTCCCAAACAGTGCACAATTCTGGCATCTTACATCTTTCAGACACCACAACACATTAATAATTCTGGGAATTTCAACTGAAAACTAAGCTGCTATAATGCCTGCCCTCACAACTTTCTTAGTGTAATGTCAGAGGCAATGGCTGAATAGCCTGGGGACACTCTGAACACAAGCATGCTTTAGAATTTTGGGACATTTCAGCATGTCTTTGTGAGGCAAGGGACAAAATTGGGAAGATTCTCAGTGTTCTGTTTTGGCCTGATGAGTCTATTCACAAAGACAAAAATGAGATATTTCATCAGCTCTAACACCCTGCCAAGTGAAAGTTCTCATTTTTCACTTAAAAGGATAGCCAAACAGATCAGCAAGTATGTATTGAAAAAGGTGCAATTCAGCCTTTCACTTCCTTCTCTAGATGACAAGAGATTTTAAAAAGCCAACTATCTTTTTGAATAGCAAGAAAGAGAAAGTACTATATCCTGACAGGAAAACTCCCTTAGAGCCGTCTTACAACATCCTGCTAGGAAAGCACTCGGGTTATACCCAATCGCTGTGTTCTTCAAGTACAACCTCAAGTGACCCTCAGTCTCTTGACTCACCTTTCCTTCTGGTATATCCCCTGTCACTAGCAACTACAACCTAAAGGTAAGCATGTGTCTTTGCTGTCTTTCTGCCCTTCATAGCAAACATGCCACAAACTATCTCTAAAAGGCTTGATATTATCACAAGCAATACTCATTTCTAGGCCACTGATTTGGGGGATTTCTGATGGTATTTTAGAATAGCATAAGAATCTATCATATGAAATCAGTTTCCAGACAACACAATGATAGCAAAATCAGCTGGACACATGAATCATTTCCTCTCAGTTACAAAATGACATCTCACTAGATCAACTCTTCTCAAGAACAATGGACAAAACATGCTGTAAGAATTTTACTACCTCAAAATCATGCATGCAATCTTTTTTTCTTAATTAAAATCTATGAGAATTCAGTTGTTTAATAAAACCTATGAAGTACAAAACCAGTTATTTGAACAATGGGGCCTTATAATTCCTTAAGAGAGCTCTTGTTGGTTAAGATCTAGTTCTCTGAACTAAGTTCCAGATTTCCATTTAAGATATCTTTCTCCAGTGCAGTACTACAATAGATGGCCTGTCAGAAGGCAACACAGGCCCAGCAGGGTCTGTTCTGGTGTTGATAATCCTACATGACATAAACAGAGTGGGATAGGCAGTGGGAAGAGTGGGAAACAAAGAGAAAGGATTTTTCAGACAGAAAATACATTTTGAAGTAATATTTAAATATCCAGGGCTAATCTTTTCATTATTTGGAGATACAAGAAAAACAGGATGCAGTATTTTCAAGGTTTTGATATACGGTCACATCCAGTAGGAATAATTTTCTTATTAATAGCATCTTATAATTTTAAACTTTTAGTCCCTTTATGGAATTTTTCTACTAACGGTGCTTTTTTTTATGCTTAATGAAAAATGATTGAGTAAAAGCACAAACACTACTTCCACACAATGAATAGATAGCAAGGCTGGCTTTCTTCTGTATATTTAATTTACCCTCTTTGACAAGTAAGATGATAAATGTCTCTGCATTTGTATTTTTCCTTCCTGCCTTTTATCACACCCTCCGATGAAGAGTATCAAACATGATGCTAATGCTGAACAATCACATATTTTATGGTATAATTCCCTTTATAAACTTAAATATTGTAAAACCCAGATCCTACCTTTGAAGTAGGTCTTCTTACCTGAAGAAGAGGTACTTCTTTTAAATTCTTTAAGAAGAAGGTTGTCTTAGCATTGCTCTGTGAATTGAACAGTGGGAGAAATGTTAACAAGACATCAGTAACCATCAATCACAGTAGATGTCAATAGGTTAACAGAGTCTCTAATGGGACACACAATTGCAAAGAGAGCTCTGCAAGGAAGACAAATTATAAATGCATTGGCCAAAACATCTCTCTGTTGGTTTCTATCAAAAGTGACATCAGAGAGGTGACTAGGATGTCTGACTATACATCACATTAATGGATTTTAACTTGAAGAGTCATCCTGAATCGTGGTTTTAGTTTGGAGATAGAGGATTGTTTGGATAGGCAGACAGAAATACAGACAGCCAAGTAGACATATAAATATACATACAGACAGACAGGCATACATACATGCAAGATAGACAAAAACATCTTTGGTCATGAGCTTATGATGTTTACTTATCTTTTATGATAAGATAAATGATAAAGTAAGCTCACATTACTGATAAATGTGAAGCAAGTAGAGCACATGATAAGAAAAGGAATGACTTTCTCTCTAGAGCTGAAATTACCTGAAAAACTTTTTTTTTTTGGTAGAAACTTTCTTTTCTACTGCTATAAAAACAAAATGTAGGGCTGGGGGAAGGCTCATGTGGTAAAGTTCTAGTCACACAAACATGGGGACTGAGTTGGATCTCCAGAACCATAGCTGGGTGTGGTGGTGAGTGCTTGCAAAAACTCATTTAATCTTGCTTCTATCTCACAAGCCTGATATACCCACTATATATTTATAATATCTACATAGTCATATATAGATATAAAATGAACCATATGAATCTGACATATAAAACACTTCTTCTTTTAAGGCTCACCTATACTTACATAATTAAATATTGGAATTATTTTGAACGTGTAATTTTCATTTTTACTTTATGCTAACATTGTATTAAGTAAGCTTATGAGCTTACTTATCTTTTCTATTTAGGAACATAGGAATTCTTTTGCCTATATTTGTAGGCTCTGTTTCTCAGTGAAGATCATCAATAACTGATGAGAACAGCTAAAATTTGAGGAGAAAAAAATGACACCTGCACCAACGCAAAAGCTCAGTCACAGACAGCCCCTGACTCTGATCTACAACTCTTTTCCTTTGCAAACCTCAGCATCTCCTAAGCAAATATTCCATAGAAGAGTTAGCTAGGAAAAGACATCCTAAAAGAGAAGCGGAGAAATACTGAGCACATCACATCTTACCCTTCAGACAAGCAATTCAGTGCCACCCAGGGTTTCCTAAGAGACCATTTGTATCTTTTTGGACTTGGTATTTTTGAAAACAGAGCGCACACTATCAACCACTGAAAACATCTTTCACAGAAGACAAACAAGTATCGATTCAGCAATGTTGGGACACCATGAAGCTCAAAATTCCTCCAGAAATAAAGTAAAAAGGCATGTAGTGAGTTCAATCTCTTCAGTTTATGCATAGGTTTTGAAATTTCATGTCTTAAAAATTAAAGTGCTTTACCTCCATTACATGTAATGCTATCTTGATTTTCCTAATGCACTATTATCTTATCAGGACAAAACCTTAGTGTTCTGAAAGTCAGTGATTCTTGGAATTTAAAATCAGTTTTAATGTAATAAAGGTTTTCTTTGCTTAACATGTAGTTGCTACTTAAAAAAGAAAAACCTGTGCCAATGACTTCAACACTCTTCCCCACTTTTTCTTCTAACAGGTTTAGTGGGTTTGTTTTTTTAGCATTTATTTTATTTTATTTTTCTTTATTAATTACACTTTACTCACTTTGTATCCCCCCGTAGTTCCCTCTCTCCTCCCGTCCCAATCCCTCCCTTCCTCCACCCTCTGCATGCATGCCCCTCCCCAAGTCCACTGATAGGGGAGGACTTCTTTTTCTTCCTACTGATCCTACTCAATTAGGTCTCATCAGGGGTGGCTGCCTTGTCTTCTTCTGTGGCCTGGTAATGCTGCTTCCCCCTCAGGGGGAGGTAATTAAAGAGCAGGCCAATCAGTTCATGTCAGAGACAGTCCCTGTTCCTATCACAATGGAACCCACTTGGATACTGAACTGCCATGGGCTACATCTATGCTGGGGTCTTAGGTTATCTCCATGCATAGTCCTTGGTTGAAATAGCAGTCTCAGGAAAGACCCCTGTGCTCAGATTTTTTGGTTCTGTTGCTCTCCTTTTGGAGTTCCTGTCCTCTCCAGATCTTACTGTTTCCCACTTCTTCCCTAAGATTCCCTGCACTCTGCCCAAAGGTTGCCCATAAGTCTCAGTATCTACATTGATAGTCTGCAGGACAGAGCTTTTCAGAGGTCCTCTGTGTCGGGCTCCTGACTTGTTCCCTCTTTTCTCCTTCTTCTGATGTCCAGCCTCTTTGCCTTTCTGGATAGGAATTGAGCATTTTAGCGAGAGTCCTCCCTCTTGATTAGTTTCTTTAGGTGTACAGATTTTAGTAGGTTTATCCTATATTATAAGTCTATATGAGTGAGTATATGCCGAGTGCGTCTTTCTGCTTCTGGGATAGCTCACTCAGGATGATCTTTTCCAGATCCCAACATTTACCTGCAAATTTCATGATTTCCTTGTTTTTTATTGCTGAGTAATATTTCATTGTGTAAATATACGACAATTTGTGCATCCATTCCTCCACTGAGGGGCATCTGGGCTGTTTCTAGCTTCTGACTATTACAAATAAGGCTGCTAAAAACATGGTTGAGCAAATGTCCTTATTTTGTACTTGAGAATCTTTTGGATATATGCCTAGGAGTGGTATAGCTGGATCTTGATTAAGCGCTATTCCTAGTTGTCTGAGAAAGCACCAGATTGCTTTCCAGAGTAGTTGTACAAGCTTACATTTCCACCATCAGTAGAGGAGGGTTCCCCTTTCTCCACAACCTCTCCAGCATGTGTTGTCTCTTGAGTTTTTGATCTTAGCCATTCTGATGGGTGTAAGGTGAAATCTTAGGGTCGTTTTGATTTGCATTTCCCTGATGGCTAATGAGGTTGAGCATTTCTTTAAATGTTTCTCTGCCATTCGATATTCCTCTACAGAGAATTCTCTGTTTAGCTCTGTACGCCATTTTTTAATTAGATTATTTGATTTTTTGATGTTTAACTTCTTTAGTTCTTTATATGTACTGGACATTAGCCCTCTGTCAGATATAGGGTTGGTGAAGATTCTTTCCCAATCTATAGGCAGCCGTTTTGTTCTGAGGACAGTATCCTTTGCTTTACAGAAGCTTTTCAGTTTCATGAGGTCCCATTTATTCATTGTTACTCTTAGAGCCTGTGCTGTTGGTGTTCTGTTCAGGAAGTTGTCTCCTATACCAATGAGTTCAAGGGTAGTCCCCACTTTTTCTTCTAAGCGGTTAAATGTGTCTAGTTTTATGTTGAGGTCTTTGATCCACTTGGACTTTAGGTTTGTGCAGGGTGATAAGTATGGATCTATTTGCATTTTTCTACATGTGGACTTCCAGTTAGACCAGCACCATTTGTTGAATATGCTGTCTTTTTTTCCATTGAATGGATTTGACATCTTTGTCAAAAATCACATGTCCATAAGTATATGGATTTATGTCAGGGTCTTCTATTCGATTCCATTGATCCACCAGTCTGTTTCTATGCCAGTACCATGCAGTTTTTAGTATTGTTGCTCTATAATACAGCTTGAGATCAGGGATGGAGATACCTGCTGAAGATCTTTTACTGTAGAGAATTGTTTTAGCAATTCTGGGTTTCTTGTTGTTCCATATGAAGGTGAGAATTTTTCTTTCAAGGTCTGTAAAGAATTGTGTTGGTAATTGGATGGGAATTGCATTAAATCTGTAGATTGCTTTTGGTAAGATGGCCATTTTTACTATGTTAATCCTACCAAGCCATGAGCATGGGAGATCTTTCCATCTTCTCATATCTTCTTCTAATTCTTTCCTCAGAGACTGGAAATTTTTTTCATACAAGTCTTTGACTTGCTTGGTTAGGGTTACACCAAGGTACTTTATGTCATTTGTGGCTATTGTGAAGGGTGTTGTTTCTCTAATTTCTTTCTCGGCCCTTTTGTCCTTTGTATACAGGAGTGCTACTGATTATTTTTTTTAGTTAATTTTCTATCCAGCCACATTGCTGAAGGTGTTAATCAGCTGTAGGAGTTCCCTGGTAGAGTTTTTGGGGTAGACTCAGGTAAACTATCAAATCATCTGCAAATAGTGATAATTTGACTTCTTCCTTTCCAATTTGTATCCCCTTGATCTCCTTCAATTGTCTTCTTGCTCTAGCTAGGACTTCAAGAACAATGTTGAAAAGATATGGAGAGAGTGGACAGCCTTGCCTTGTCCCTGATTTCAGTGGGAATGATTTAAGTTTCTCTCCATTGAGTTTGATGTTGGCTATAGGCTTGCTGTATAATGCCTTTACTATGTTCAGGTATGTGCCTTGTATCCCTGATCTCTCCAATACTTTAAACATGAATGGATGTTGGATTTTGTCAAATGCCTTTTCAGCATCTAAGGAGATGATCATGTGGTTTTTCTCCTTCAGTTTGTTTATGTGGTGGATCACATTGATGGATTTCCGTATGTTAAACCACCCCTGCATACCTGGGATGAAGCCTACTTGGTCGTAGTGGATGATGTCTTTGATGTGTTCTTGGATTCGGTTTGCCAGTATTTTGTTATTTTTGCATCAATATTCATGAGGGAGATTGGTCTAAAATTCTCTTTCTTTGTTGGGTCTTTGTGAGGTTTAGGTACCAAGGTGACTGTGGCTTCATAGAATGAGTTTGGTAGTGTTCCTTCTGTTTCTATCTTGTGGAATAGTTTGAAGAGTGTTAGCTCTTCTTTGAAGGTCTGGTAGAATTCAGCACTGAAACCATCTGGCTTTTTTTGCATGATAGACTTTTGATGACAGCTTCTATTTCCTTAGGGGATATAGGACTATTTAATTGGTTTACCTGGTCTTCATTCAGCTTTGGCATGTACAATCGGTTAAGAAAATTGTCCTTTTCATTTAGATTTTCAAATTTTGTGGCATATAGACTTTGGAAGACCTAATTATTGCTTGGATTTCTTCAGTGTCTGTGGTTATGTCCCCCTTTTTGTTTCTGATTTTGTTGATTTGGATAGTTTCTCTCTGCCTTTTAGTTAATTTGGCTAAGGGTTTGTCTATCTTGTTGATTTTCTCAAAGAACTAGCTCTTGGTTTCATTGATTCTTTGAATTGTTTTATTTGTTTCTAATTTATTGATTTCAGCCCTGAGTTTATTTCCAGCCATCTATTCCTCTTTGGTGTGTCTCCTTCTTTTTTTTTCTAGGGCTTTTAAGTGAGACATTAAGTTGCTTGAATGCGCTGTCTCAAATTTCTTCCTGAAGGCACTTAGTGCTATGAACTTTCCTCTTAGCACTGCTTTCATTGTGTCCCACACGTTTGGGTATGTTGTGTCTTCATTTTCATTGAGTTCTAGGAAGATTTTAATTCCTTTCTTTATTTCTTCTCTGACCCAGCTGTCATTTAGAAACAAGTTGTCCAGTTTCCATGTGTGTGTAGGCCTTTTGCTATTTTTGTCATTAAGGTCCAGTTTTAGTCCATGGTGATCAGATAGGATACAAGGGATTATATCTTCTTGTATCTGTTTAGGCTTGCTTTGTGACCAACTATATGGTCTATTTTGGAGAAGGTTCCATGAGGTGCTGAGAAGAAGGTAAATTCTTTTGAGTTTGGGTGAAAGGTTCTGTAGATGTTTGTGAGGTCCATTTGATTCATGACCTCTGTCAGAGTTATTGTTTCTTTGTTTAATATCTGTTTTGTTGACCTGTCCTTTGTTGAGAGTGGGGTGTTGAAGTCTCCCACTATTAATGTGTGGGGGTCTATGTGTGGTTTAAGTTTTATTAAAGTTTCTTTCACAAATGTGGGTGCCCTTGTATTTTGGGCATAGATGTTCAGGATTGTGATATCTTCCTGGTGGAATTTTCTGTTGATGAGTATGAAGTGTCCTTCTCTATCTCTTTTGATTGATTTTGGTTGAAAATCTACTTTATTAGATATTAGGATGGCTACTCCTGCTTGCTTCTTGGGTCCAATTGTTTGGAAAATTGTCTTCCAGCCCTTTACTCTCAAGTAATGTCTATCTTTGTGATTTAAGTGTGTTTCTTGTATGCAACAGATTGTTTGGTCATGTTTACGCATCCATTCTGTTAGTCTGTGTCTTTTTATTGGAGAATTGAGTTCGTTGATGTTGAGGGAAATTAATGACCAGTGGCTGTTAGATCCTTTGATATTGATGTTGGCCATGGTAGTGTGTTTGTGTGTTTGGCTACTTTTGTTTTGCTGTAGTGAGGTTATTTATTTCCTATGATTTCTTGAAAGTAGTTAGTTTTCTTGGGTTGTATTTTTTCTTCTAGTATCTTCTGTAATGCTGGATTTGTGTGTAGGTATAGTTGAAATTCGTTTTTGTCGTTGAATATCTTGTTTTCTCCGTCTATGAGGACTGAGAGTTTTGCTGAGTACAGTAGCCTAGGCTGACATCTGTGTTCTCTTAGGGTCTGCATGATATCCGTCAAGGCTCTTCTGGCTTTCATAGTTTCTGTTAAGAAGTCAGGTGTGATTCTGATGGGTTTGCCATTATACGTTACTTGGCCTTTTTCCCTTGCAACTTTCAGTATTTTTTTCTTTGTTCTGTATACTTACTGTTTTGATTATTATTTGATGGGAGGATTTTCTTTTCTGGTGTAATTTATTAGGTGTTCTGTCGGCCTTTTGTATTCTTATAGGCTTCCCCTTTAAGTTGGGAAAATTTTCTTCAATGATTTTGTTGAAAATATTTTCTGGGCCTTGGAGACGGGAATCTTTTTCCTCTATTCCCATTATTCTTAGGTTTTGTCTTTTTATGTTGTCTTGGATTTCTTGGATGGGTTGTGTCAGGAATTTTTTAGATTTATTATTTTCTTTGACGGATACATCGATTTCTTCCATTGTATCTTCCACACCTGAGATCCTTTCTTCCATCTCTTGTAGTCTGTTGGTTATGATTACCTCTGTAGTTCCTGTTTTCTTTCCTAGGTTCTCCCTCTCCATGATTTCCTCCGTTTGTGTTTTCTTTAATTCTTCCAATTCTATCTTCAAATCTTGAACCATTTTGTTGATTTCCTTCACCTGTCTGACTGTATTTTTCTGTTTTTCCTTCAATTCCTTTAGCTGTTTGTTTGAACGTTCCTCTGTTTCTTTTATTTCTTTCAGTGATGCAGACTGTTTGGCTGCATCTTCCTGTATTTCTTTACGAATGACCATAATCTGTTTTATTATATCTTCCCCTAATTCTTTACACATTTTATTTACTTCCTCCATTAACCTCTTCATTAGCATAGATGTAAGGTCATCTTCTTGAGTTTCACTTATGTTAGGGTGTCCAGGGCTACTTGTCCCTGGATAACTGGGTTCTGGGGATTCCATGTTGTTTTGCCTTTTGTTGGTTGTGCTTTTTCGCTGGCCTCTACCCATCTCTCTGTCTCAGGTGTTGTCTGTTAATTTCTGGTGCCTGCTGAGTAGTGGGGCGGAGAGAATCCACTTGGCGGGGTTCTAAAGTTCTCCTCTGCTTTTTGGGTATGGTCAATTGAATAGTGGTGCTTCTCAGGAATTGTCACAGTTCACTTCAGGTGTATGGACCTGTATGGTAACTGTGGTATTCAGGAAGGCTCTCCTCTCATCAGGAGAGGTCCTGGTGATGGCTGTCTTGCTGTTGGGTTTCTTGCTTTGAGTTTAGTGAGCAGCAGCTGTTGCTCTTAAGATGTAATTTTTGGGTGCAGCCCTCTTGAAGGAGCAGGGATTCCCACAGTTTTGTCAGTCTAGCAAGGGATAATTGGTTGATCCTTGGCACAGTATCTGAGGGCTGCTGTAATGGCTCTCTGGCTTTTGTATGTCTGAGGATGCAGCTGTGTGCCCCAGTGCCCTATCGGTATTCAATAATGGTGGGTGAGCATAGCGCTCCTGCCTGCAGTAGAAGGCTAGAGCCTAGAGTCTGCGTGAATCCAGAAAGGCTTTTGGTGCTAGGTGTCCTGAGCATTAGACCTGATGTTCCCCCAACTGTGGGGTTTCCTCCTGCCAGGGACACCCAGTCTTTGCTTTGGGGACCACTGTTCTGTCTGGGATGGTGATTAGAACCCGCAGGCACAGACACGCGTGGCTCTGCCTTTCTGGCCTTTGGGAGCCTGGGCGTGCCTAAACTGGGTAATTTTTCCCAAGGCCTTTTTGGGGTGGTGGCATCAGCTGAATGCTCTGAGATCAGACCAGCCATTTCCCTCCCTGTGGGTTTGCACCAGACAGTGAAACTCAGTCTCTGGTGCCCTGGGGCCCACAGTTCTATCTGAGGCAGCGACTCTGAGCCAGTGCCTGGGTCCCCGGCTCTGGCTCTGGGTTGGCTCCTGGGGTGCCCGTGGAACCCGAGTCTTTTCCAGGAGATGTCTGGGTGACCTAAGGTCGGTCCCAATTGTTTCTTGCACTGTGGTGTTATCTCTCGACTGGAAATTGCAGTCTATGATGTTGTGGTGCCCACAGTTCAGTCTGGGACAGTGACCAGAGCACGCTGGCGTGTGGCTCTGGGCTGGCGACCAAGTGCCTGGTGGAACCGGGATCTTTTCCGAGGTTTACCAAGGTGAGTTAAAGCTGATTGAATCCCCCACAGTGGGGTATCCTCTCACCTGGGAAACACAATCATTTGTGTTTTATGGCCGCGAGTTCTGATTGCTGGTCACTGTGTGAATCCTGCTGTGCTGCTGATCAGAATGAGAGTCCTCCCGGCGCCACCATTTTGCCCCCTCCTGTGGGTTTGGTTTTATGTTGAGGTCTTTGATCCACTTGGACTTTAGTTTTGTGCAGGGTGGTAAATATGGATCTACTTGCATTTTTCTGCATGTAGACATGTAGAGGCCAACACTATTTGCTGAACATGCTATCTTTTTTCTATTGTATGATTTTAGCTTCTTTGTCAAAAATCAAGTATCCATCGGGCTGTTTCTATGCCAATATCAGGTACTTTTAACTACTATTGCTCTGTAGTACAGGTTGAGATCAGCGATGGAGATACCTCCAGACGATCTTTTGTTGTACAGGATCATTTTGGCAATTCTGGGATTTCTGTTTTTCCATTTGAAGTTGAGAATTGTTCTTTCAAGGTCTATAAAGAATTGTGTTGGTATTTTGATGGGAATTGCATTGAATCTGTAGATTGCTTTTGGCAGGGTGGCCATTTTCACTATGTTAATTCTACTGATCCATGAGCACTGGAGATCTTTTCATCTTCTGATATGTTCTTCAATTTCTTTCTTCAAAGACTTGAAATTTTTTTCATACAAATTTTAAAGTTGCTTGGTTAGAGTCACACCAAGATACTTTATATTATTTATAGCTTTTGGGAAGGGTGTAGTTTCCCATTAGTCTTTTGTATACAGGAGGGCTATTGATTTTTTTGAGTTAATTTTTTATCCAGCCAATTTGCTAAATGTGTTTATCAGCTGAAGGAGTTTTGTGGTAGAATTTTGAGGGTCACTAATGCTTTTCTTATCCATCTTTAAGGTTCTAGTCAGTGGTTCCTCTATGGCAAGCCATCTTACAGCTTTCTTGTAGAATATGCCTTTATCTGAAAGTTCATGATATCTTATAATACTATATGCAATGAAAGACATGTCAATAAAATTAATCTTTTTTTTTGTTTTTCTTTTTGAGATGTCCTATTGAACATCTAATAAAATGTTACTGTGGCCTAGACTCCATCTATATAATAAGTTATGCATCAACTCAGTGCAGGCCTATAATTCCAGTATTTGGGATGTTGAAGTAGGAGTTGTCAAAGAGTGGCAAAACCAAGACAGAATTAGAGGCAGTCAGTTGAAAAAGGTAAACTAAGTCAAAAGTTCTAGGAATGCTTCATATGAGTCTACTCTGTGGCTTCCAGGGGGAAGGACACAGCCCTGAGCGGGAGTGTGCCACGGCACTTGCACATCCATGAACTAGGATTCAAAGCCTCTGCCTTTCCCCATGCCTGGAGTAGGGTTGAGTCTCTATAGCTCCCATCACAGTCTTTCTTAGCTTTCCAGCAAGTGGTCTTTGCAAAAATCATTTCATAAAAGTATGAATATGGTACAGTAGAGGGTAGGAAAAATGCCTTTGCATACGATTTTAGGTGAGATGAGAAAAGAATAAGATACTTTTGATAACATGGCATGTGTTATTTAAATATAATCCAGTCAAGGCAAGATGCTCTGACAAAAGCACATATTCAGTGTGGTTTCAAGGTAGTGTTTGAAAATGATTTCATCCTCCTGCTGTGTATTACTAACAAAGGACTATCACATCTTAAGCCTTCTTTGGCAATTTTAAGCCCCAAGCAAATGACCACCAAAGTAGTACATGTTAATTTTGTGTCATTGCCAATAATTATGCCAAACATTCCTAGGAAGTGAATTTTTGTTACAGTCATTTTTCTTGCAGTTTCAAGTGCACACAAGGCCTTCACCACTTGGAAACATATTTAGGTCAACAGGACAGGGTAACTGATTATTGCTATGGACTGTTTTACCAATAAGCAAGTAACAATTTTATTTTTCAAAAATGCGATCGACTTACTGTATTAAAAAAAAAACTAATCTTAAATCAAGTGGTCAAGAAAAAATTTGGTGCATTTCAGAGAAGATGAATGACATCTAGGTAAAAATCAAATGCAAAGGACACCATACACATAATAAACCAATTATACAGTAAAAGAGAGTCAATGATGTTTAGAAAAAAATTACAATAATTCCAAAAAAGCAAATATCTAGAGTAGCCATTTTGCCTTAAAGAGGACTGTTTTTTATGAACACATTTTTTATTTTTTACTTTATTTCTTTTTTAAAATGAGAATTCATGGTATTCAATGTAACTAGAATTTATTATTGTATACACTCAGGTAAGAATGTATATATGCAAGTGTGGACACTCATGATCTCATCTGTCTCATAGTTTATGGTGTAATTATGAAGGCATTTATAGATCATTTAGAGGTTGAGTTCTAAAAGTTGGTCTCCTACTGACAGGGCATCGAAAGACTGAACATTTGGCTCCTCATACCAATTATATTTTTCAGTTGAGACACTAAATTTATATTTATAACCTTCTAGAAAAATAAGTGCTTCTCAGAACATCAACTCTGAAAATTTTCACATGTAACATTTTATATGTGTGTGTATGTATAGACCCATATGATGTATATATGTGAAATAAACTTGCTCTTCTTAAAGATTTTTTTTAGCTTTACTTATTTTATTTTATGTGTGAGTGTTTTACCTGAATGGATACACACCAAGTATGTGGCTGGTGGCTATCGAGGTCAGAAGAGGGAATTGCATCCCCAGGAACTGGAGTTATGGATGGTTGTGAACCACAATGTTGGTATTAGGAATCAAACCCATGTACTCTGCAAGGGCAACAAGTGTTCCTAACACTGAGACATCTCTCCAACCCCCATTTTGCTTTTTTATGCCTACAAAATCATAATAACTTACAATTTTTAAAATGTCTTTGGCTTTGCCAAAGGTTTAGTACATAATATTAGAGCAATCCCTAAAGTTTCTTTTAAAATTTCCTGCTTTGACATTTCAGATTGAACTTGGGGCTGATTCACACATATTAATTGGGGAGAAAAAGATAAACATTTCCATTAAAATAGACATTTATCTGATGCTTCTTCAGCATATGTCCACCACGCAATACCCAAGACAGAAAGTCAAACTGATTTTGAAGTCTAGTTCTCTCCCTTTTCACCACCAATGAAAACACATTTCAAGCAGCAGATAGTATGGACTAAATCACAAGTTTTCTCAAATAATACAACTATATGTCTCTAAGAGGTTCCTTCTTTAACAATAACCCAGCTTAACTGGGGCTCTGGAATTACTGGGCCCTGACTTCTGCGTCAAGTTTACCATCAAGTTCATTTTACTCTTGCAAGATTAGTAAATAAATTTATTGGGATTTAGGAGTATCTACATGACTTTTGAAACATAAGAACGGGCCAGAGGTGGTAGTGCACACTTATAACCCCAGCTACTCAGCAGGCTATCATAGGACTATGATATCAAGCCTACCCTGGAAAAGTTAGTGAGACTTGATCTCAAAATAGAAATAGAGAGTCTAGGGAGGCTGGGGAGAGAGAACAGAAGTAGAACTGTGTACTATACAAGCAAGAGGAACTGGAATGAATATTCAGAACCAATGCAAAGGCTGGGGATCTACCATGCAAAAGACAAGACAGTTCCCCTTTAATTCTAGTCTCAGAAGGCAGAGAGGAAACCCCAGAACAAGCTAGAAGTGACATTATCCACATTAGAAAAGCTTTAGGTTTGATTCAAAGACCTCAGAAAAGAATATGGTGCAGAGTCATTGAAGAAGAGTCTTAACTATATGGCATTTCCCCAATCAGGGATTTGTCATAATGTGCAGTTCTGCTTTACCTATAAAGCCAGCACATGATGAATACAATAAAACTTTAAGTTAAATTCACTCCTCATTGATCCTGTGTCTAAGTCTACAATTCACAGAATCTGACTTTTAAAAAATTGGTGTATTCAGAACAGCAATACCACAAAGATTTAAGCACTCATAGAAATGCTAATAGAAACAAAGTAACTTTATTTTGCCCAGGAAAGAAAAAGCCTAAAGGAAACTAGTTAAACATCCTTGAACATATGAAGGCTCTAAAGATTTTATATAGCATAATAGTGAGGAATGATTTTTAGAGTTCACTAAATACTCAGCAATAAAGAGAGAGAGGTTTATGTGTCCACGTCTGAGGAAATGGGGACGACTGAATGTAGCCTTGGACAGACATAAAGGAACCTGGAATATCACTTGTCTAATAAGCATCCACAGATGGGTCTAGTACCAGGGACCATGTGTATGCTGGAAAAATGTCTTTAGGACAATGACTCAATAGTGCATATGGTACTTCAGAGTTTTCAATTTTTCTTCCTAGAAGTAAGTGAAATTAGGGAAGCTTCTCATACAAAGGAGAAAAAACACACTCTGACAAACAACTTGTGTCTGGAAACTAGAAGCAGGCTGTTGCTAAAAATCCTTCCTATGGAGAGATGTAAGCAATATCTATCCCTCCTCCTAAGGTTCCAAGACAAATTTAGGTACAATTCACCAAAGTTGACCCTGGAGAACCAACTCTACTGTAATAGGGCTTAATTAAAGAGCATAAGTGAGTGGTTACTTACTGGAGTGTGTGTGATACCCCTCTACACAAACAAACAATCAAAGCCACACCAGAAAGGCATTGTCCAGCAGGATGATGTTTTTTCATGACCCCACAGATGAAGCTCTCTTTCTCTATCCTACCTTGGTCTATACCACTCTAGTCCTTCCCTGAGGCCGTGTGTAATTAAGATGGTATACCACACCGGTGGAACGCAACAACTGGTAGTAGAAAGTGGCTGGATATGCAAGTGAAAATCCTGTGACCCTTTGTGTCCTTCATGAGTGGATGTAAAATTTCAACAAGCCCAGACACACCTGAATTGCCAGAGATAACAGCTCAGAGAACACTTCTGTATAACATAGGCCATTGGTATGGTAGGATGCATTTGATGGGAGGATAGTAGAATACATGTGAAATGAAAAATAGAGAGGGGAGGAGTACTTGAAGCAGATGGGTTCATGAAGATAGTGGAATGATGGACTAGAAAAATAAGAACCCAGGGGAAGGCCTCACCAAAATGAAATAGACATAAGGAAGCTGTTTGGGAAATGATCTTGCAATCCAATTAAAAAATGTAAAATACAAGGGGATAGTCGAACATAATGTGATATGAAATAACAGTGAGAGAATACTAAGAGCTAGAAGTTTAAGTGGAAATGGGAACAGGGAGGAAAGATGGAGACTTTGGAGGGGATTAACCAAAACTAATGAGGTTTAAAAACCATTTGAAATTCCTCTTCTCCCCTTATGCCCCTCTGCTAGTCCACGGATAGGGGAGGTCCTCCTCCCCTTCTATTTGACCCTAGCCTATCAGATCTCATCAGGCCTGGTTGCATTGTCTTCCTTGGTTTGTAAGCTAAGTTAACAATGAATTTTTTTCTATTTTCTCTATTAAAAATAGATTCTTTTCTCCTACAATATATTCTGATTACAGTTTCTCCTTCCTCTATTCCTCTCAGTTCCTCCCTACCTCCCTTCTCATCAAATCCATTCCCTTTCTGTCTCTCAGTAGGAAATAACAGGCTTTTAAGAGACAACAACCAAACATAACATAATAAGAAATATTTTGAAAGAGTTTGAACAGAAGTACCCACATCCGTGAATAATGATGCTGCTAGAAGATATGTTATTAAAATTAAAGTCTCAGTTCTGGGAGCAGGTGAGTGAAGCCCTGGAGGCACCCAAAACAATACAGAGTATTGCCATTGTTTTAGGATCCCCACCACAGCAAGATGGTAAGACTCTATTTCTGAAGGTAACCTACGCTTCATTTGCAGGACAGTAAAATCAATTTGAACTGACCAGGAAACTCTCTCTCTCCCTGCTGGCTAGCTTTCATAGTGCTTGAAGTCACTATGTAGACTGTTGGGGGAAAAAACAAATCATTGGTCTTATCCAGCACTAGACCCTGTTTCAATACTGACATGCCAAGCAAGATGTACCTTCTGGGGTAAGAATGGTTAAGGGCATAACCAACTGTTCTCTTGATTGGGTTTGAGGTCGACTCTATAGTGGGGTAATAAATGTCTAATACTATGAAGTTGAAACCCATGGCTAGGGAAGACATAAACCCTAGCCTCTTATTGCAGTGGGTAATGGTTAGTGATGAGAATATGTGACTAAGTACTCAGGTGTAGTTAGAAGATGTGTAACAATCAAGGCTCAGGGAATATCATAGAAGAGTGTCAGAGGGAATGAAAGAGCCAAGACATTAGGAAGAGTGCTATGACATGACATGGCTATTGCACACATGAATTTGCAGCGGTTGTGGCTATATAACAAGGCCTTCACAAGATCAAGCCAGATAAAATTCCAGTATGGGAGCTCATAGGCCCCATCTCTGATTGAAGAACTACTGGTGGTTAATGGTTGCTGGTGGCAGGAAGTCAATTTTCTTCAAAAGTGTGGCCACTAATATGTTGCTCCCGGCTCAGTCAATGACCCCATGTCCATGAATAGAAGGGCAATACAAACTGGACTCAGGTTAAAGGAAAGTATTCACTTTACCCCCCCAAACTCCTCCATCAATATTTTATATGTCCTTTAAAAGTCAAGAAAACATGAGTTTATCCAAAATATCTCTTGAACAACTACTGTGGCTTAGGCACTGGAGGCACTGTAAGAGCTGAGGATAGGTGAATGAAGAGAACAGAAAATTTTCCCTTCACAGATCATTTGCTAATTTACCCTTTCACACATCTTCCACTATTAGATATCTATCATTTGTTTAGCTCTATAGCAGGCTTCAGTACGGTGGTGAAAAATCAATAAAGACCTCTTTAACCCTTCCTGCATCACAAAGCTGCTGGCATAATGCAGAAGACAGTCTGCTCAAGCCATCACAGTACAAGCATTGAAGAATGAATAAAGGCAGACATGTTCTAGGTGTCCTAGGACACCAAAGGAGTCCTAGGACAAGGACTGGCTTAGTGTGGAGCAGCTTTCTTGGGAAAAGGAAAGGCTAGCTGTGCTGAGACCCCTGGGACTAGAGAAAGGACAGTGTGGAAAGAGCTAGAGATCTGGGGGACTGGTCAAATAAGGGTTGGGGAGGCATGCAGAAGCCCAACCTTCCAGATCCCTGGAACTATTTTGGGCAATGAGAGCCATTGATATGTATTAAGGAGGCAGGAACTGGGAAGAGATGATCTGGTCAGAAAAAAAAATACTTATTTTGAAGTGAGGAACTCTGAGTAGGCTCCTGTGCATTTATAAACACAGGTGAAGTACTGGAAGCTTCCAGATGGATGGCAGAACTCAGGATAGCAAAGAATTATGCTCAAGTAAGAAATTTAAGCAGTCTTTTAACTGATAATTTTTTGTTGTTCATCAAAATCTTTAAGATCCCATTATATAATATACTAAAAGCTGGATTTTATTAAAAGTTATCTGAATTGTGAGCCTAACAAATTAAGTTGCAGATATTTGGGGTGTAAAAAACACAGTGGAAATGTTTGGGCCAATAAAGTATATTAAACTTCACAAAACATGAATATTTAGTCATCTTTTGCTGACACAGAAGGTGTCAGAAATTTAATTAATGAACTAATTTGATTAGTATTTAAGAACTTGAGTCAATAAGCACTCATTAGTAAAATTTCCTGAAGATATGGTTATCAGCTAAATACTATTAAATGGGAAAAACACTGACTCATAATGTCACATGCTAAGAGAAGATAGATATGGTAAAAAATTAAAATTCTCCATTTTAAGTTTTTTCTTTTTTCTTTTTATTAATTACAGTTTATTCACTTTGTATCCCCCTGAATCTCCCTCCCTCCTCCCCTCCCAATCCCACCTTCCCTCTTCCCCACCCCTGTCCCTCTCCCAGTCCACTGAAAAGGGAGGTCCTCCTCCCCTTCCCTCCGATCCTAGTCTATCAGGTCTCATCAGGAGTGGCTGCATTGTCTTCTTCTGTGGCCTGGTAAGGCTGCTCCCCCTTCGGGGAGAGGTGATCAAAGAGCAGGCCAATCAGTTCATGTCAGAGATAGTCCCTGTCCCTATTACTATGGAGGCCACTTGGATACTGAACTGCCATAGGCTACCTCTGTGCAGGGGTTCCAGGCCATCTCCATGAGTGATCTTTGACTTGGAGTATCAGTTTCAGAAAAGACCCCTGTGCCCAGACTTTTAGGATCTGTCACTGTCCTTGTGGAGCTCCTGTCCTTCCAGGTCTTACTATCTCCCACTTCTTTCATAAGTTCCCTGTACTCTGCCCAAAGCATTTTAAGTTTTTTAAAATAAATAAATAAATTCTGAGACTCCCCTAGTGGATGCCTATATCACAAGCTGGTAGTGACCCCATGTATACAGTGGTTCCTTCACTATTTGAAGAAACCAGCTCTCTGTGCAAATGTCAAAATTCAAGGATACATATTCTTTCATATTAAATGCCATAGCAAATGGACATAGCCCACCACATCCTCCTAAATGCTTTAAATAACTTCTAGATAACTTAGAATACCAAAAAAAATGTAAGGTATGAAAACAGTGGATGTACTGCACTGGCTAGGAAGACTGACATGAAGGACAGTTGTAACATGCTCAATAGAGATAACTTTTAAAAAATATTTCCTTCCATTGCTGGTTGAAAGGTGTTTAGCAGAAATGAAGAAAGATGAGTTTGAATTTGATTCTGATCCTCTCATGTTCCTATCATATTGACTGGAACCAAGGTCTTTTCATCAAGAATTTTGTTTCTATTTCTTCATCTATCTATGCAATTATCTATGTATGGATTTTTTCTTTTTTATTATTAATTGTTGATTACAATTTATTCACTTTGTATCCTGGCTGGGCTCCCCTCCCTCTTCTCCTTTTAATCCCTCCATCCCTGCCTCCCTCTTCTCCTCCTATTCCCCTCCTTATGTATGGATTTTTAAATTTAGTTGTATTGATTTTTTAAGCAAATTGACTTTCTAAAAATTACACAAGTTCCACCAAGATTTAAATTATAGCCTGGGGTAGACAGTTATAACCAAGCACAAGTCAGCACTCATATAAGTGCTTCCAATAGTACTATCACAGCAGAGCATTCTATCCTAGTCAATATGAAAAATTGCCTTGGCAGTCATAAGTCAGTTCTCTTATTTAGTTTCCAAATCTAAGGTAATAAAATTGGTCTTAGGGAAATCTGGAATATAATTAGTTTTAGGCCACTGACTCTAGTTAAGTCCATATATGAAGCCATCCATTTAAAGGAGGTCATGTAATATAATACAGTCTCTATTAAATGCACCATCATTTACAAATAAAGCAATCAAATTATGAATTTAATAACAGACTGAGTGACATTAGGGAAATTGCTTCCTCTTTGTGTACAAAATGTGTAAAACTTTCTGACCTATCTCTTAAGTTGTCCTTTTAGACAACTCATGTAGGAGTTGTCTAAGTGCTATATAAATGTTATTAATGTTATGAGAGTTTGGTTTTATTGTCATTGGAAAAGGACACCATCATAATAAAGAATTCAGAGGTTTAGTCAAGAGATGAATTACAAAGCAATCTCTACACTAACACAAGTACCCTCTGACCTTGGACTACTGAGCTTGAAAAGTTGCACAGTTTGGGATGTGAATGAAATTTACATTTTTAGACACACAGAGTTTTAGTTCATGTATTTCCAATTCAATTCCTTTATTTTGAAAATTATTTCTTTGAAACACAATAGTTTCCATCTCCACCTACATCTCCTCTTGGCATTCTCTCCTGGCTATCCCCTGGAACACTTACATTTAAACACTACATGGGAGGTACTTTTTGAATCAACCATCCAGAAAAATTCTGATTTGAACTGTGTATGCAACAAATTTCTCTTACTTTAAGGTAATTTTTAAAATGTATAATCCTTTTCATTGCTCTTACAGAAGAGCAATATATTTTTCTTTAAAAGAGCAAATATTTTTCTTTAATTTTCATAAATCGTCTCATCTGATAAATAATATCATAAACTAAGCACTGTCCTAGGTTTTGAAAATAACAATGACTAAAACAGACAGAAATCCTTAGTCTTGCATGGTTTACATTCACATAACATAAAGGTACATAGAGATCAAAATAAGCCATAAATAGTACAGTATGATAGAAGAAAAAACAAGTATGGTGAGAAAATGGGAGTACAAAGATGAAGCAAGACTACAGTTTTAATTAAGAGACTTCTACCTCTTTGAAAACTGATATTAGGTGATAAGAAGATGACTCAGTTGGTAAAATGCCTACCGTGCAAGTAGATGACCTGAGTTCAGATCCCTAACATTCATAGAAAGACAGATGTGATGGTGTTTATCTATAAGCCCAGGACTCTGGTGTCAGAGTCCCCAGTGCTTGCTGATCAACAAGTCTCATCAATTGGTGAGCTATGAGATCAAAGGAGAGATCCTGTCTCAAAAAAAAAGTGGAACATGGCAGAGGAAAACACTCGGTATTGATCTCTGATTAAACACACACACACACACACACACACACAAACTGAGCAGAGGATCCACTAGAGAAGCACTTTGAAGGTTGAGTCAGGGGGTCTGGAAAATGCAAAGGCCTTGAAGTAGTTGTAGTGGTTTGAATAAAAGTGCCCCCCCCCCGTAGGCTCACAGGGAGTGGCATTATTGGGAGATATGGCTTTGTTGTAGTAGGTGTGACTTTGTGGAAGAAAGTGCATCACTGGGGGTTGGCTTTGAGGTTCAAATGTTCAAGACAGGCCCAGTGTCACTCTCCCTCCCTGCTGCCTTCAGATCCAGATGTAAAACTCGGCTACCTCTCCAGCACCACATCTGCCTGTATGCTGCCATGCTTCCTGCCATGATGATAATGGACTAAATCTTTGAACTGTAAGCCAGCCCCAATGAAATGTTTTCCTTTATAAGATATGCCTGGTCATGGTGTCTTTTCACAGCAATAGAACTCTAAGATAGTAGTTTACAGCAAGGAGGTAGAAGATGGGCATAGGAAGAGAAAGAGGCAAAGCCAGAGGTAGCAGTGAGTGGCACCATGTGACCTACTTGCAAGGCCTTTGGCTTTCACTTGGAGAGAAATGAGAGACTTTTCAGGGGTTATGAGACCCGCTATGGAAGGGTGGAACAGGCTGTTCTGAGGAGAAACTGACAAGGAGCCATGATGAGAAAAGCAGCCCCCTTAAGTGATCAGTGAAGTATTCCAGAACTGATGTCACACAGGTAGAGATTCAGTGTTAAGTCATCAAACATGTCCTTCATCTAGTTGTGGCTGATTATTTGAATTAATAGTTTTGAGGGGGGAGGTGTTTGTGGGTTTGTGGGGTGTTTGTGGGTGTGTATTGCTGAGGATCAAACCAGAAGCACTGTAGATTGTTGAACAGTTTTCATATGCTCTATGACCATATGAACCAAATATGTTGACTTTTAATGCTTGGGATTAAGATCTAGAACTTGCTTATTAGCCCTAATCAGTACCAGGAAAACAAGAGCAGACAATTTCCTTTCCCTACTCAGGAGTGGCAGCAGCCGTGCAGAATTCCTTGCTTTCTAAGAATCTGGTAGCAAGCACTACTTCCCAAAGGGTGGGTTTTGGAAATGACCCTTAAGAGAAAAAGAAAGAAAAACCTAAGTCTTTACAGCAGTGGTTTTCTTTTATGTATGTATGTATGTATGTATGTATGTTATTTGATTATTACAATTTATTCACTTTGTATCCCAGCTGTAACCCCTTTCCTTGTTCACTCCCAATCCCATCCTCCCTCCCTCTTCTCATCCCATGCTCCTCCCCAAGTCCACTGATAGGGGAGGTCCTCCTCCCCTTTCATCTGACCTTAGATTATCAGATCTCATCAGGACTGGCTGCATTGTCTTCCTCTGTGGCCTGGTATATACAGCAGTAGTTTTCAACCTGTGGGTCACTACCGTTTTGGGAAGCAAATGATGCTTTCACTGGGATCACCCAAGACTATCAGAAGACACAGATATTTGCATTATGATTCACAACAGTAGAAAAATTACAATTATGAAGTAGCAACTAAAATAATTTTTGGTTGAGGTCAGCACAACATCAGAAACTGTATTAGAGGTCTGCAGCATTAGCAAGGTTGAGAACCACTGCTTTATAGCTTACCTAGAAGAAAACCTCCTGGCATCATCAGAGGTGTCGGAGAAGGAAGAATGCATAACTAGAGATTTGAGTAATGTGATACCCTTTCTTTTGTAGAATGATTATCTCCCAGTCTGAAAATAACCTTTATTAATGAATCATTCTTTCAATTAATTATCTGTATTTTATTTATCATAGATGACTCACTACCATATGAAATCCCATCCCTTCACATTTATTTATATTTTTTTCCTGGAGTTTGGGCTTCCTCAAAGTCTGCATTCCTTTAGCTCCTCCTTTTCCTCCTCCTCTCTCCACCCTATCTTTTTCAAGGGTGGTTCAGGTGATTGACCCTAGAGGCTTGCCCTGACTTGCTCCTCTCTTAACACCTGCTAAATGGGCCATTTTCTTTAGGAATCTTTGGCTCTCTCTGAAAGGAGTCAAGATCTCATTCTCTCCTTTTTCTGCTTATTTTTTTCTTTAGCACTTGTCATGTTGCAAACTTTATTGACTTGTTTCTTGGCACATACTATAGGACATAACCTCTAAAAGAGCTGGGGTGTTGTCCATTTTATTCATGTTTTATTCCTAGTGTTCAGAACAACATTTAATGCAGAACAACAGCAAATATTTGTTGAACCAGTGAATTACCCCACAAAATGGTAACCTTATGTATGAGCATGAAGTCTAATAGGTAAGAGGTCAGGTTTACCTAGTACTTCTGGAATGAGACATAAAAAATAATTATAGCATTTACCTTGGAGGAAATACTTGATGAGATATTTATACATAATTGTACAGGTATTTTTGGGTTTTTGAGAAAGAATCTCCCTACGTAAATTAGGCTTGCCTAGAACTCACTATGTTATGTAGTATAGGTTGGTCTTGATTTTTTTTTTGAGACAGGGTTTCTATGTGTAGCCCTGGATGTCCTGAAACTCACTATGTAAACAAGGCTGCCTTCAAACTCACACTCACAAAGATGTGTTTACTTCTGCCTCCCTGGGTGCTGGGATTACAGGTATGCACCACCACACCTGGCTTGGAGGTTGGTCTTAAATTCAAAGTAATTTTCCTGCCTCAAAAAAGTAAGGGGAACAAGGACTATTTCTAACAGGATCTCAAGGGCAGGCTCTTTGACCTCCCCACCTCCCCAGGGGAGGAGCAGTCCTGTTAGGCCACAGAGGAGGACTTTGCAGCCAGCCCTGAAGATACCTGACAAAAAACAGGGTCAAATGAAAGGGGAGGAGGTCCTCCCCTATCAGTGGACTTGGAAAGGGGCAGGGAGGAGATAAGGGAGGGAGTGTGGGGTTGGGGAGGGAATGAGGGAGAGGGATACAGCTGGGATACAAGAGTTAATAAAATGTAACTAATAAGAAAAATAAAATTAAAAAAAAGAAATAAAGAAAAAAAATTGCCCAAGTGCAGGGATTATAGGCATATATGCCTCAGTCTTCCATGTGTGGAGATTATAGGCATACACTACTACTTATCCATCTAGAAATCAATAAAATTTTAAAAATCATCACTCAAATGTCTGAGTTCCATGGGTTATAGGCCATTAAAACTGATTTTTAACAGAACTAAGGACTTGCTTGATTAGGTGATGCTGGTGCTAGAGCCAGCAGTGACTGGCGACCTCTCACTAAGCAGGGCATGTTAAGTAATAAATTACAGACCAAGCCAGAATATTCGTACCACCAAATCTTGCAAAGCATTTCAGTATTTCAGTTTCATAACAGTTTGGAGTTAAGTATAACAAAGTATGCTATCTATACAGAGATTTCCTAAGGACCATACATAATATTAAGGGAGAATATAAATATGTGATCATCAATTTTCTGGAAATGTAAAAAGAAATATAAAGTTAGTGATGAGTGCTCTAGATTTTGACTGATAACTACTAGGCACAGAGATTGCATAGAAGACCTCAGAGATGAACGAGCTGCACTGAAGTTACAGGGACTTAGGAAAGAAGGGAAACAACAACCCATGCACCTTACCTTTTTTACAGACACTCTGCTATTTGGGTAACTTTCCCCTGATTCCGTTTCACTCATAAATTTCCACTTTCCAACTAAAGGGGCTTTGATTTTTATCTCTAATCTACCTAACACCAGCTGTTGCCAGAGCCTTCCTATTAAAAGCTTAGTCCAAACAGTCTGATCATTAAAGCAAACAGAGTACATGAAACCAACACAGGACTGGGGACAGGCTCTGGCTAGAATGCCTGGGGAAATTCAGCTCTGCATGGTCCTAGCAGGATGACTTAGGGCATGCTGCTAAGGCTCTTTACGTCTTAGAGCAAAGGAGTCCTCTCCTGCAGAGCTTAGTAAGAGGATCTAACTGAATCCCACAAACTTGGAAGTTCCACAGAAAGTAGAAAATGCATAGCGACTTTCCTGCAATTTTATTAGTGCCCATAGAAATTCCGACAATAGAAAAATTAGGCTTGGAAAATAGCAGTATGTAGTTTCATGTCCAGTTGCAATAAATGAATACTTTCATTGATATTTTTAGAATTTAAAACATTTTTAATAGCTTGACTGTATGTGTATAAGTATACCTAATTCATTTCATAATTTAAAAATTATTTGGGGCTCTATAGGGAACTAAACCCTGCATCTCAAATATTGTAGACAAGTGTTCTATCATTAAGCTATATTTCCCCAACTCCAATGTTCTTTTTCAAAATGTTCAAAATCTGAAACATTTAATAGAAACCGATACGTAGTCTTCTAGGGTATTTCCACACTTAAGTGAATAAGTCAGTGATAAAATTCTGTAAAACATGCACCTGATCCAGCCCTTTCAGCTTCTTGTTCAATGAATAACCTGGAACACTGCACAGCAGACAGAAACCTTCAGAGGAGTTCAGGTTAGTTCAGGGCTGGTGAAAGCAGAGTCCCTTCCTCATAGCCCAGAAGCATACATTTATGTATATAGCATCTATACCTCGTACACAGAAAGTACTATGTGAAAATATTATTTAAAATATCAGGAACACAGAAAAGAGAGGGTGGGAAACAAAACCTAATTTGCAAATGGCTATGTGGTGATATAAAAATAGTTTATGAGACTATTAAAAGCAAATATCTGAGCAATGATACTTTATATTGAAAAATGCTGGTAGTGCACCCTGCCCATGGGCTCTGGTAGCCAGCATGAATCTACTCACTTTTTTTCCCAAATGTGTCCCTTTTTGCTGCCTCAAATATTCAAATCAAGTCCACCTGTCATTGCTCTATCAAAGACCCCCTTCCAAGTGTTGAACACACTAAGAGAACAAGCTTATTCTTTAAAACAAACTCCAATAACCAGATCAACACATTCAATAAAACCAAATCAATGAACAGACAACATAAGCCTAAATCAGGCAAGTCCTTTTGGTTCGAACACAATTCTAATTTTGGCTTCAGCTTTAAACAAATCATTTCAGTGACAACTGAAAGGAAAACCAAAAATCAATCAGTCCCACTCAACAAGACTGTCAAATAATGTTTTCTTCTGCATATACAGAAACATAGACAGTACCTTAAAATGAAGTTCTCCTATTGCTTTTTGCCACCATTCCTCCTGGTGGCAAAAAAGAAAAATTTAAGCAGAGCGCCCATCCCAGCACATTTCTGCAGATAAAAGCCCTGGCAATTGAGCCCTGTGCGGCAAAATGTTAAAGTCCTTCTTTGTCAGCCAATCCAAAGCTGCTCAGGCCTCCCAGGGTGATCAGTCTGGCTTTGTGGCAATACAATGGGGTTAACCATTTCCTCCTATCCATTTAGAAGCTAAAGAAATCTGCTTAGTTGCTAAAAATCATCCAGCAAAAGAAACAATGAATATTTTCAGTAGTATTGTTTCAAAAAACTATCATGTTTTCCCCCACAGAGGAGAAAACAGACAGAGAATTTTTCCTTTTCTCAAACCTAAAATAAATTCAAAGTAACATTTTAGAAGCCCTGTTTAGCTATTTAGATGTTATTACTTTACAGGATCGAGCAGCACATTGCCTGTCTAGATGACTCATTTTTGACTGCATTCACTTGAAGCTAGAACCTCTCCTTAATTTAATGTGAGATCTTGGTAAAATTAAACATTAGAAATATCTGTTTCTTTCTCCTACGTATTTATTTCTCAACTTCACTTCTCTTCTAGGTTCCTTCTGTATCTACTCAATGTCATTTATTCACACCTATCCAAAATGTAGGAATTTTTTAATAGTATATATTATTATTTTGCAAGTCAGACATTACTGGTATACAAATACACAACTAAAAGTAGTAAATAATGAGCAGTTCATTAAAATGAACTGCTGTTTTACATTAGAATTATATTTCATGTTAAAATGAACTATTAATGGAAAAATTCTAAAATACATTGTGTGAGAGGGTAGGAAGGCCTATTGTTGGAACTGTTACAAATCCCAAAATGGTCTCCTTCTGTTTTCATTTTCACTGTTATTTTTTAAGCTTTGTGGCTCTCTGGAAAAACTTCAAGAACAGTAGCTTTAGAAGTCACTCTGCAGTTCTGAATCCAGCTTAAAGGATCCATTTGCCGTACTTTCAACTAGTTATTCCCTTCCTAAGAAAAAATCTAGAAACCTGTTCTAAATTAGGAGACTGCTGTGAATATGTTCTACATTAGGAGATTGCCGTGAAAAATGGGTATATATATATATTTGAAGAGCCTGTTAAATCCACTCCTTTAATTTACACCCCTTTCAAAACAACAACAACAAAAATAAAATTGTTTTGAAAAGCTTACTGTGTAACACAGTTGCAAAGGCTTGGGCACAATGGGATCCAGAGCAGGAACTGGGCCGGCAAAAGCATTTAGCATTTAATGGGCCGGATGTAAATTAACAGGCTCTTCAAAATCCATCATCTAATATGCTATTTTATGACAATAAAGGCTAACACCCCACTAATACAGGCCTGTTATCCTATCACACAGAAGGGACCCTTTGAATAAATTCATCTTATTACTAGAAAAAATTGAATCACAGTAGCTATTATTATATCTATACCCATTATTATATACATATATATATATATATATATATATATATATATATATACCCATTATTCACGGCAATCTCCTAATGTAGAACATATATGTATATATTGCAACTCTTTTCAGTGTTTCTTGTTCTGCTTAGAAGAACGGCTTTGTTCACAAAAGCACAATCAACCTGTAACCCAACCTTCTTCAAGGCATATCATCAGAGACAAACAAAGCCACAGGACCTTCAAAGCCAACAAGTAGACCTCCAGACCATTCCCCCTCTGCACATCTGGTTTTTTCTATCCTTTATATGTCCTAATTAGCTTGTAATTGTGCTAACAGAAATTTGCAAATAGAAAATAACTTCTCATTTTTAATTCTTCTAAGAGATAAAATGAATAGAAGAGAAAAGCTTTAACGTTAATTAAGCATCTTGATTAAGCATCTGTTTTTCTGTGCATGTGTTATTAGTGGCATCAACTGAGAAAACAAAAACATAATCAGCTGCCTGGCTGTTGGTGTAGCTCACACCACGGACAACAAAAACATGCTAGAGAGTATCATTTATAGTCGTTAAGCATGTTAATATTTTCCAATCATCCCTTCATAGTCAATGAAAATCTATAAATTAACATTTCGATAAGGAAATAGAATTTGCTCATGTTTTCCTATGAACGTGTGAACGTAACCCTTTCCTTTGCTAGTTAGCTATTCACACAGGTAAAAATAAGCTCACATGCCAACTTGAAAGGTTGTAAAGAATGGTGCTTTAAGCTGTGGCTGTCCTCTGAACAGTAAGGGCTGAATGAAAAAGAGAGGAGCTCCATTATGCAGCTTGACTGACCAAGCCTAATCAGAATTATTTCAGCATACTGCTTCATTACAGCTTCCAGCCCATTAAATGCTAAATGCTTTTGCCGGCCCAGTTCCCGCTCTGGATCCCATTGTGCCCAAGCCTTTGCAACTGTGTTACACAGTAAGCTTTTCAAAACAATTTTATTTTTGTTGTTGTTGTTTTGAAAGGGGTGTAAATTAAAGGAGTGGATTTAACAGGCTCTTCAAAATCCATCATCTAATATGCTTATTTTATGACAATAAAGGCTAACACCCCACTAATACAGGCCTGTTATCCTATCACACAGAAGGGACCCTTTGAATAAATTCATCTTATTACTAGAAAAAATTGAATTACAGTAGCTATTATCACCCCAATCCCCCAATAAAAAGATGTCCTTTCTTTAAGATTGTGATTTGGAGTATCTCATTTTGAACCATTAGGTTATTAACTCAAATTTAGGAGCAGGAGAGTGGCACCTTGGAACCCCAAATGAACTGTGCTTTCTGCTTCCCAGCTTCATCTCCCATGCCTTTATCTATCCAGGTTTATTATGTAACTGACTTTCTACATGAGATGACCACACCCATAAAGTATAACATTAGATATGTTTTCTTACACATACACACCCATTTAAATATAAAATACATAACAAAACATTTATCAAAAGAGAGGTGATCAGTAAATTTAAAGGTAGCTGCTACCCAAATGTTATAGCTCTGAGATGCATAAGCCTATATAGAACACTCATGCTCAGTGTTTCCAGGACCTCTTCTGTAAAATAAGGCTAATCCTCTATATTTTTCAGAAAGTTGTTCTAGAATAAATAACTGAATATTTACAAACCAATTGAACCTGGATTTTCATGAGTAGCTATGCTATGCTAGTGTTTATAGGGAAAAGTAAGCCTGACTCTCTGAGTGGAAGGGTGAGCTAATGTGCCTTCGGGCACTCCCCCAGAACAGAAGTGATCCTCTGTGAGTTCATACACCTTCACAAGCTTTATTTTGTTATCATTGGTTTGGTTTTGCTTTTGAGAGAGAGTGCCATTAGTCCAGGATATCCTCAAAGTCACTGTGTACCCAGGGATGATCTTGAGAGGCCTTTTTGACCCTCCTGCGTCCACCTGGAGACCTAGCCTTGTGCTTCTACACTGGGTCTATACATTGGCGGACTGAGAGCCCCATGGATGACAGGCAGGCATTCTAAAACTTAGACGTATCCCAGTCCTTATTTACCAGGTTGTTAAATTTGTTCCAGGTTATATCCACTATCTTTCTCAACAGTGCTTTGTAGCTTGTCCTACTGCAAAATGATGAATGCTTTTCTTCTAAACTTGAGAAAGATGTTAATAGTCAATTAGGAGAGACAAAATTTTGGCTAAAATATCCATAAGCTAGGTCATGAGAATGAGTGAGTCAAAGCTTGTCTTCTGTACCCCTATATGCTCTGCTACACTCAGATGCCTGTGAAATTAAAAGGTTTGCTTTTCAGAGCTGTAGATATACATTCAATGTTGCATCACTTGGTAGAAATGCCACAGAAAACATCGGCTTCTATAAATAGAGGGTAGAGACCTAGGAACCAACAGATAGTCTAATGGTACAGTGGTCTCTCATCCCTTTGCCTTTTCATGAGCTACCGATAGGCAAAATGCCAAAATTCTAGAGAAGTGTTGTGAAGGCAAGCTAAGGAGAGAGTGTGAAAGAAAAAAATGTTTTTGAGGTGAATTGGTACATCTGTAGGTATTTTAAGGGAACAGAGGTTGGATCTGTCTGAACACCTGCACCATCAACTCATCAGACCTATGATCACCTGCTTGATGAGGAGAAGCAAATCCTCACATTTACTGACTTCACTTCCTTTTGCTTTGTCTCCATTCCCAGCTCCCTGTCACACCTGTCCCTGCCTTGTTTACAGTACTTATAAATCACCAATTTAGAAAAGGAATTCTGAAAGACTCTACCTAGCAGTGTATCAAAGCTGATACTGAGACTCATAACCAAACTTCGGCAGAGTGCAGGGAATCATATGAAAGAAGGCGGAGTTAATATGACCTGGAGAGGACAGGAGCTCCACAAGGACCAAATATATCTGAGCACAGGGGTCTTATATGAGACTGTTTCTCCAACCAAGGACCATGTATGGATATAACCTAGAACCTCTGCTTGGACGTAGCTCATGGTAGCTCAGTATCCAAGTGTGTACCCTAGTAAGGGGAACAGGGACTATTTCTGACATTAACTCAATAGCAGGCTCTTTGACCTCCCCACCCCCCAAAGGAGGAGCAGCCCTGCTAGGCCACAGAGGAGGACTTTGCAGCCAGTCCTGAAGATTACCTGATAAAACAGGGTCAGATGAAAGGGGAGGAGGTCCTCCCCTATCAGTGGACTTGGAAAGGGGCAGGGAGGAGATAAGGGAGGGAGGGTGGCTTGGGAGGGAATGAGGGAGCGGGATATAGCTGGGATACAAAGTTAATAAAATGTAACTAATAATTAAAAAAAGGAAAAGGAATTCTGAAGCCACACAGGTGGTGGTGGAGCAGTACTGCCTCCAGTACTCAGGAGGCAGAGACAGGTGGATCTTTGTGAGCTCAAGGCCAGCCTAGTCTACAGAGCTATTTCCAGGGCAGCCAGAGTTAAACAGAGAAACCTTGTCTCAAACAAAGACAAGAGGCAGGCAGATCTCATTGAGTTTGAGGCCAGCCTAGTGGTCTATATCGTTTCAGGACTGCCAGATGAGTGAGACCCTGGCTGAAAAAAAAAAAAACAAACAAAAGGAGCTCTGGCATTCTTACAATAAAGATGATTTTGTAAGAAAAGAGCTCTGGATTTAAAAAAATCCAGACATACAATGCCTTTAACAGCACTGATTTCCTGTACAGTATACCCTGACACTCTTCATATAGAATTCCTTTACAGTTATTCATACTTGTATCAAGGTATTATGTAACATACCAAACAAACAAACAAACCAAAACAACAACAACAAAAAAACCCCACATATAATGTGAGAGATGGCACAGCAGCCAAAAGCATTGGTTGCTCTTCTGGAGGACCTCAGTTTGAGCTAACTCATGGGAGCAAACAATCATCTGTAATTCCAGTTCAAAGGGATCTACTGTCCTCTTCTATTCTTTGTAAATCCTACACACATGATGCACAGACATATACATAATAGAAATACCCATACACATAATATAAAATAAATTAGAATGTTTAAAAATCATATGTAATCTATATCTTGAGACAGGAAGACACATGTCTGGAAGTGGATCTACCCACTTAAATCTGTTTAATGCCAGTGTTTCTTTAATCCTATTGAGATTATCATTATATATGTGAAAATTAAGGAGGTATTTCAAAGAATGGAATGGCTATAATGTAAATTCTAAGCAAAACTTGGAAGATTATGTATGATAAGAGAGAATAATGAGACGAGAAGAGCTCCCGAGCTCTTAGTGTAACTTAGTTGGTAGTGCTGTTGGCTTTATATGAAGAAGGTTCAGGGTTTGACCTGCAGCACCACAAAAAGCAAAAAGAAAATCAAAAGAGGGTAGGGATAGAAACAGAGACACAGATGGGGAGGTGAAGAATACACATAAAACATCAAGTCATATAGAATTTCTATTCTATTGATTAAAGGGAAGCTGAACTTTAGCAATTTTATATGGTTCAATCTGTTTCTCAGGACTTTCTAAAGTCCAGTAACCATCAGACCATTTACCAGAATATACAGTTCCAGTTCCCAGATCAACATCAGCTGTGAAGACATGTTTTCTAGAATCACATCCCCTAAGTACATCCCTCTACAATAAAATGATATGCTATATGTAGCTATTTTTTCTTTTTCATTTACTTTTGGAGAAAGGGTTATGCTGGGTCCAAGGCAGCCTCAAAGGCAGTGCACTTCTGCCTCTACCTGCCAAGTGCTAGGATTTTGCACATTTGTTGTGTTAGTTCATTTCTTCCGGTGACTTTACTTCTGGAATCTAAAACTTCACTCAAATGATATTAAAGCAATTTATTAATAAAAATAAAATGGATTATTTGACAATTCTTCTGTAACAAACCCACCCAAATCTCCCTGATCAGTAGAAATCTTTTCAATCAGATATTTTCAAACATTTTCTAAACTATAAACCTCTTAGAAAACTTCTTATTTATCTTAAATTATCTTGTGTGGTTGTTAAAATAATTGCAGGAGACATACAAAATCAGGCAATTTTAGGTTTCTCTGAATACCCAAGCTTTAGAAGTTCAAAACAATTTTAAGAAACTGTGGAAAGGTACACAACTTTACCCCAGAGAAGATTTAGGAGCCTTTACATACCTATTGTCATATAACAGGAGGTTCCAGAAACCCTCTCTAAATTAGATTGATTTTATGTTGTTATCACACTCTTCGCCCATATTTCCTCCCTTTAGACAACACTGTAGGATATCAAGTTAGCTTACAACTGTTGTCTGAATGTGTGTATGTGTGTACACAAAAGTGTATGTCCCAAGGCTAATATCCTTTTGTTGTCCATGGAGTCAGTTCCCTGATCTGCTATTCCTAACCCTCACACTAATAACTCTCACACTATATTTCAGTCTTAGTTGACCTGCCATGAATCTTAAGCTACTCCAGCTAAATAGGTCTATCATGTTGGCCCCAAACACAGCTTCCCTATTTCACCTGCACTTTCAGTTTCCAGACACGTGCCTATTCCTTCTCATTTGCTTAAATCTCTGTCTTCTATCAAAAGCTAAATCAGTCCATTTGCCCACAAGAACACTTAACTGAAGGGTCCAGTTATCAATAACTGTCCCTCTAACCTGAAAGCTCATTTCTGCACTTACAACGTCTTACATATATTGCCTTGTTTTGTCATTTTATTTTTGTCTGTCTGTTTGTTGTGCCATTCTCAGCTAAGTTTGGTGACACACCTATAATAGAGACATTTGGGAAGATGAGGCAAGAATTGCAAGTTCCAGGTAGTCTTGGCTACAGAGTAAAGTAGAGGACAACAGGCAACTTAGCAAAGCCTTGTCTAAAAATAGAAAGTGCAAATGGACTAGAATATGGTTCAGTGATAGAGTACTTGCCTAGCATGTATGTGGTCTTGGATTCAACCCCCAAAACTGAAGGGAGAAAAGTAATTCATCCTAACTTAGAAACAATTTATTTAATTCTTATATCAGTTCTTGCACTTTACATGTAGAAGGTGTCTAATAACTGTACAGTGCACCAGTGAATATCTGGCGTGGCTCTGCTTTTCTGCATGATTCCATATATGAACTTACATAATTACAGAATACTTATTCATTAAATTCAAATACAACTGTCTTTCCTTTTTACCTACTTACAGGCATGACTATTGTGGAGCTAGAATCTGTTAGCTTATAATCTTAGTATTAGTGGTAGTGGGCAAACTTTCAAACCACTGATATTACCATATCAGTAATACACTATATTCAACTTCATCTTGACCACATCATGCAAGCCATGATCATGATTTTTGCAGAACAAGAGCCCCTCCTACCACCCGTGTATTTTTCTTCACCACACAAAGAGGAGATTTTCTCCTCTTCATAGCAATTGAAAATTGAGTTCATCTCCAATTCATCACCTGGCTCACTCATGTCCTATGCATCTGTTTTGCCAGCTTTTTGCTTTGCAATTTCCCTGCAGAGGCAAGAGGCTGGCTGCCCAGGAGGAAGAGAATCTTTGAAAGTGCTTAGGAGGTGCAGCTTTGGCTATTTTGCTCCCTCTTCCATTCTTTGCCTGAGGACAGTTTCTAACTGCTTTTCTCACAGGAAGTCTTCAAAGCTACAGCAATTTTCTTTTGTCTCTCATGAGCCGGGTCCAGAGGAGTGAAGCGGAAAATGCTTGTCAGTGTTTTCACAGGCCCTGACTGTCACTATAAACTGACTGCACAATATCTTTCATTTATCTCAAATTACGTTCCTGGGGGAGACCACAACTCACACATAGGAAGATACATTACCTATATCTCTCCAATAAATGCCACAACTGCCCTTTGTTGTCTGAATTCTTTGTTTCTCCTTTTTATTTTGCACAAGGAGAATAAGGCCCCTATCTTTCATAAGGATTAATACACAGAACAAGAGCACATTGTCAATGACCCATCTCAATTCCAGACACTATTTCTGAGAAGACTTCTCCATCCATCTCTTATTTGAAGTGACCTTACATAAAAATGCAACCTCAGGCTTGTTACATATGTGTATTGGTCTGTGTGAGTTGCTAGTGGGCTACAACCTCTGCTCCAGTCAAACCTCCTCTCTCTAGTTCAAGATTTTGCTGACCTTATTTTCTGTAGTTAATTACTCATATTTAAAAGGCTGTCTAATATCCATAAACTCATTTGCATAACTGAGGCAGGCAAATCCATGGCAGGACCTTAAGCGTCTTCCACCCGCCAAGTGCCCGCTCGGCTGTCTAATCCAATTTGATGCTTTTTGTGACAGACAGCGTCTATTATTCAGCATGTTTGCAGCCGTTTGTACATATTAGGAAGAATGAATGCATTGTTTACAAAAATATGACAATAGAAAATGCAGAAGCATTTTAAATGTATGCAAGTAAGAAAGATTTAAAAGGAACTTTAGGAACTAAGAGCTAAAACAATTAGCCTTTCAAACAGTTCTTATCTATGAGAGCACTATAGAAGCTGGGTATTAATTGCAAGGTTACAAGATGCTAGAAGTCTCTTCTGGTTTGCCATCCTCACTCTTGGTACTGTACTCACCAATCACACTTTTCTATCCTGCCAGATTTTACTGGAAAGCTAGCTGATTCTAAACAATATTCTATAAAGAAACCAAATCTAATTTCAGGCAGATCTATAAAACCCAGTGTGTCTCAGTTTCCTGATCCAGTTTTAAAATTTTCTAGACACAAAGTAAAACCCAGAATGCAGGATTGTTTTTAGCTATAAAAACTTTCATATATTCACTCATTGGCTAGCTCTCTGACCACCTCCCCAATGATGGAGTAGCAGCCTTGCCAGGCCACAGAGGAGGACAATGCAGCCAGTTCTGATAAGCTAGGGTCAGATAGAAGAGGAGGACCTCCCCTATCCGTGGCTTTCCAGAGTGGTTGTAGCAGTTTACATTCTCATCAGCAGAGGAGGAGGGTTCCCCTTTCTCCACAACCTCTCCAGCATGTGTTGTCACTTGAGTTTTTCATCTTGGCCATTCTGATGGGTGTAAGGTGGAATCTCAGGGTCGTTTTGATTTGCATTTCCCTGATGGCTAATGAGGATGAGCATTTCTTTAAGTGATTCTCTGCCATTCGATACTCCTCTGTCGAGAATTCTCTGTTTAGCTCTGTTCCCCATTTTTTAATTGGATTACTTGGTTTGCTGCTTTTCAGCTTCTTTAGTTCTTTGTATATACTGGATATTAGTCCTCTGTCAGATGATCA
>REGO01001098.1:18927-42053 GCA_010120015.1 Rhombomys opimus | reverse complement strand
GACACAATCTGATAGGCCTGCTCTTTGATCACCTCCCCCTGAGGGGAGAGCAGTCTTACCAGGCCACAGAAGATGACAATGCAGCCACTCCAGATGTGATCTGATAGACCAAGATCAGATGGAAGGAGAGGAAGCCCTCCCCTATCAGTGGACTTGGGGAAGGGCATGCATGAAGAAGCGGGAGAGAGGGTGGGATCGAGAGGGAAGGAGGGAGGGGCTTATGGGGGGATACAAAGTGAATAAAGTGTAAAAAAATAATAATAATAAAAAGAAAAGAAAAAAAGAAAGAAAATTTAAAACTACATACATGGCTCAAATTATATTTCTATTGAACTGAGCCACTCTAGAAAATTTATGACACATAAATTTGAAGACAGGACAAGACACATCACAAACGCCTGGTGAGTAGTTCAAAACTCAGTCTCCAATTCCTAAAGCCTGAGAAAGAAAATCCTGAGAAAATGAAACACTAGTTTCTATCTCAAAGTATAAAGAGAAACATCTCCCAGGAATTTGCGCCCAGAATAATATATCCATCCATTCCTATCTTATTCCTTTCTCCAGCCACTCTATCTCCTTTCCATTCATACATATATGGAGAGAGAGAAGGAGGGCAGTTACTCTGTGTTGCTTTGCCTGACCTGGTCTCAAACTCACAGAGATCCACCTTCCTATGCCTCCATGAGTGCTGGAATTAAAGGTGTGTGCCATCACACCTGGCTGATGATCCAAACATGTGCTCTATAAGGGCTTTCTTTAAGCCAGAAAATTTTTTTTTTTTTTAGTGTGGGACCTGGCAGAGAGTTACAATACTTTCAATAAGGTCTCAGCCAGCTCAAAGCTTTCCAAATTCTGTGATGAATACTTAGATTGATATTAGATAGTACGATAAACTGTAAGAAGTGACAGAAAGTCTATAAATACTTGGTGTACAATGAATAAGAGAGTATAGTAGGTCAGAAAGACATTCCTAGAGTAAGAAACATTTTCCAAGGATAATTGTGCTGAGATTGATGTTGTCAAAACTGAAGAAGAGTTTAAAAGAAGGGAAAAATTTGAATAGAAACAGTATGCAAGCTACGTTTGAGAAGTTGGATGGCATAGGAATAAACAAAATCACTAATAAGTTTATTCACTAGGCTTACCAGAGAAGTAACAATAAGGCATGAGAGAGTGCAAGATGAGGGATGGATGAAATCTAGGGACACTGGATGAGCAATAGCATACATGGAAGGGATAATTCTTGTTTGAGTGTGATTTGGCCCAAGTTGTGTTTAGAACCCAAACATTTTTCTCCTTTAATGAACAATATAATGACATTTATTTTTCTTTTAATTTGGCGAGCCAGTTTGTTTGCAGTCATGATTGTAGATAATTCCTTTATTTCATAATATAGAGTGGCATGAAGTGATATATATAAATGAATATGGAAACGTAAAGTTTTGAAAATTTTCAAAAAAAAAAAAAAACAACTGAGCAAAGCATGGAGGACACTTTCCTTGGTCCTGAGAGCTCTCAGTTTGGTTGAGCTGATCCAGCCCTCTAGACCCCTAGTCTGGCACTCTGCTTTTTGACTCCCACCCCCAAACTATATGCTTACCAGAATCACATCTCACCAGGAGTGTGCACCATAAGATTTGGAGAGGCACCTTATATTCATTTTTGTAATTCTTGAGCACAAACCATTATGGAGTAGGCACCAGTGAAGGAATAAGAAATCTGAGATAATGCCTGCAGCAGTGCTCCTGTATGCATCCCTGCTGGGAGGGGCCAAAAATAAAGGATGTAAGAACAAGACAGACTTGAGATATAATGCTTCATAGGCAGAGAGAAGTGTGTTCATGAGTGTGTGTGTGTGTGTGTGTGTGTGTGTGCGCGTGCTCGCGCTCGCGTGAATATACGTGTAGGAAAAGGAAAATTCCAGAGGGGAAGAAGTAGGAGTAAGACATAAAGATGAGCTCTCTTAGACTACAGTTAGAATCCCGGGGAAGCAAAAGGAAATTAGCCTTATCTGGCCATCAACGATACTGTGTAATGCTCACGCTGGGCACACAAACTTCATAAAGATTTAATTTAAGGGGCTAATAGGATAAGAGAAGTACCTTAGGGAGAGCATCCTCTGGCTTAAGAGAATCAAAAGCAAAAATAGCACTTTAAAGGGCTTTGGGAAGATGAAGGACGGAGAAAGTCTTCTTGGCCTTGATTTTTAGGGCTTTTGCTGTGTAATAGGGTGTGTCCTCTCTCCCTCCATTCCTTTCTTCTTCCTTTCTCCAGCCACCCTATCTCCTTTTCCATTCCCTCTCTTCCTCTATTTTTCCTTCTCTTCCTCTACAGTTGAACAACTTTGAAATCAGATCAGCCTCCACTAAACAGCTGTCATACTTTAGGTTGCAGCATTTCTCTTTTCAGTGTTACACAAAATGGGTTACATACTGATTAAGGAATACCCTGTCTCTGCCAAGTGGGACATGTGCTGAATTCAGGAGCCCATCCATCTTTCTCATTCTCCAATATTTCCCTAGCACTCTGAACAGACCCTGACATGTAGAGAGCTGAGGTTCAGACGCCATTACAAGATGGCACCGGCATCCAGTCTCTATACTGGTAACAGCCTCTGAGAGCACATGTGCAGTTGCAAAAGCGCGCCAAGCCACTGCCCCACCCCGGGCAGTCAGACGGGTACAAGTAAGCAGTCAATCAGGGTATGACACGTCACTCCACGTCACATAAGTGCGGTCGGGGCTTATTTAGGCAGCGCCATCTTGGGGCTTGGGGTCTTCCTCCTTTCATTGCCTGTAATAAAGCCTGCTGCAGAAGGATCCTGTCGTCCGTGTGCCTTCTTGCTGGCGAGACGGTTACGCGGGCGTTTACACTGACACAGAGCAGATGCTTTATAAAAACAGTTTATAATATGTGGAATTATGGAGAATAAGTCAAATCCTGCCTAATTTTAGGACCCACAATCTATTCTCCAGGAACATGGGATAGTAAGGTCTCCATAGAAGAGAATAACTCCATCACCGAAGTGTGGAGGAATAAAAGGCAACACTAGTGAACCCAAAAAACAACAGCCATGTTGGATTGCCTGGACTGGGGCTTTCTCTACTGAGCTTAGTATTTTTTGTTGACTACAGGATTAGAATAAATCACAACCTCTTATATGTTTCATTTCCATTTCTGACAACTCAGAAAAAAAGAGCTGAACCTAAGGAGGGTGTGTTAGTTATTGTTTGTTGTTGTTGAGACTTGAAGAGAACAACTTAGGGCAGGGAAGATTTATTTTGTCTCATGATTTCAGAGTGTTTCACCTATGAGTTTGGGGTCCAGGTGCTTTCACAGAACACATAATACCTGGAGTGTGTGGTGAAGGAAAGCAGTTTGATTCATGGCAGACCAGACAACAGAGAAAGGAAAATCTAGAACTCCATTGGCTTTCTTCTCTACACCCATGATTCTGTTGGCACTTAGCCCCAGGATGGTGCTGTCCACATGGTGCTGTCAGCCTGGCTGTTTCCCAACCCTGTTAAGGTCCTTTTTTAATACATCCTCACAGACATGCCCTGAGGTGTGCTTTGCCAATATCCTAGATAATTATAAACCTAGTCAAGGTGACAATGAAGACTAACCATCATAGCGGGACATATTGAACTTACTGACAGTATGACAGGCTTAAGTAATTAACTAAAGATTTATTGAGGTAAAACAATAATTATGGTTGTAGGTTATAGAGTAGGTCATAAGGCATAGTGAATCCTTTTGGTTCTTAATAAGGCAGTGAAAGCTATTTTTATTTAGACCAAAATGAAGTATATATTTAATAAGAGAAAATATTTGTCTTTTTTGTATTTTCAGTACAAACACTGTGATGTAATTATGTGGAGTGCACAGTCCCATTAATCATTCAGAGTGAGGTTCCCAAATCACACTTAGAGAAAGCACAAACAGCTGTGTCCTCATCCTGACATTGCCCGAGGGATCCCTCAAAGCAGAGATTAAAAGACCACTCACTCCTGGCTGTGGCGTCGTTAGTGCTTGAGTGGTGCTAATAGCCCCCCGCCCCCCAACCAGTATGGATTGGTGCCATTATTTTGAAGACTGTTCTGTTTTCTAGGAATTGTCTTGAAACTATTTCCGCACAAGTAATCAAAGGTCTACAAATCTAGTTTGCCAAAAAGTCAAAGTTATAAATTTTGGTAACTTGCAAGCATAGATGACATTCTATTGTCAAATCTCTAGAGACCACTTGCCTGTTAAGATAATGAGAACTGCAGTGTTTCTTCTTTCATATTAAGGGCATCTTAATTACCTTATCTCCAATGAGTGGCATACATATAAATTTTATGAACAATCCAACCAAACAGCTGCTGAGCGGGATTCTGTTTTAGAGGCAAGAAAATTTTCCTTCATATGTGGCTGTTGGTGGTCCAACATAGAACTATTAAGGTAAGTAAATATATGAAATACCAGGTTTTCTTAGAGTCAGACAGGTTGCTCTCTATCTATGATATAATTTTTTAATATTTACAGTGCTCTGAAGAAAATGATTTGGCATATGGTATTTCCAGAGGTTGCCATTAAAAACTACATATGGGCACATTTTTATATTTTTATAAAATATTATGCTTTAAAATAGTGACATGGCAATTAATTTTTCCTGAAAATTAACTTACTCCCCTGTTGAAGAAAAGCCTTTTCCTTCCCTAACATTCTAACTTTAGTAAAGAGCTTGACCCAATTGTTCAAATTATAAAATGGGGAATCACCCTGGATTGTTCTTGTTTTCCTCACATCCATTTCTTTATAATAGATACAAACACCTATACTAGCATATTTTTAAACACTTTACCATTCACTCTAATAGCAGCAAACCCATAGTTAGGCTTCTAGGCTTTTCCCAATCCCACCTATTTTTCTCCTGGACTTCTACAGAAGCCACTACTGTCTCTTGCCTTGGACACTGAAACAACATCTTCTGCTTCCAGGATGATGTGCTTCCCTTCTAGCCTCCCACAGTGTGTTCCACATGGAGTACCAAAGGGATTCCCTTATTTTATTCTGGAAACCTGCCACTGGTTTTCCATTTTTCAATGCATGATTTACTATCTGATCCTTGATAGTAGTCTAGGAACTTTGGGTAAAAACATGAGGCTCTACTCTCTTCTCCCCACTCCTAGAACAAACACATAACAGGTGTGCAACAATTATTTATTAAAAGAATAAAGGAACAAATGAATGAGCAAATGAATGAATGAATGAATGAATGAATGAGACCCTCACTTTGTCTAGGTACGATGAAAAGTACTTTGTTTAAAATGCTGCTTTGACCTCCAGCAATCATGTGTGATGTAGATTAGTGACATTACCTCCATTGTACAAAGAAATATCAGTTCACACCCTTGTGAGTGGCAGAATTGCAAAAACAGGTAAGTACAAGCAAAGTCTATTTCTCCATAGTTTACCTCAACTTTAAGATAAAATTTTGCTGTGTAGTATAGGGTGGCCTTGAACTCAGCTTCTGTGTTCTGAGTTTTGGAATTTCAGGTACTTGCTATTATGCCGTCTCATTACTCCATTTTATTGTGTGATATTGTGTTGGCCATATGACATATTTAGATTTTGGTTTCCTCTCATGGGAAAAGGTACAATGTATATGTTCTACCCAACAGGTTCATATATATTATAGAACCTGAAACTAAATTATAATTATTGAGCTTCAATTAATGATATTATCTCAAGTTTAGCTATAAAAATTTACATGTAGAAATGCTTTCATATGCTTTGTAAATTTTATAGACTTTGGTTAAAATTTTATTAAAAATCAATATTTTCACTATGTATTGCTGAGTAAAATATACAACAATACATAAAATATATAAATATCAAATGAGGCTCCCAAGCAAAATATAAATGTTTCAATATTAGAAAATATATTTAAGCAATTTACCACACCAAATGATTAAGTGGGAGAAAACTATATGTTCATCTCATTAGGCACAGAAAATATTCAATACAATTCAATATTTAATCTTTAATTCAAAAGATTTTATCAAATATCTATAGAAAACGCTGAAGTTTATAATTACAATTTAGAATTGTTGCATTTTACAAATCAAGAGCATGTCAGGTGTTGTGGTCAATACCTGTAACAACAGCACAACAGGGTGAGAGAGGAGCATCCCATGTTCAAGGCCAACTTCAACAATGTGTCGAACTCAGGTCAGGGCTATAAAGGGACCCTATCCCTTAGTAATTAAGAACAAAGGTGTCCTTAATTGCCATTCCTACTCAATAGAATACTAGAAATTCTTGTCAGGAAAATCAAGTTTAAGAAAAAGAGTTAAAAAGCAGAATTAATAAAATTAAGATCTCAAAGCAACAATATTGATACACAATAACATTTGCTACAAAGAAAGCAAAGCATCTATAGACAATGCCGAATCAGGATGTCAGAAATTTTGTTGGCTCTAAGTATGTTTTTCAAAGTGATTTGATTTCTGCATGACAATAATTAATTTTAAAACAAACATTCAAATGATATAGAAATATACAAAATACTTGGCAGATTCTAAAACACATATTAAAGAAAGAGGTAATACACTTTTAATGTTGCAAATGTGATGCAAAGATTAAAAGATTGTGAAGAAGAAATGCAAAACTAGAGCTTGCAGCCTTTAGGAAGAAAGAGGACCACAGATGCAATGAAGGCAATGCTACTTAAATTATGATAATTTTTGAGAATATACTTATTACTGTATAAAGAAAAAAGTAGTGAGAAATGCTTGTGTGGTTTATATATAATCAGTTAGAGGCCCAACTGTGAGAATAAAAATGATACATGTTCCCTTTGCTCAAATGGCCCCAAACAAAATATATTTGGCTATGGTAAAAAAAAAAAAAAAAGTTTAACTGGGAGCTGCAAAAAGATAGTTTAAAATAAAATAAGGCTATATAGGCCAAAGAGAAGTCCAATGGCTTAACTTAAATTATAATATGATTTGCCTGCACAACACTGAATTTCCAGTCAGGAAATGATCTAAATGCACCCTGAAACTTCTGCCACTTACATGATCTGAATTCTGTGGAATTGAAACCTTGCATCCTTCCAAATCCATATGTTGAAATCTAATCATCCATGGGCCTTAGAGATTGGCCTTCTGGGCAATAATCATGTCAGGAGGCATACATAATGGCTTTAGAACCTATATAGAAATACAACAAAGCTGATTTCTGTTCTCCATCCACTCTCTCTGCCAAGTGAGGATACATCTAGACAGTATCTATCTGCAAACCAAGAAGAGCACTTTCCCAGACACTGAAGCTGACAGCACTTGAATCCTGGAAACAAAATACTTGGAGTATAAGCTACCCAGCATCTCATATTCTGTTGTAGAGAAAAAAGAAAAACGGCTAAGGACTAAGGTATTATGGCAGGAAAATGGGAGGCAAAGGGTAATCATTGAAAGTTTTACGTTGTAAATATTTTAAGCATAGTTTGGGTTTTTTTTTTCAAGGTTTTTCCTTGGACTCTCATGTTCTATGACTCACTTCACAGAAACAGTAGCATTGAAAGGCATTCTTTCTGCTAAGTAAACACTATAGGAAGCCATTGTTTTAGGCTGAACTCACATACCAAGACCCAACAGACTCAGTGGATACACAAAATGAAGACTTCTAGGCTAAAGTTCCAAATCAGAGACAATGGAAAAATTTCATGAATGGGCCAGTTTCAACTGACTTTACACTCAAGTTCCTTCTGCTTCAGTCCTTGCAAAAAAATGACTTGATGTTGTGGTGGCTAACATTATGCTTTAAGTACTAGTGCAAGATATATATATATATATATATATATATTACTAGTACTGCCTCTGTGTACATCAATGTCCTAGATGTCTGAGTAGGAAGTTCTTCCTGAGGACAAAGTCAGAGACATTGCTAGATGAGAACATCACACCACCCTCTTACAGCAGTTGGAGGGCTATGATGAAAAAAAAAAAAAGATTTAAAAGACAAAACAAACTCTCCAAAACAAACAAACAATCAATGCTTTGAAATTATTTCAGTCTTTCATGTTTTTCAGATTTGCATAGGTATATTTATAAGCTTGGGATTCTAAAAGTCACAAAGTTATCCTCATCTGTTGCTGTACTTGATCTAACTCATTACACCTTTATTCTAGCATTCTAAGTTGGATACAGGTTGCAGATTATATATATTAGAGGAACTGAAAAATGTTGCCTTTGATAAAGAACTGAAGAAAGGATCCTGATGCCTAGAGACAGTAGATATCAGATGGGAAGACCTTGACTTTCCTAAGAGATGTATGGTGAGAGGTGGGGAGGGGAGGTTCATTTTGCTGAAGCACAGGGCAAGAAGAAAGTAAGAGAACTTTGAAAAGCTGTCAGGTTGTCAAAGTCTGTGCTGACAACAATAGAAACAAAAAAAAATTTGTTTTATCTTTCACTTTAAAAAATTATAATTCTATGGGACTGGAGAGTTGGTTCAGTGGCTAAGAGAACTTGTTCTTGGAAAGGACTAGGTTTGATTCCTAGCATCCACATGGAGGTTCCCATCTCTTCGGGTACCAGGCATGTATGTGGTAAACAGACATACAAGCAAGCAAAACAATCATACATGAAATTTGCAGGTAAATGGTGGGACCTGGAAAGGATCATCCTGAGTTGTCCCAGAAGCAAAAAGGCACACATGGTATATACTCACTCATATAGACATACAACATAGGACAAACCCACTAAAATCTGTGCATCTAAAGAAACTAAGCAAGAGAGAGGACCATAACTAAAACGGGGTCAATCCCCATCCTGAAAGGCAAAGAGGATGGACACCAGAAGAAGAAGAAAACAGGAAACAACCTAGGAACCGTGCTACAGAGGGCTTCTGAAAGCCAGAAGAAGAAAACAGGAAACAAACTAGGAACCTACCACAGAGGGCCTCTGAAAGCCTCTGCCCTGCAGAGTATCAAAGCAGATGCTGAGCCTGATGGCCAACTGTTGGGCAGAGTGAATGGAATTTTATGTAAGAAGTTGGAAATAGTAAGAGCTGGAGAGGACAGGGTCTCCACAAGGAGAGCAACAGAACAAGAAAATTTGAACACAGGGAACTTCCCAGAGACTCATTCTCCAACCAAGGACTATTCATGGAGATAACCTAGAACCCCTGCCCATGGCAGTTCAGTGTCCAAGTGGGTTACATAGTAATGGGAAGAGGGACTGCCTCTGACATAATCTGATTGGCCTGCTCTTTGATCACCTCCCCCTGAGGGGGGAGCAGCCTTACCAGGCCACAGTAGAGGACAATGCAGCCACTTTTGATGAGAACTGATAGACTAAGGTCAGAAAGGAGTGGAGAACCTCTCCTATCAGTGGACTTGGGGAGTGGCATGCATGAAGAAAGGGGAAGAAGGGTGGGATCTGGAGGGGAGGAGGGAGGGGCTTATGGGGGGATACAAAATGAATAAAGTGTAATTAATAAAAAATTTAAAAAAGTTAATAAACTGTAACTAAGTTAATAAACTGTAACTAATATTAAAAATAAATACATAAAATTTGTATTAAAAAAAGATTTTGAAGCAATCTCACTGAAGTGGGAACAGAAACAGGTGCTGCCCTAATGCAACATCAGAAATGAATGTAATTAGTAAAAGCAAGTAAAAAGAAACAGTATGTAACAGTGCTATGCTACTTAATTGTAACTTTCAACCTGATACAACCTAGAATTGCCAGGGAAGAGGGTATTAATGATGAATTATCCAGGTTGTCCTGTGGATATCTCTATAGGGGATTCAGAAAATTGTCAAATAATTTAGAAGACCCAGGCTATTATAAGTGGTACCATTCCCTTATCAAGGAGTCCTTAACAGGACAAGAGAGGAGAAAGCTAGTTGAGAGCAATTGAGTATGAATGTGTACATTCTTTCTTTCCTTTGAAGTGTAATGTGATGTGACTAGCTGCTTGAATTCCTGCCTTGCTTCCCCAAATGATGGACTCAACCAAATAATTTAATACTGCAAAGCTAATAAACGCTATTGACTTACAGATGTTTTGTTGTTGTTGTTTTGTTTTGTTCTGTTGGTCAGAGTATTTTTCACAGTATAAGAAACAAAAGTAGGACAAGTACTGATTCTTCTTAATTGGCCAATTAAGAAAATGGATGATGGGAAGTGGGAACTAAGTTTCTCACCAGTGATATAAATATTTACAGAAAAGGATTGGGAAGAAGCTAGAGTAACCCATATATTAATGGATTAGAATTGAAGATTTTAATGTAAATCTACATTAAACTAATACTGATACAGTTACGGTGTTACTCCAATGAAGATTTTTTTAAAAAATCAACTTAAAGGAAGGTGGTTTACTTTGGCTCATGATCAGCCCAAGATCCCAAGGCCTGATTACCTTTAGCCCCATAGTGGGACAGTATATCACAGAGGAAGTACATACCAGAGGAATGATGCTCATCCCATGGTGGCCAGGAAGCAAAGGCAGAAACAGATTAGGACAGGGTCCCAATATGCCCTTCAGGGGCATGTCTCCAATGACCTACTTTCTCTAAGCTGACTCCATTTTCTAAATTTTCCATCAACTTCCAATAGCACTTTCAGTTCAGGAGCAAGCTCTCAATATGTGAACTTTCAAGGAAGAAAATTAAGGTTCAAATCATAACTATTACAGATAGGAATACTTATAGGTTGTATCAATCTACCATTACTATACACCAATCATATATATATATATATATATATATATATATATGTATGTATGTATGTATATATGTATATGTATATATATAAAGTTCTGTTAAATGAGAAAAAAAAACCCTAAGAATTGTAACCTGATCTCCAACAAAATAAATCAATGTTCCTTGAAAACACAATTGATTTCAAGCTTAGGACAGGAAATGTACAAGATGAGCCTGGACCATCTTGTAGTTCCAGAAAGTAAGAAAGTGCTGAGCAAACAACCCCAAAACATCATGATGAGAATATGTCAAAGGTATGGAAGGGCCAAGTGAAATAACTCCTAATGATTGAAATTGGAACAATTTATGAAATAAAAATGAGGTATAATTAAAGTTCCAAGTATAATTCCATGCAGAATTTAAAATAATTTGTGTAGACACCATATCCTTTAGAAGGTGAAACACAATTCCCTCCTTCTCAAATGTAAGCTTGTGTCATGATTTCCTTCCAGAGGGTATATTAGGAGAGGGCAGGATTGTCTTGTTACAATGGAGGAACCTGATAAAGATGTCTTAGCCAGGTGATTAAGATCTAGGATACCTTCTAACTAGACAATATCCTAGTAGAGGGAGAAAAACACCAACACAACCACAAAAACTTTGACCCAAAATTTACCCTGCCTACAAGATGTGCAGGGATAAAGACAGAGCAGATAGAGCAGAGATTGGGAGAATGCCCAACCAATGCTTAGTCCAACCAAAGACCCACCCTACTGGAGAGTGCCAGCCCCTGGATACTATGAACAATACTCTTCTAAGTTTGCAGACAATAGCGTGTCAGAGTTAGAATCTCTGAGAGATTCTAGCCAGCAGCACCTCAAAACAGATGCTGAAACTCAGCCAAACATTGGGAGATGCATAGGGAGTCTTGTGGAAAAGTGGAAGGAAAGAGAAAAGGATCTGGAGGTGACAGGAGCTCCACAAGAAGACCAACAGGGCCAACAAACCAGGACCCAGAGGACTTGCTGAGACTGAAGCATCAACCAAGGACCATGCACAAACTGGACCTAGGGCACCTACAAGGATGTAGCAGATAAGCAGCTTAGGCTTCAGTAAGGGAAGAGGGGACTACATCAGACATGGACTCACTTGCCTATTTTTTGATCACTTCCCCCTGGTGGAACTGCCTTGATAGGCCACAAGGGAAGAGGACATGTTCAGTCCTGATGCAATTTGATGAGCTGGGGTGGATGAGAAAGGGAGCTCCCCTTTTCTAAGGAAAAGGGGAAGGGAGGGAAAGGGAGAGACTGAAAGGGAAGGAGGGATGGTGCTACAACAAGGATGTAAAAAAATAAAGAGATCTATATTAACAGTACTGTATTGGTTAGTTTTCTTTGTTAATTTGGCAAAAGCTAGAGTTATCTGAAAAAAGGCATTTTTGTTACATGGAACAAGGAAATATTGTTGAAAAACTATCTCCATCTGATTGCTGATAGTCAAATCAATAGGGAATTCTTCTTGTCTGATGATATTGTAGAAAGTCCAAGACCACTCGGCAGGTGGTCCAGGGGTGCATAAGAAAGCAAACTAAGGAAGCCAGGAGGAGCAATCCAGTAAGCAGTATTTTTATATTGATTAATTAATTTATTATTTATTTATTAATTAATTCATTAATTTATTAATTAATTTATTCACTTTGTATCCCAGCTGTAGCCCCCTCCCTCCCTCTCTCTTCTCCTCCCATGCTCCTCCCCTAGTCCACTGATAGGGAAAGTCCTCTTCTCCTTCCATTTGACTCTACCTTATCAGGACTGGCTGAAAAGAGTGCAGGGAAGCTTATAAAAGAAGGGGGAGATAAAAAGACCTGAAAGGGATAGGACCTGAAAGGGAAAGGAGAGCAACAGAACCAAAATATCTGAGCCCAGGGGCCTTTGCAAAAGACCGACACTCCAGCCAAGTACTATGCATGGAGATAACCTAGACCCCTTGCTCAGATGTAGCCCATGGCAGCTCAGTCTCCAAGTGGGTTCCCGCAAGGGGAGCAGGGACAGTCTCTGGCATGAACTCAGTGGCTGGCTCTTTGATCACTTCCCCCTGGGGAGTGCAGCTATACCAGGCCACAGAGTAAGCAGTATTCTTACATTGCCTCTGCTTCGGTTTCTACTTCCAGGATCCTGTCTGGAGTTCAGCCCCCACCCCTGCCCCTTCCTTTAACTAAGGATGATGATGTGGAAGCGTAAGATCAAACAGACCAAAAGTTTGGCTGTGAGTCTCATCATCTGCTTTGATCCCCTGTTGGGTGGAGCCTTTCAGGAGGGGACAGGAGCCCCACAAGGAGACCAGCAAAGCTAAAAAACCTGAATCCACCGGGTCTTGCAGAGACTGATGCACCAGTCAAGAACCACGCAGGGAGAGGACCTAGACCCCCTGCTCAGATGTAGCCCATAGGCAGCTCAGTCTCCATGTGGGTCTTTGAGTAAGGGGAGCAGGGGCTGCCTCTGTCATGAACTCGATTGCCTATTATTTGATCACTTTTCAATGGCTGGGTGGCCTTGCCAGACCACAGAGGAAGAGGATCCTGGCAGTTCTGATGAGACTTAATAAGCTATGGGCAGATGGATTGAGGAAGATTGGAACTGGGAGTAGTTGAGGGAAAGGACTTCAATTGGGATATATAATGAATAAATTGTTTAGAAAAAAAGAAATAAGATGAATAAAAAATTATCAAACAAACCCCTTCTTTCCCAAGTTGTTTGGTTCATGGTGCTTATCATATTAATAGAAAGCAAATTAAAAATGTGGCCATCATAGTCTGGTGGGCCTGCTCTTTGATCACCTCTCCCTGAGGGGAGGGCAGCCTTACCGGGCCACGGAGGATGACAATGCGGCCACTCCTGATGTGATCTGGTGGACTGGGATCAGAGGGAAGGGGAGGAGGGCCTTCCCTATTGGTGGACTTGGGGAGGGGCATGCGTGAGGGGGGCAGGGAGGGAAGGCGGGACTGGGAGGGGAAGAGGGAGGGGCTTATGGGGGGATGCTGGGTGGATAAAGCGTAATTAATAAAAAGAAGGAAAAAAAAAGAAAAAAAAAAAAAGAAAATGTGGCCATCATGCCATTTGTATATATTCTTTATATTTAAAATAATTTTAAAGTGTTTGTGTGTGTCTGTGTGTGTGAGTGTGTGTGTGTTTAAGTGAAAGTATCCATTGAGGACAGAAGCAGGCATGATCCTCTGGAGCTGGAGTTCCAGCCTCCTGATCAAAGTGTTAGGAATCCTCAGCCATCTCTCTAGTTTCTGTATACATTCTTGATACAGGACGAAAATAGCGTTGTATCTCCATGATCTTCCTCCTCTGAAACCCCATCCCTAAAGTAGCCAAGAGAAAAACAACTGGAAAAGTACAATAGAAAGATCCTCTACAGGATAATTTCTCAGAAATGTCAGGGTCATTATCACAAGCAAAAAAAAAAAAAAAAATGGAGAAAAGATCAAAGACAAGAGGAGCCTAAGGAAACATGACAAATATATGATAGAATCCTGGAATAGAGAGGCAGAGGGCAAAAGTACAATAAGGTCTGAATAAGGATAAAGTTTAGCTAATAAAAGTGTCTCTATTGGTTCATTCTTTGTAATAAATATATCTGACAAATGTAGGATGTTAATAAAAGGATACTAGGAATAAGCAGTGATGGTTAGGTAGTTCACCTAAAGTAATCACTTCTACAACAACTTCCCAGGCTGTTTTTAATGAATTCATTGACTGCTAGTAAGAACATTATTGAGCTACTACCTCATACAGGTACTCTATTTCACAAGCAGAGTGAAGTTGGATTTGGGGGATTTGTTGCAATTTTTCATGTTTAACATTCTTACTGAACAGTCTTATTTCTAAGTTCCAGGTTCTTTCTTCTTTAACTAAAGGAAATTTGTATCCATTACCCACCACAGAACCACTTGAAGGAGTGACTGTGTGTTGTAAGATGAACTTTGTAGAAGAATCAAAGCACTGCTTATTCATATACAAGGTGTCACATACTCACTTGTCCAGAATGGATTGAAAAAAGAAATGTGGTGAAGCCACATATTTTCACCGCTGAATCTCAGCATGGACAGGCGAGGTGGGCATGAAGTCCCACCTCTAGCTGAAGAGCCATTGGCAACTGGTAGCTGCTGGGAGAGGGAGCATCAGTTTTCTTTAAGGGTGTGAACCCTGGTATGTTACCTAAGCTCCAGGGGATGACACCACACCCAAGAATATTTGGATGATACAAACTAGACTTGATAGGAGAGAGAGACAGAGAGACAGACAGGAACAAAGAGGCAGAGAGACAGAGAGAGCAAGAATTTGAGTGGGTAGGGAGAAGTTGGTTGGAGGAAGTAGTAAATATGATGAAAAATATACTGTAGGGAATTTTCAAAGAATTAATAATATATTACTTTAAAAAAGGAAATTACCACATAAACCATATAGCTCCAATCTGTCAATGTCAAGCACTTGTACAAAATAATGCAAACACTGCACATTTAGGGCAGCAGCTGAGGACCTGCTTATGGCTTGCTATCATGAGTGTTTTCAAATTCCTGATTAAGTTGAGTGTACCTCCTATGAAATGTAGAGGTAATTAAATTTATCTTGAGGAATTGAATTTATTTCAAAATACAAAACCCTGTTGCTTCATGCACACCTGTTTTCATGACCTTTTCAGAGAAGCCATAAACACACTTTGAACACACATTTATGCATTTCAGATAGTGCACCACCAACAGGTCCAATGATTGCACCCAAGTCTGGATTGGTGAACCAGTGATTTTACTGGCTAACTCCATAGAGACGCATGGGTGAGGGGTTCCTTTCAGGCTCATGCAGACTCAAAGGCATCTGAATCACTGTGAAGCTCACCTCAACCTAAGTGACAGCTAATGAAAGATTCATTCCTTGGGGCTCCCTGAACAACTTTCTGACAGATCTACTACAAAGCCTCTTCTTCCCGAATAATTGCTCACCACACATCTTTGAACTTGGAGAGCAGGGAGCTCTTCTGCGTTTTGAGTTTTGAAGCTTTCTGAGCTTCCAAGCCTTGTAAGTTTCATCAGCTTCCTGGATTTTACAAGCCTCTCCTCTGGGAGGGCGTGCTTCAGTTTGGAGGAAACAACTATGCAATGCCAATTTACATGTTTAAGCTGAAGGTAATTTCTCAGATTTTTTTCTTTTTAATAATTTTTTGCAAGAAATTAAGTTTGCATTATGGCATTTTCTACTTCTATCTATGCTCATAAAATTTTGGATTTTTGGATCATTTCTGATTTCCGATATTCGGATACAACTTGACAAAAATACACTCTTTTCCAGAGAGCTGATGGGGCTGAGGGGATGATTATTTTTATCTTGATCCTCACCAGGTTTTTGATGCTCTGCCTAGATCCCACAGAGGTATATTTAGAACTGGTGCTTCCTGCCAGTGCCTAGGCCATTTGGAACTACACTATCATACAGTCCTCACAACCACTTAACATATAGTCTATGCCTGAAAATGTAATTTCTAATCACAGAAGTATAGGAAAACATTTTTCTTTTTATTTATTTATTTTTTATATTAATCACAGGTTATTTGCTTTGTATCCCAGCTGTAGCCCCCTCCCTTAATCCCTCCCAATCCCACCCTCCTTCCCTCACCTTCTCCCTGCCCCTTTCCAAGTCCACTAATAGGGGAGGACCTCCTCCCCTTCCATCTGTCCCTAGCTTATCAGGTCTCTTAAGGACTGGTGGCAAAGTCTTAAGGACTCTGTGGCCTAGCAAGGCAGCTCCTCCATCAGGGGCAGGGGGTTTGAAGAGCTTGCCATTGAGTTCATGTCAGAAATAGTTCCTGTTCCCCTTATTAGAGAAACCATTTGATACTGAGCTACCATGGGCTATATCCGAGCAGGAGTTCTAGGTTATATCCATACATGGTCCTTGGTTGGAAAAACAGTCTCATGAAAGACCCCTGTGCCCTGATATGTTTGGTCCTTGTGGAGTTCCTGTCTTCTCCAGGTCTTACTAACTCCCCCTTCTTTCATATGATTCCCTGCACTCTGTCGAAGGTTTGGTTATGAGTCTTAGTATTTGCTTTGATGCACTGCTAGGTAGACTCTTTCAGAGGCCCTCTGTGGTAGGCTCCTGTCCTGTTACTTGTTTTGTCCTATATACAATGCCCATCGCATTTGTCTTTCTTTTTTTTATTTTATTTTTATCAGTTACATTTTATTAACTCTGTATCCCAGCCGTGTCCCGAACCCTCATTCCCTCCCAGTCCCTCCCTCCCTCCCTCATCACCACTGTGCCCCTTTCCAAGTCCACTGATAGGGGGGAACCTCCCCCCCATTCATCTGATCCTGTTTTATCAGGTATCTTCATTGAGTTCCTGTTAGAAATAGTCCTTGTTCCCCTCACTTTGGGAAACCCATTGGTTACTGAGCTACCACAGGCTACATCTGAGCAGAGGTTCTCAGTTATATCCATACATGGTCCTTGGTTGAATGTCAGTCTCAGAAAAGTGCCCCTCTGTTTCCCAAAGTGGGTATGTGGGTGGGAGGGGGTTCGATGCCTGGCTTCTGTTTTAGAAAACCCAGGATCTGGGGATCTGCAGATTCTCAAGGGTGCAGTCATTTACACGCAGGTCACTTGGTAGAGATCGTGGAATCCGGCCTCTCTGCTCTCTGGTTTGGCCCTGCTTCTTTGATGTGCCCCGCCAGTTCTGTGCTGCTGTCACTGCCAGGTTCTGAGGTCTTGCTGCAGCTGGAGATTTCAGGGTGGTTACATCAGCAGGGATGGGGTGACCAGGGTCTCTATTCTCTGGTTTGGCCCTGGTTAGTCTTAAACAGGAGGGCTGTTGTGCCCCGCCAGGTCAGTGCAGCCCCACTACCAAGTCTCACTGGGTGAATATATAGCCTATTCTCTGTCACTGTGGGATTGGGCGGGCCGTACCGTCACTGATGGCAATCCTGCGGAGCTAGTATGGCATCTAGCAGACTCGGGCCCTGGGAGGATGGTGCAGCCGCCGCATGGATCTGGGACTCCGGGACACGTACTGCTGATCTTTGCCTGCCGCTAAAGGGCTTGGAGCTCTGCCCCAGTGGCTGTATACCCCAGGCAGTTAGGTCTGCTCTGAGAAAGACCAGCCAGCTGTGCTGCTGTGCCGAGGTGGAGGGAGGTCTGGGGGAGGGGAGTGCTGCGCCATTTGTCTTTCTAAGTGAGGATTGGTCATCTTACCCCGAGTCCTCTTTCTTGTTTATCTTCTTTAGGTGTATTGATTTCAGTATATTTATTCTATCTTATAGGTCTATATATGTGTGTATATACCATGTGTGTCTTCCTGCTTTTAAGATACCTCACTCGGGATGATCATTTTTAGGTCCCACCATTTGCTTGCAAATTTCACGATTTCCTTGTTTTTAATTGCTGAGTAGTATTCCATTATGTAAAAGTACCACAATTTCTTCCAGTTTCTGGCTATTACAAATAAAGCTGCTATAAACATGGTTGAACAAATGTGGTATAGCTGGATCCTGAGGAATCACTATTCCTAATTGTCTGAGAAAGCGCCAGATTGATTTCCAAAGTGGTTGTATAAGTTTGCATTTCCACCAGCAATGGAGGAGGGTTCCTCTTTCTCCACATCCTCTCCAGCATGTGTTTAAAGTGAAGACTTTATAACTTATAAAATGAAGACTTTTAAACCTTGTCAAAAGCTATCTGACTTGCTAAGTACACACATGCATGCTTTCTCTCTTTTTTCTCTGTCTGAAATAAAGTTAAAAATATTCTCCATTAAGAAAAAGAAAAGAATTTGAGGGAACAGATTAGCCCCAAGTACATTCAATTTTCTTCTCCAGATTAGACGTATATGTATGTTTGGTTTGTAACAGCAGGGGCCCAGTTAATGTGACCATATATATATTTCACTCCAATGTTGCTATGGAATGAATCCTTTGCTCTCTGAAAATTAAATTTCCCCACCTATTTTAGTGACTTTGTATTCATTGCAGTGCTAAGGGCCAGCTAATCTAACAGACATGCTACTGAACAGATTCAAATCAGAAAAAGACAAAAGCCAAACAAGTGAGAAACAGACAAAAGCAAGAGAAACCACAGGTTTCATGTACTCTCAAAAAGGCACATAGTTGTGTCTAAAATGGAAGGAACTTGATTCCAGGTTCCTTTCACAGAGGCAACTTAACACATGAATGTCTCAACAGTACAGTGCCCATGAGCTGTTTAAGAATGCTGTAAAACCAGATACTAATTTGCAATATCATCAACTAAACCCCTCAAGGTAGACTAAGAAAATCAGGCAATAGAAAATGGTTTTATGTATGGTTTCTTTGTGGAGCTCCTATCCTTTCCCCATCAGACTAAGTCCCCTTCTTTCCTATGATTCCCTGTACTCTGCCAAAGGTTTGGTCATGAGTCTTTGCTTTGAAAACACTGCTAGTTAGAGTCTTTCAGATGCGCTCAGTAGACTCCTGTCATGCGTTCAATGCACATCCCATCTGTCTCAGATAAGCATTTTCATGTGCTCCAAAATAACAGCAAAAGCAGAGTGGGTAAAAATCCAGCACTTGCTCTATTTCTGCAATACATGTTCCCACACTGAATACACAAGTTAGGGCTTTGAAAGTGTGGTTAATTTTAAGCTCAGCCAAGATGGCAGCACACCCACACTCCCAGGCTTAAAATATCACAACTTTCATAGCTACTCCTGCACACCTTACAAAATTCATATGTACATGTAATCATACTAATGATATTTCTCCATCCAGGTTCTGCATATATCATTCGTCTGCCAGCAAAGATTTGCTTGATGTTACTGATGTTACTCCTTGGAATTGAAATTCCTTAGAGACACTGGAGGAAGTGTCTGATGCACTGGGGGAGGTCTGATGCAGATGACAGACTTAAGTGAGAAAGAACAAAAAAATGACTTTCTCTGTCCCTTACAAAATTTGTGTTTTCAAATGAAAACCAAAAGGAAAATCCAGAGTAATTCAAATTTACTTCTTTTGGCAGTGAATCTCAGTTGAGCTGTATGCATCATAAATAAGAACTATTCAACCTAGCAGATGTTGAAGTCTAAGCTTATTGGCCATAAAAGTGCTGAGTGTAATGGCAAGAAAACAATGCGGCAAGAAAAACTTAAACTAGAACTTCATTCTCTTGGATATTTCTTGGGAAAATCAATAGTTCATGGGTTTCATCCGCAATCTGCTTCTTTGTTCGTTCAGCAGGGAAGAAGAATATGAAAAGATTTTGGCTTCTCCCTCACTTCTTTTTGATGGAGTATTAGTCAAAACTCTTAAAATTTCAGAATATAGATGGAACCATATTATTAGTGAATAAAGTAATTTGAAATCTTAAAAAATACCAAGACTCTGGTGTGCTGTTCTCCCTCCCTTCTTCCTTCCTTCCACTTACCCCCTATGTATCTCCATATACATCTCTTCTAACCTGCCCTTCTCTGGCAGAAGGGTAGTTAAGCCACTGAGCTATATCCCTCAATCCAGAGCCAAATATATTTTAAAATGACTTTCTTATCAATGAAAAGTGTGAAAGAATAGTGAAAAGCAGAAACATAGATGCCTAACAGTTGAGAAGCAAAACATCCAAACCAGAAAAACAGGAAATTGCCACACAGCCATTTTCAGCTAAAGTGGGATTCTCGTATTTTGCCAAGAATTGAAAAGGCCTGACTAATTCCTTTTGGAGACTGGGCCCAAAGCTGGGCCAAAGTTCTTGCCATCCTTTCCCCTCTCTTGCTTGCCTAGTTCCTGGAGACCACAGGAGACAGGCAACCAATCAGCCACTGGCCAACATCTAGCCCAAAACTAAGTCAGACAAACAAAGAAAAGTCCCTATAAGGAAAACCTCTCTCTCCTCAAAGTGAAGACCAGTCAAAACTTTACAAATACATCCCTCCATGAGCACTGGCCAATTCCAGTAGAAGTCGCATAGCTACAGCTGAAATTCCCCTAAAAACCTTTAAAAAGCCTGTGAGTTCACTTCATGGTTATAGTTTTCTATGAATGGTCGACTCCTGTATGCTGGTTGTTTCTGTAGAATAAACGTTCTTTGCTTTTACATATTATTTCAGTTTGGGGTCTTCCTTCAGCAATTCTTGGACCTTTATAAAATCTCCCATCAACATAAAGTGATACTTACTGTTTAACGCTATTCTTAAAAAACAAAAACAAAAGTTGAAAACTCCAGTGATTAGACAATGGGGGGATCTAAAAATGGAAAAAAAGCTTACTGTTGGAACTGATCTATAAAGGACAGTGGTCATTTCTTCAAAGGAGACATACAAGTGGTAAAACAATGTACGAAAAATAAAAGCCCAAATGTCACTTTTTTTTGGTCACGCACTATTATATTTTAATAAAATATCATACATGATATTTAAATTTACAGAAACTGGGGAGCGGGGCCAAGATGGCAACTAGCACACACAGCTTCTGAACTGTGGAAGAGCTGAATGTCTGAGTTGGTGAGTGGAAGGACCTCTGAACCCAGGAAAACAACGGTGAGATTTCTAAACAACAGGGAACATCACATGAGACCTCCCTCCTCCGCACAGTGGACCCATCAAGATTCTCACCGCAGACCTAACTGCCTGGGGTCTGCAGCGACTGAGGCAAAATTCCTAGTGGCAACTGCCAGAGGTACCGATCTTAGAGTCCCAGACCCGCACAGCAGCACCATCCTTCCGGGGCCCGAGTCTGCTAGCCACCATACTGGCTCCGCAGGATCGTGATCACTGACTATATGGCCTGCCCAATCCCACAGTGACAGAGAATATGCTATATACTCACCAAAACCAGGCAGAAACACCATACAAGCTAGGCACACCAGGCGCTGGGCCTCCCAAGCTTGGAGAGCACAGTGGAGAGCCCCCAGGACTTCCCAGAAAGCATCTGGACTGGCAACCCAGTCTCCAGATACAGCGGGACTTCCTAACCTGGCGACGAAGCAACACTGAGCTGGTGGGGCACATCAGTCCTCCAGCTTAAGAGTAACCAGGGCCAAACCAGAGAACAGAGAGTCTGGTTACCCAGATCCCTGCTGATGTGACCACCTTGAGAGTGAGTACACCGTTGCATGTATGCAGAGCCCCAGATCCACGCCCCTTCTAAAATGGAAGTCAGACATCGGTCCCCTTCCACCCACATACCCACTGTGGGGAACAGAGGATCACTTGGGACATTGAGGCCCCTGCACTGTGGGTCCAGACCCACGGCACCATCATCCCATGGTCCTGGGTCTGCTAGCCAACATACTGGCCCCAAACGGTCGCTCAGACACTGCACAGCCTGCCCAATCTCTCAGTGACAGATATTGCGCTATATACCCACCAAAGCCAAGCAGACCGCCATAGAAGCTAAGCACACCAGGCACTGGGCCTCCCAGGCTTGGAGACTACAGTGGAGGGCCCCCAGGTCTTACCAGAAAACATCTGGACTGGCATCCCAGTCTCCAGCTGCAGCGGGAACTTCTAATCTGGCAGTGGCAGCAGCACTGAGCTGGTGGAGCACATCAAACAAGCAGGGCCAAACCAGAGAGCAGAGAGCCTGGATACCCCGATCCCTGTCAAGTGACCTGCCTGAGAGTGAGTGTACCATTGAGAATCTGCAGAGCCCCAGATCCAGGGTCCTTCTAAAACAGAAGCCAGGCATCAAACCCCTCCCACCCACATGCCCACTTTGGGAAACAGAGGGTCACTTGGGACATTGAAGCCCCTGCTCTGTGGATCCAATTGAGGAGTTAAGGCAGTTAATGCCAGAAATTGCGCCACGACCATCACTAGCACCTGCGACATATACAGTGCAGAGCCCCTCCCACACACTCAAGGGTTCAACATTATCTATCACTCTGTCCCCTGAGACACACTTCCACACACACACACACACACACACACACACACACACACACACACCTTCGTACTTTTCTCCCACAGGTACAGCTAGTCCTCAGCACACTCTGAGGACATGGGACCTCTCTCAGTTTCCTGAAGAACTCTCCAGATGCCAGAGAGAGATAGTACCAGTCTGAACTGCAGAATCCAAAAACAAACAGGGAAGGTTTCAGATAAGCCAATGGCCAGGGGTAGGTAAAAGAACACTTCCAACATAAATCAGGACATCATGACTTCACCAGCAACCCCCAAAATTGATGGATATTCCAATTCATCAGAAGCATAGGAAAATGACTTTAAAACTATGCTTACCCAACTATTTGAGGCTCATAAAGAGGAAAATTGTTCTCTCAGAACAATAACCATGCAAATTCAGTCAGTTAAAGAGGAAATGAACAAATCTTTCAAAGATTTGGCCAGTCAATTGGAGGTAAAGAAAGAAGAAATAGACAAAATTCTTAAAGAAACACAGGCAAACATAGCC
>REGO01001098.1:0-12475 GCA_010120015.1 Rhombomys opimus | reverse complement strand
CTCAATGGCAGGCTCTTTGACCTCTCCACCCCCCAAGGGAGGAGCAGTCCTGCTAGGCCACAGAGGAGGACTTTGCAGCCAGTCCTGAAGATACCTGATAAAACAGGGCCAGACGAAAGGGGAGGAGGTCCTCCCCAATCCGTGGACTTGGAAAGGGGAAGGGAGAAGCTGAGGGAGGGATTGGGAGGGAATAAGGGAGCAGGATACAGCTGGGATACAGAGTTAATAAAATGTAACTAATAATAATAAACAATAATAAAAAAATAAATTTACAGAAACTTCATTTATTCATTCATACAGTCATGATTTCATCAATACGCTTGACAGAGTATTTATTGCAAGCCTATTATTTTTCTAAGATCACATTGGGCACTGCAGACAGAAAATGTCTCATCTTTCGTGTCTTCAGATGCTAATAAAAACATCAACAAAAAACACAAGCAAAACCATGTAAATGAGCTTTGTAGCCTGCATACATATATATGAACATAATAATGTATTGTAAAGAAAACTAGTCCAGAAGTATGCAGAAGATTGGTGCAACGGCACAGCTGAAAGGAACATTATAGGTAATAAGCCATTATTACAATACACATACTACAGTAGTGCTCCTAAACCAAGAAGGGAATGAAGGGGCAACATGACTGCAAACAGTTCAGTTTGTTTATCTCCATTTTCTGGTGTAACAGTTTAAAGATATAAAACAATAGGATAACTATAGGCATGAACGAGAGCGATGAGTTTTCAAAACAATCCTTTAATATTATGATAAATCATGCAAAATGATTAGCATTTGGTTATGTTATCTCTAAATAATTACTAATTTACCCATGATACAAATAATATTTTTTATGTCCAGGTGTTTACGTGTGTACCCCTTCAGTTTCTGATTCTGGAAGTCAACCTGGAGATATAATCAAATGACCAAGAAGATCCACTTATACTTACGTAATTAGAAAAATATTGTATTCAGGAAATATTGTCTGTTATGAGAAATTGTGTTGTTTGCAGTGGGGAGATGATCAGTGGTTTGGATACCTGCAATACAAGTTAGAGGGCCAGTTTTTCGATTTCTAGAAGCTGTACAGGTGCCAAGCAGGCCTGGTGGATTGACTATGGATCCAGACTCAGATGTAAACATAGGAGAAGCCATATACAAGTTGTAGAGTCAAACTAGCCATAAAGAAAAGCTCTAGATTCAAATGAGAAACTCTGCCTCAAAGAACTAGATAGAAAAGCACTCAAGGAATATTCCTGACAACAACCTCAGACCTCCACAAGCATGCACACACACATTCTGGTGTACACACACTTCAAACATGCATAGATATATGTATTCATACTGCACAAATATACATATGTGGGAAAAAGAACAAAAAAAAGAGACTATATGATTAAAGTTCTGCTTTGATTGGAGTAAAAGCACAGACATTTTGAAGGAAAAGTAGTTAAATCCAGATGTCCCTTTTTACAGGCAATTTATCTCAGTTACACTTTAATCACATTCACTAAAAGCTGTCATCAGACCTTTGTGGGAAGTAACTAAGAGTTAATCAAACCCCAGCAATGCATACTCTGTTGTAAATAGTTTGGTACAAGGTATCACTCCAATGACCTAATTACTGTGTACAAAGATCTAAAACAAATTAGCTAAGTGCTTAATGCTGTGATACCTGTAGCAAGTGGCTGATATTACCTGCATTTGTGATCACTCTGCCAGAGAGAACAATGAGGCATATGAATTTATTATTGAGTTCTCTTTTGATAAAGCTTTGTGTTAAAGGCGGGAGAGATGGCTCAGTGGTTAAGGGTACTTGCTGTCCTGGCAGATGGTCCAAGTTTGGTTCTCAGCACCTACTTGTAACTCAAGTTCTAGAGTATCCAATGCCCTCTTCCTGCCTTCATGGGCTATGGGCATCAAACACACACACACACATGTGCACACACACACCCATGTGCACACACATATATACATATATATAGTACACATACATACATGCATGCAAGTAAAATACACACTTAAAAGCAAATAATACATACAAAAATAAAATTTGCTTCTAATTTGCTCAGATTAGAGGAGATATTAAAGATATGTAGGAAGACAATGAATATAAATGTCAAGCCATGAGAGAAAAAGCAAGTGAGTGAAGAGATACTTTTTCCCTCATATTTCCCAAGTCAACCTTGAATTGCTGGGCTCCAATAATCCTTATGTCTCAGATCTCCAAGTGTCTGGGACTATAAGCATGTATGAGCAAGTTCAAGTAAAAATTCAATTCAATGAATATTTGTTAGAATTTATTCTGGGCTGCTTTGCCAAATGCAGAGGTTAAATGGATGAAACAAGTTCCTGCTCCAAATGCATATGGGTTTAAATGCAAAGTAATCCCATGTGCAAAAAGAGGACACATGCCATGACAGAAGCATAAATCAGAGTGGCATAATCTCATGGTCATCAATTAGGGAGAACTTAAGAAGGTATCTGTGGACTTCAAAGACAGTGCAAACAGGTTTCTGCTCAGTTGTCCTCTTAGGCAGACAATACTATCTTCTTTATTCCTAACCATCAAGAGTAAAAACTCTTTAGCTATGGATATAGAATATTTATTAAAAATCTGAGATTAGAGTGTTATAGATGTTAGGAATTAATTACATTATTTTTATTTTATTTAAAAATTTTTTATTACAATTTATTTACTTTGTATCCCAGATGTAGCCCCCTCCCTCATGCCCTCCCAATCCCACCCTCCCTCTGTCTTTTCCTCCCATGTCCCTTTCCCAGTCCACTGATAAGGGAGGTCCTCCTCCTCTTCCATCTGACCCTAGCCTATCAGGTCTCATCAGGCCTGTGTGCATTGTCTTCCTCTGTGGCCTGGTAAGGCTGCTCCCCACCTCAGGGGGAGGTGATCAAAGAGCCAACCACTGAATTCATACCAGAGACAGGTCCTGTTCCCATTACTAGAGAAGCCACTTGGACACTGAGCTGCCATGGTCTATATCTGTGCAGGGTTTCTATTAGCACCATGCATGGTCCTCGGTTGGATTATCAGTCTCAGAAAAGACCCCTGGGCCCAGATTTCTTGGTTCTGTTGCTCTCCTTGTGGAGCTCCATTCCCCTCCAGGTCTCTCTATATCCCCCTTCTTTCATAAGATTCCCTGCACTCTGCCCAAAGTTTGGCTATGAGTCTCAGCATCTGCTTTAACACCTTGCTGGGTAGAGTCTTTCAGAGGCCCTCTGTGGTAGGCTCCTGTCTCGTTCCTTGTTTTCTCCCTCTTCCGATATCTATCCCATTTGCCTTTCTGAGTGAGGATTGATCATCTTACCCAGGGTCCTCCTTCTTGCTTAGCTTCTTTAAGTGTACATATATTAGTATGTTTATCCTATATTATATGTTTAATATCCACTTATAAGTGAGAATATACCATGTGTGTCTTTCTGCTTCTGGTATACCTCAGGACGATCTTTTCTAGTTCCCACCATTTGCCTGCAAATTTCATGATTCTTTGTTTTTAACTGCTGAGTAGTATTCCATTGTGTAGATGTACCACAATTTCTATATCCATTCCTCAATTTAGGGACATCTGGGTTGTTTCCAGATTCTGGCTATTACGAATAAAGCTGCTATGAACATGGTTGAACAAACGTCCTTGTTGAATACTTGAGCATATTTTGTATATATGCTTAGGAGTAGTATAGCTGGATCTTGAGGTAACACTATTCCTAATTGTCTGAAAAAGTGCCAGATTGATTTCCAACGTGGTTGTACAAGTTTACATTCCCACCAGCAATGGAGGAGAGTTCCCCTTTCTCCACATCCTCTCCATCATGTGTTGTTACTTGCATTTTTGATATTAGACATTCTGATGGGTGTAAGGTGAAATCTCAGGGTCATTTGGATTTACATTTCCCTGATGACTAAGAATGTTGAGCATTTCTTTAAGTGTTTCTCTGCCATTCAACATTCCTCTATTGAGAATTCTCATTCTTTATAACAGAAAAATATTAAAAAGCTAAAAAAGGGCAGGGAGCCTGGGAAAATAGCCCAGACTTTATGTCTTGGTAAATGTAGCTCATTTTTAGGATTGATCAAACCAGCTCTTGGTTGTGACTAAGGAGCAACTTGTTGTCAATATCTTCATGGCCACCTCCCAAAGCACCATGGGCTAAGTGAGGGTGGTGACTACAGTCTCCAACACAGTGCATGGCACATTGAAGAGGCTCAGTATGTGAGGATTAAATGAAATAATGAACAATTGTATGTGTGAAACACACTTCTTCCCCCAACTCAAATAATTAACATCTAATTTTAATGATTTTTAAAGGACTTGTTACAATGTCTTTGAATAATCTAGGAAGGCATCTTTCTATGAGATGGATACAAGTAAAGATATACTTCTAAATGTTAGAACATTTACTCATTGCATGGCTTTAAATCCTACTTTTGAATATACTCATTAAGTCACCACTTTTCTTTGTTACATCCTAAGCACCTCCTTTAATGGAAAAGATGAGAGAGATAAACAAAGGGGCTGCTGTCCCAGCTCTCTCTGGAGACATTTCATACCTGCTGATCAAACTATAACCTATCTTGAGGTCTTTGTGGATCTGATGTCTGTTATACAAAAAACACAAACCAGCTAACCACAGAAATCATGGTTAACAGGGTGTACATTCCACTGTCCTTTAGACAAGTTTTTCTATTGCTTCTGGTAGGCAAGCATATGTCACAAACTGATTACTGAAGGGAAAGAGATAAAAGGAGAAGCAAGCAAACAAACAAACAGAAAACACTTGAAATCATAAGGAAAGCCAGGGAATATTTAGATTGCTGATATTAAGCAAATGCATAGCAGATGGCTATTTCTATTTTAATGACAAACTCCCTCCCCCTGATCCCCCTGCAGTCACAGTCTGAAGGGGACATTTATCAGTGCTCAGTTGTCTCAGGTCCATGCCTCACTCCTAGGCACACAGCACCATTCCCCGAGAAAGTTATTTCAACCTTGAATATAATATGGAAGAACTTTTAATTTAGTTCTCTGCATGTGACAATGACTTGCTCAAGTAAATATCTGACTGGAATTAAAAATCTGAGCAGCTTACCTAAAACACTGAAAAGGTTGCACTCACGCCTTTGACCACTGTCACCCTAACCAGGTTTTTCCCAATGCATGACAACACTGTCTTCTCCTCCTTCTTTTTTCCTGGAGTGACATGTCTCACCTATGTTCAAGTCTGTCCCCCAATTATCCTGTAAGTGTTGTGATCTCTGAGTGCCTTTGTAGTGCGTTGTCTTTGTCTAAAGCTAGTTGAGACTGATTTCACTATGTGCAGAATAAGTATGGGCTGATATCCTAGCTAGGCGAGAGCAGCAGTTCCAGCTGGAGAGGGGAGATAAGTGTGCTATCACATTAAAACCTACCAAGCAGCACTTGTAAATTGGGTCAGGAATTACATGCCCTAGTATTTTTACTTTTGTTTCAGGTAAGCCCTAACTGAAAATAAATATTAGGAAAAGCCAGTACTGAGAAGCTATCAAAACTTGTTTCTGTCCTTCCTTCCTTCCTTTCTTTCTTTCTTTCTTTCTTTCTTTCTTTCTTTCTTTCTTTCTTTCTTTCTTCCTTCCTTCCTTCCTTCCTTCCTTCCTTTCTTTTTGGAGATAAGCTCACTCTGTGTAGCCCAGGCTAGCCAAGATCTCACAATCACCCTGGGGGGATTACAGGTATGCACCCCTTTGACCCACTTACATTATGTCTTAAACGCTATAAAAGTCCATAGTTATACAGAAGGTACAAATAAATGCTTGTGTATTTTCTCACCAGCACTCTCAGTGGTGCTGAAAACAGACCTTCAACACAATAGATGGAATATATCTGTGTATTGTATTCTCAAATTATAATTTAAGTTTCAGGATATTCACAGCCAGGAGATGGAAAGGGAAAGCCTCTTAGCAAACAGAAAGAGCTCTGTACAGCTGTAACACTTTCACACTTGGGAACCTTGTTTTCAGTCTTGTGAATAAAAAGACATATGAAAAGAATAATTAAAAGAGGTCAGCACAAGTGTCAGCAAACCTCACTATAAATATCTTCAATGAGAACATTGCATTTCCTTTGGGAAATTATTAAATGGAGGCTAACAGTGCCAGTTTAAAATGGGAAAGGTCAAATTAAGAAAATGGAGTCAACATTTCAGAGAGTAAAGCAATCCCAAGAGTCCTGCAGTATGATTATGGCCTTGCCACTATTCCTAGAGACTCAGTAAGTCAGAAAGGCCCTGGTAAATGAGAATGCTAAAATAGTCTTCAGTTCACACAGAGCAAGCATGCCCTGCTCTCTCATTACATGCTAAACATGATGCAATACGATCTCCAACACTGCTGAGAATCCATAGAATCTTAAATGCTCACAACTTCCCTCCCTAGCAACAAAACAAATTCCATACTCTGAAGACTGACTAAACACCTAAACATTCTGGACACAAGCATAAGACACTTGCTGCTCAGAACTGTAAGCAATTAAAAAAGAAATACCACAGAGTAAAAATAAAAGGAAAATAACAATTCAAAAGGAAAGTCAAAATTTAAGATTTTTTTAAATTGCTAATAGAGTTTGGGGCTGTTTAATGGTTTCTGGGAAGGTAGAAATGTGAAAAGAGGTATGGATCAATTGAGCTAGAAATGATGATGTCAAACCTAGATGCCCAAAGGCTGTGTCCTTGATGAAGTAGAAAAAGTTCACTCTATAAATCGAGAACAACAAAACTTCCTCCCGACTTTGATGTTGAGAGAAGAATGAACTGTCTCTCTTAAAATCTATAAACAGAAGTCATGCTCACACTTAGGTTTTAGGTTTAGATTTACACTCTCTCCAAGATCCCATAACACACACCAAAAGCAAAAACAAACAAACAAAAAAATATCTGAAGATAATAAATTAAAGCAACCCTATCTGCTTAGAAATAAACATAAATCAGAAATGGTTCCTCAAACTAAACATTCTTCACAGAGGAAGTCCTAGAAATATTACTTCATAATTGAAAATTAAATTATATGAAAAAGTAAGACACCATAAATAAGAATCAACAGAACCCACCACACAGATATATCAAGATTTCATATGCTGAAATTAGTGGGATTAAAATATAAGTTCCCAGCACCCATGTAAAAAGCTTGCAATCACAGCAAGGAGGAGGACACAGAAAGATTGGTTGAGCATTGCCAGTCAGTTAGCATTGTGAATCAGAGAGCTCTGGGTTCATGAGAGAAAACCTCTGGACAGTGTGCACGCAAGCACACACACACACTACTGAGTGGGAAATATAGCTCAGTTGACAGAATGCTGACCTAGCATGCACACAGACCTTGGACTGATTCCCAGGACCACCTAAAATTGGAAATGAGGGTACAGGGCTATAACCCCAGAATTTGGGAGGAGTGGGGCAAAAGGGTCAAGAATTCAAGTATATCCTTGGCTCCATAGCAAGTTTAAGTTCAACCTGGGTTACATGTCTTTTAAAAAAATTTGCAACAACAACAAAAAAAAAAAACACTCAAACAAAATGTTGTCAAGGGAATAGAGTGTGTAGGTCAAGAACATGATGTAATGAAGAATGAAACAGATAAGAAAAAGAACAAAACTAATTTCATGACTGCATGCAAAAATTTGCAGAGGTCAATCAATAATAAGACAAGAAAAGAAGTGACCTGGGGAAAAGAATCCAAAGTTGTAGAAATTACCAAATTGCAACAGAGATTCTTAAGAGAGAGAGAGAGAGAGAGAGAGAGAGAGAGAGAGAGAGAGAGAATGGTAAAAGTTATGAAGCATAAAAATAAAACACCGATGAAGATAACATAAATTATGTAAAAAGCAAATAGTGAAATTTGTAAAACTTGAGGGAGAAATAAGATGTGAAGAAATAATGCCTAGAAGTTTCTCAGACAAGATATTGTTCTGAATCACTCTACACAGGCTTGTGCTGTGAATGCTGTTTTCCAGCTACCATTAGCAGGCTGTGAAACTGTCAGGGGCCTTGGTGGTAGAACGATGTCACTCTGAAAGCATGAGCCAAAACAAGTTTTTGTTGTTGTGGTTGATTGTTTTTCCTTAAATTCTGTCAGATATCATGATCACAGTAACATGAAAGTAACTAATACAGATGACACGCAAGTTTCAGACAATAAAAAAAAACAGGTTTACACACACACACACACACACACACACGGAAGAAAGAGAAATAGAGACACAGAGAGATCACTAGATATATAATACACCACAATTTGAGAAATTGAAAAGCAAAATAAATTTCTAGTAGCCAGGCAAAGCAGTATGACAAATAAAAAGGAAAGAATGTGAGTGAGGAAGGATGGAAGAGGAGGAAGGGATTGGAAATGAGAGGAGTGTTAAAGAAGAGAGAAGAAGGAAGGGTCAGAGGAACAGCTGAGTCCAGCTAAGTTGACTTTGGTGGGGAATAATGCAGATAAGAATGCTTCTGAGATGTAGACCCTCATACTAACATCAAAGCTGAAAGGTCCAGGCCTGAAAGGTCAGGCCTCTGATTTCTGACCAAGCAAATTAAAATCCTCCTTGATATAGGTTTCAGGACTCCCAAGTATAAATTCAATCTATTCAAACTTCATAAATAATATTTGCAAACCTCTCAGGGAACAAACTAGCATGAAGAAAAACTCAGTAGAACCCACCAGATTTGAATGCCCAGGGACTTCAGATGTTAATTGATATCAGATACTTAAGTTAAAATTATCACTTTTAAACTGATTAAAATAAATATGGTAGTTAAAAATCACACTGGAACTTGCAATGGAATATTATATGGCTTAACAAAAAGAAAAAATTCTAAACATCAGGAGTAAGTCTTGATTATGCTAATTATAGCAAGTTGGGCTCAAAAAGGCCACATAATTCTACTTATGTAAAGGACCCAGAACAAGCAGATCACAGAGATAGAGAGTAGAAGACTTGGTGTACAAGGAGGGGAGTGGCCAATGTTCCCACATTAATTTTTGCCAAATAAAAGTTCTAGAAATTGGCTGCACAATGATGGAAATGCAACTAACACAGCAGGGCTCTCAACTTGAAATGGTCAGTATTAGCTTTTATTACAACATAGAAGTTTAAATCACTAATAAATGTGATTAAGCAGCTCCAAAGGATACTAAGGGAAGCTATGAAAACAAACAAACAAAAAAATACTGCTTAACTTTACCAAAAGTGTTGTCAATAAATGAGATAAGCTTTATATCAGATATAGCCTATTTTTAAAATCAGAGCTGAAAATTACCCCTGTTATAAAATCAAACGAATGGAAGTGGGTAAGGTCATGAAATAAAATGCAAGCAAAATAATAATGTTACCTTGCTGATGTTGACTATGTTTTTAAAAGTCCTTTTTAGGAGGCAGGGCAAGATGACGGTACCAGGAGGACTCTCATTCTGATCAGCAAGCAGCACAGCAGGATCGGCACAGTGACCAGCAATCAGAACTCCCAGCCATAAAACACAAGTGATTGTGTTTCCCAGGTGAGAGGATACCCCACGGTGGGGGATTCAATCAGCTTTAATTCACCTGGCTAAACCTCGGAAGAGATCCCGGTTCCACCAGGCGCTTGGTCGCCAGTCCAGAACCACACGCCAGCTTGATCTGGTCACTGCGCCAGACTGAACTGTGCTTACCACAACATCAGAGACTGGATTTTCCAGTTGAGAGATAAACCCACGGAGCAGGAAACGATTGGGACCGACCTTAGGTCACCCAGACATCCCCCTGGAAAAGACTCGGGTTCCACGGGCGCCCCAGGAGCCAGCCCGGATCCAGAGTCAGGGAACTCAGGCTCCAGCACAGAGCCCTGCCTGCGCGCCTGATTCGCTGCCACAGATAGAACTGTGGGCCCCAGGCACCAGAGACTGAGTTACACTGTCAGGTGCAAACACACATGGAGGGAAACGGCTGGTCTGATCTCGGAGCACGCAGCTGATACCACCACCCCAAAAAGGGCTTGGGAAAATTACCCAGTTTAGGCAGACGCCCAGGCTCCCAAAGGCCAGAAAGGTGGAGCCACACACGGGCGTCTGTGCCTGTGGGTTCTACTCGTCACCTCAGACAGAACGGTGGTCTCCAAAGCAAAGACTGGGTGTCCCTGGCAGGAGAAAACCCCACAGCGGGGAAGGGGGGATCATCAGGTCTAACACTCAGGACACCCAGCACCAAAAGACTTTCAGGATTCACACAGACTCTAGGCTCTAGCTTTCTACTGCAGGCAGGAGCGCTGTGCTCAGCCACCATTATTGAGTACCCCTAGGGCACTGGGGTACACAGCTGCATCCTCAGACCTACAAAAGCCAGAGAGCCATTATAGCAGCCCTCAGATACTGTGCCAAGGATCAACCAGTTATCCCTAGCTAGACTGACAAAACTGTGGGAATCCCTGGTCCTTCAAGAGTGCTGCACCCACAGCATGCGGACCAGAGCAGTGACTGCAGCCACCATCCCAGACAGGGACAAACAGCTTCCAGTCCAGAGTGAGGCACCCGGCCTTCAGACCAGAGTGGAGCCCTCAGTTACCAGCCTCCAAACCAGAGCGGCACCCCTAGGAGCCAACTCAACCTAGGTGCGCATTCTCCAGGCCCAGAGTGGAGCACTCAGCCTCTGGCCCAGAGACTTGCTGGGCGCTCCTCCCACTTTCCTGGACAGAACTGTGTACCCCAGGATAACAGACTGAGTTTCCCTGTTGGGAGAAAACCCCACAGCTAGGGAATCAGCAGGTTCTTCAAGAGGACTGTACCTAGAAAACTGAAACAACAGCAGCAGCTCACTAAATTTATAATGAGAAACCCAGCAGTGGGGCAGCTGTCTTGAGAACTTCTATGGGTAAGAGGAGAGCCCCCCTGCCTAACAAAGACCACAGCTACTACTCAGGGCTATACACCTGAGGTGAGCAGTGGCAATTCCTGAGAAACACTGGCCATACAGTGACCATACCCAAAAAGCAGAGGAGGACTCCTTCAGGAAAAATCATCTTCCAGCCAAGGGGATTCTCCCTACCTCAGGACTCCAGGAAGCACACAAACTAACAGCCAACACCTGAAACAGCCCAATGGGTAGAGGTCACTGTAAAAGCTCAACCAACAAAAGACAGAGCAATATGTCCAGAACCCAGCCATTCAGGGGCAAACAGCCCTAGACAATGCAGCATAATAGAAAATCAAGAAGATGACCTTACATCTATGCTGATGAAGAGGGTAATAGAGGAAACAAATAAAATACATAAAGAATTAGAGGAAGATAAAACCAAACAGATCATGGCTATCCGTAAAGAAATGGAGGAAGTTAAAGACAAGCAGATTATGGCTATCCGTGAAGAAATACGGGAAGATGCAGCCAAACAGTTTGTCACCTTCAAAGAAGAAATAATAAATCACTGAAAGAAATAAAAGAAACAGAGTGGAAGGAACTAAAAGGAAAACAGGAAAATACAATCAGACAGGTGAAGGAAGTAAACAAAACAACTCAAGACCTGAAGATAGAACTGGAAAAATTAAAGAAAACACAAATGGAGGAAATAATGCAGAGGAAGAATTTAGGGAAGGAAACAGGAACTACAGAGATAAGCATAACCAACAGACTACAAGAGATGGAAGAAAGAATCTCAGGAGTAGAAGATACAATGGAAGAAATCGATGTATCTGTCAAAGAAAATGTTAAATCCAAAAAATTCTTGACACAGATCATCCAAGAAATCCAAGACAATATGAAAAGACAAAACCTAAGAATAATAGGTATAGAGGAAAAAGAAGACTCCCTTCTCCAAGGCCCAGAAAATATTTTCAACAAAATCATTGAAGAAAATTTCCCCAAGTTAAAGGAGAGACCAATAAGAATACATGAGGCCTACAGAACACCCAACAAATTTGACCAGAAGAGAAAATCCTCCCTCCACATAATAATCAAAACAGTAAGTATACAGAACAAAGAAAAAATACTAAAAGCTGCAAGAGAAAAGGGCCAAGTAACATATAATGGCAAAAACATTAGAATCACAACTGACTTTTCAACAGAGACTATGAAAGCTAGAAGGGCCTGGACAGATATCATGCAGACCCTAACAGAACACAGATGTCAGCCCAGGCTACTATACCCTGCAAAACTCTCAGTCCTCAGAGAAGGAGGAAACAAGATATTCAAAAACAAAAACAAATTTCAACAATACCTACACACAAATCCAGCATTACAGAAGACACTGGAAGGGAAAATACAACCCAAGAAAATTAGCTTCTGTCAAGAAACACAGGAAATAATTAACCTTACTACAGTAAAACAAAAAGCAACCAAGCACACAACCTTATGACCACAGCCAACATCAAAATCAAAGGATCGAACAGCCACTGGTCATTAATCTCTCTCAACATCAATGGACTCAACTCTCCAGTAAAAAGACACAGATTAACAGAATGGATAC
>REGO01001097.1:271773-285499 GCA_010120015.1 Rhombomys opimus | reverse complement strand
TATTTCTAATAGCAAGAACCTGAAAACAACCTAGATGTCCCTCAACTGAAGAACGGATAAAGAAAATGTGGTATATCTACACAACAGAATACTACTTAGCTATTAAAAACAAGGGCATCATGAAATCTGCAGACCAATAGATGGATATGAAAAAGATCATCCTGAGTGAGATAATCCAGACCCCAAAAGACACACATGGTATATACTAACTTATAAGCAGGTATTAGTCATGTACTACAGGAGAGCCATACTGCAATCAACAGACCTCAAAAAACTAAGTAACAAGGAGGACCCTATGGAGAATGCTTAATTTTCATCCAGGAGGGCAAGTAGAATAGGTACCAATAGTGGCTGAACAGAGGCAACAGGAATGGAGCCTTCCATAGATGTTCTCTGAAAGACTCTACCCACTAGAGGATCAAAGCCGATGCTGAGACTCTCAGACAAACTTTGGGCAGAGTGCATGAACTCTTATTGAAGAATAAGGGCCATACGACTCAGAAGGGACAGAAGCTCCATAAGAAGACCAACAGAGTCAACAATTCTGGGCCCATTGGAACCTGTGGAGACTGATGCAACAACCAAAGATCATGCATGGAGAAGAACTAGGACACCTCCTCAGATATAGTCAATAAACAATAAACAGCTTTGTCTACAAGTGGGTACCCTAGTATGAGGAGCAGGCACTGTTGCTGACATGATCTCTGTTGCTTGCTCCTGGATCTCTTTCCCCTAGCTGGGTGGCCTTTCAGACCACAAAGGAGGAGGGTAGAGGCAGTCCTGATGAGACATGATAGGTGACCACAAAGTAAGAGGATAGAGGCCATCCTGATGAGACTTGATAGGCTAGGTCAGTTGCTAGTGGAGGAGAGCTTCCCCATTCTAAGAACCAGGGGGAGAGGGTAAGGGAAGGTGGCTGGAGTGTGGAACCACGAGGAGACAACAGAGGGAGCTATGATAGGGATGAAAAGTGAGTAAATTAAAAAGAAATAAATGATTACAAGCAGAATTGACTTTCAACTTCTGGAAAATGATGGAGAACACAGTTCATATCTGCTTTCTTGCTTTCCTTGGTCACTTCAGGTTTTATACTGAATCTAGAGATTTGGAGATGGAATACACAGATAAATAAGACAATGTGTTGTTTTATTTCTGGGTCTTGTTTATTTGATTCAGTATTTTTACCAGTTCCATTCCTTTACCTACAAATCTTTTTTATTTTCTGTCCTTTACAGACTGATAGAATGCAGTTTTTCTCATGTCTTGGCTATTGCGCATAGATGGCCATGAACATAGCTGAGCAACTTTCCTTATAGCACAATAGGAGACTTTTGTATATATGCAAGGATGTATGCTAGGGTCATTTGATGATAAAGTTTAAACTTTGCGAGAATTATCCATACTACTTTAATAAATTAAAGTTTCTTTCTGATTCTTACACCTTCTTCTCTCCCTCATGAACTCATATAGGCCTATGCCAGCAAATATGGCTAAGTGCTTTGTTTTCTTAAATTTAATGAGTGATAATAAAACTTCCATAACAACCCCCTCCCCTAATCCTGACTATTACTTGCTTCCAGGTTTCTACTTGCTTGTTTATAGCAGCACAGCACACAGATAGGGCTGCACTATGCTTGTGTAAAGTAGCCCAGCCTTGACCCCAGAGCTCTGTCAGAGGAAAGACACATTCCATGATCAGCACTGACATTAGACATCAGTAAGAGGAGCAGAGAACATGTGCGAGCATTTCCTCAGCAGGATCCTCTGTATTTATAGGTGTGTAGCCTTAGGTAAATGTTAAGTCTTGGGGAAGGTTTGCAGAAGCCAGAGGTTTCCCTGAGGCTCCCCTGTGCAGGCTCTGGAGTCATCATCAGTGGTTACTCTATGAACCGGGCCCTGTGGACCTTATGGAAGAATCTTGAGTGCTTTGATTTTGTTAAAAAACAAAGCTAGTGGTCTCACTACAGAATGTGCTTTCTCTGTAAAGTCAGACTCACCTTTTTACAAGACTCTAAAAAGCAGTTGAGGAGCATAAGATACATCTAAGTATATATCTTCCTATTTCTTTAGAGAAGGCACAGTGAAGGGACATCGTGTGAGCCTGGACACAAACTTTCCTGAAGTATGCTTAGGACCAGTGTGGATCTTAGCACATAAAGAGTCAATCCAACAACTGGTATAAGCATAATTGACATGTTCTTCAGTTCTGCTTCACCATCTGATTTTTTCCTAGGGATCCTATCCACATGTAAGGTTGTAGGAACCTGTGTCAGCATGAAAGAGAATACTCTTGGGTGTGAGTTTTAATAATATACAATTCACAAGAACAAAAGAAAGTTGCTAGTGAGAGGCTAAATGAGTCTGTCTGGATTCCAGCATCACTTTCCAAAGAAGCTCATTTATACTTGCTTTGGATCTGGGGCTGTTTCTGTTGGTCCCAAGCTTCAGGAGGCCTGAGGTCGGAGCTGTGACCCTTGCACGATGAGAGCAGGTGCCCCAAGTCCTAACCTGGAGCTGCCAGTTTTGGGAAGATATTCACACTGTGGGAATGTGGGGTGAGGGGATGTGGCCTGAGTTTGGGGCTGAGCCAGGCAGGAGTTCAGGAACTTTTCTCAGCTTTAGCTAGGTGACCTAAGGCTGGACATGAGCATTTTCTTTACCGCAGACTTTCCTATTTTCTCACTGACATTGAACTGAATAGAAGTGAACATTCGTTTTGTAGTTTTTGATTCTTTCATCTTCTCACTTTTTTAATGCATAGGAATGTGTGATTGTTTAGTTACCCACATATTATATTTTTCTAATGATTACTAATTTGATTTAGCAATTTTAGTGTATCTTATTTTTTCAGCAGTCGAAAGAGTAGTGTTTACTTATTTTTTTGTATCCCCCCTGTAGCTCTCCCACTCCCCTACCTAATTCCACCCTCCGTCTTTCCATCCTCCTTTTCCATCCATGTCCCTCCTCTAGCCCACTGATATGGTAGGACCTCCTCTTCTTCCTTCTGATCCTAGTCTATCAGGTCTCATCAGGAGTGGCTGCATTGTCTTCCTCTGTGGCCTGGTAAGGCTCTCCCCCCTCAGGAGGAGATGTTACAAGAGCAGGCTAATAAGTTCATGTCAGAGGCAGTCCCTGTTCCCATTACTATGGGACCCACTTGGACACTGAACTACCATGGGATACATCTGTGCAGGGGTTCTAGGTTATCTCCAAGAATGGTCCTTGGTTGGATTATCAGTTTCATAAAAGGCCCCTGTGCTCATATATTTTGGTTCTGTTGCTTACCTTGTGGATTTCATGTCCTCTCCAGGTCTTACTATCTCCCACGTCTTCTATAAGGTTCCCAACACTCTGCCCAAAGTTTGGCTATAACTCCCAGCATCTGCTCTGATACTCTGCAAGGCAGAGTTTTTCAGCAGCCCTCTGTGATAGATTCCTTTCCTGTTTCCTGTTTTCTCCCTCTTCTGATGTCCATCCTCTTTGCCTTTCTGAATGGGGCTTGAGCAACCTAGCCAGAGTCCTCCTTCTTGATTATTTTCTTTAGGGGTACATATTTTAATTTGTTTATCCTATATTATATGTCTAATATTAATCATGAGTGAATATATACCCTGTGTGTCTTTCTGCTTCTGGGATACCTCACTTAGGATGATCTTTTCCAGTTCCAACCATTTGCCTGCAAATTTCATGATTTTCTCATTTTTTAATTCTGAGTAATATTCCATTGTTTGATTTACCACAATTTCTGTATCCATTCCTCAACTGAGAGGCATCTGGGCTATTTCCAGCTTCTTGCTGTTACAAATAATCTGCTACAAAGATGGTTGAGCTAATGTCCTTGTTGTATACTTGAGCATCTTTTGGATATATGCCTAGGAGTGGTATAGCTGGATCCTGAGGAAGCACTATTCCTAATTGTTGGAGAAAGTGCCAGACTGATTTTCAAATTGGTTTTAGAAGTTTACATTCCCACCAGCATTGGAGGAGGGTTCTCCTCCTTCACAACCTCTCTAGCATGTTTTGTCACTTGAGTTTTTGATCTTAGCCATTCTGATGGGTGTAAGGTGAAATCTCAGGGTGGTTTTGATTTTCATTTCCCTGATGATTAAGGACATTGAACATTATGTATGTGTTTCTCTGCCAATTGATATTCCTCTAATGAGAATTCTCTGCTTAGCTCTGTGCCCCATTTTTTAATTGGATTAACTGATTTGTTGCTGTTTAACTTCATGAGTTCTTTATATATTCTAGATATTAGCCCTCTATCAGATATAAGTTCGGTGAAGATCCTTTCTCAATCTGTAGGCAGTCTTTTTCTTACTACAGTGTCTTTTGCTTTGCAGAAGCTTTTCAGTTTCATGAGGTCCCATTTGTTAAGTGTTGTTCTAAGAGCCTGTGCTGTTGGTGTTTTGTTCAGGAAGGTGTCTCCTGTGCCAATGAGTTCAAGGCTTTTGCCCACTTTTTCTTCTAACAGGTTTAGTGTGTCCATTTTTATATTTAGGTCTTTGATCCATTTACACTTTAGTTTTGTGCAGAGTAATAAGTATGGATATATTTCCATTATTCTACAGGTAGACATTTAAGAAAGCTGTCTTGAAATTTAAAAACTCGCCTGTCCATTTTTCCATGAACATATTTTCATGCATCTCACATGAGGAAGTGATTGCTGGGTATCATGATCATAGTACATGAAAGTTTGTATCGAATTGCTTTCAGCAACATCTGTCAGGAGAAAGCCCCTGTCCTGGCCCATTACCGTGTGTTCAGGAGAGTAGAGCTCAAGCAAGGCCACGAAGAGAAGACACAAGTTACATGTATTGTAGAACACCATTCAGCAGTCAGACTCTGGAGTTGCTCTCTAGAAGCAGAGCCCAGACTTGTGTCCCTGCAGCAGGAGGAATGAGATCAGCAGGTGGAGCTCACTGCACAGGCCAGGCAGAGAACTGAGGAGCAGGTGTAGAGAGACTCCAGCAAGAGAGTTTCCTGACTCCAGCAGTATTTCCTCCTCTCACTTCCTACATGAAAACCAGCTAACCAAATGAGTTGTAATGTTTTCCCTGAGGATTCCAAAGCAGAAGTGAGTACAGAACACTAGTTTCTTTCTTGACCCTAAGTCACTCCCTTGAGAATGCCACAGGATTGCCAATCCTTAATTCACCACAGGGCAGTTGCTGTCACAATGAAATAAACTCCACAGATGTAAAACTAGGAAGCACTATTTTTCTTCAGAAGAAGTGGGCAGACATGTAAACTGTCTTAATCCTGAAATTTATCCCACAATCACTCTAGAATCCCTTATTCTCAGGTAGATTAGAGATTGGTTGTAAATGCCTACCTACTATGCTGCAAGACACACAGTGTGGAGACTTGAGGGTGAGTGTGTCCAACCCTCCCTGAAGTGTGCTCAGGGTCCTCTGGGTGTACTTACAGATGACTTACAGATGACAAGGGCAACGGAGACCTGCTGTTAAAAGTCGCTTTTACAGCAAAAATCTTTGAGATCCTCTCAGCAGTGTGGGGACTGGATTCCTAACTGGTGGTATAATAATTTAAAAATATATTACAAGATGGATTGGGAGGAACTCCTGAGAGTCCACACCAATCTCAGGGTCTATTGGTATTTGATTACTAATGGACAAAATATCATTACATTTTTGGGAAGTTTTCTTGGGGTTCACTATTTATTAGAGATACTATCTATGTGTACATAAATAGTGCTAATTAGCCTCATTGATTTATTTGTTCATGAAACAAAATAGGTCAGGTTGCTGGGAGAGAGACTTACTGGGAGGTCCTAAGGGGAACCAGAGAGCTATCGTGGTATACCAGATGGTGAGAGTTCTAATAGTGGAGACAGATCATAACATTTTACTTGTGATTGAAAATTCCGAAGAATTAAAATCTGTATGAAATATGGAAATGCCAATTTTATTTATTTAGAATTTTCATACAAGTGTATTTTTTTACATTATGCTTAATTCTCCCATAACTTCTACCCTTCATTTCCTTTCCCTCCTAGTCTCCCTTTATTCTACTAGACGATTTCATTTATGTCGCGTGTTTGCATACACAGTTGTAGATAACTAAGGAGTACCTAAGAACTACTAAGGAGAGATTCATTTAATGTCTGTGTTTCTGAGATGGTCTTAATTAATACAGATATCTCCTATTACACCCATTTCATTCAAACGTGATGTAAGTTTCTTAATCTTTTCTGATGCCTTTCTCTCTACAGGTTTCCACTCCCAGGTCCAGCTGAGCCTGGGAGATCTGGAGCCTCAGTGAAGCTGTCCTGCAAGGTTTCTGTTGTGTTGTATTTTATTTATTATTTTTATGCATAATACACATAGCTTATATATTATTTACACATATAAAACTATATTCAATACATAAAACATATATATAAATGATTTATTGACAAATACTTTGCTGCTCTTGCACATGTAGAGTTTATTTCTATTATATAGTTATTGTATATACTGCTGCAATAATCACTGATGTGTAAATATTCCTGAAGTATATTTATCTTTGGTCATTTGAGTGAGTTTTTCAGTATATAACCTGTTGGAAAGGCAAACATTAATTGACTATAACTGAAGCATGGGAGGGGGTGTGGATGCATTTCCCAGGACGGGGTTAGGACTTGGACCTCAGCATCCTGCTGCCTGACCCAGGTGTTCCCTGCTTCCTCTTCTCCTGCTGGACTAGGTCCTTCTCTAAGAAAGAGCCTGCTCATGAATATGCAAATCATGGGAGTCTAGGGTGGTAAATAGAGGGATGTCCATGCCCCAAAACACCAAATGATCAGTGTCCTCTGCAGAGTCACTGGTTACACTGTCCCTCAGGATGGAGTGGAGCTGGGCCATCCTCGTCCTCCTGTCAGTAACTACAGGTAAGGGACTCACCACTTCCAAATCTGAAGAGGAGACAGGGACTGAGATGACAACGCCATCCCCTCTGCCTTTCTCTCCACAGGTGTCCACTCCCAGGTCCAGCTGCAGCAGTCTGGGTCTGAGGTGGGGACACCTGGGTCCTCAGTGAAGCTATCCTGCAAGGCTTCTGGCTACAACTTTGCCAGCTCCTATATGCACTGGGTGAAGCAGAGTCCTGGACAGGGGCTGGAGTGGATTGGATGGATTTATGCTAAAAATGGTAATAGTAAGTATAACCAGAAGTTCCAGGGCAAGGCCACACTGACTGCAGACACATCCTCCAGCACAGCCTACATGGAGCTCCGCAGCCTGACATCTGAGGACTCTGCGGTCTATTACTGTGCGAGGCACAGTGCTGCACCCACATCCTGAGTGTGTCAGAAAACCTGGAGCAACAGCTACTTCCTGGAGACTGAGAAGTTTGATTATTTGCTCAGAAATAATCAGTTTCCCTCTTTCTGTCACTTCTGGGTCTTATGGGTCTATTTCAGCTTTTCTAAACCATATGAGAATGAAGTGATGCTGATTCAGGACCCTCCTAAAGTTGTTACAGTTTTATCAGTCACCCTCTCCATTGACGTGTTTCCTTAATAAAACAAAACTGTGACAATACCCTACAATAGAAATATGTTTTAAATCTAAGAGATTAGAACTTTTGCCTGGGTAGCTAAGAATAAAATAAACTAGAATATTAGTTCAGCCAGTAATAACAATATGAATTTGACCATTAAAAAACAAATCAACAACACTTCAGCAAAGAATAGCCCCTTTCATGGTTCAGTTTGATTTTCCTAAAGCAATCCAAGGCAGTTTGATGACAATGGCCTCCATAGATCCACTCCCCCATAAAGACACTTTATCTCTTCTATATAATCTAATTTTATTTCTTTATTTATTGATCCATCTGATTATGAATTGCTTTTGGTAGCAGTAATTAAATTTCTTATTGTTTTAGGGTTGGATATGGAGCGGCTTAGGATACTGTGGAGTCTCATTTGCCTTTGTGAATGAAGTTCCAAGTGGATCAAAGACCTCAATATAAAAACAGACACACTAAACCTTTTAGAAAAAAAAAGTGGGGAAGAGACTTGAACTCATTGGCACAGGAGACTACTTCCTGACCAGAACCCCAACAGCACAGGCACTAAGATTAACAATTAACAAAAAGGGCCTCATGAAACTGAAAAGTTTCTGTAAAGCAAAAGACAATGCTGTCAGAACAAAATGACAGCCTACAGACTGGGAAAGGATCTTCACCAACCCTATATGTGACATAAGACTAATATCCAGAATATATAAAGAACTAACGAAGTTAAGAAGGTTCAAATCAAGCAATCCGATTAAAAAACAGGGTACAGAGCTAAACAGAGAATTCTCAGTAGAGGAATACAGAATGGCCGAGAAAGACTTAATGAAATTCTCAAAGTCCTTAGCCATCAGGGAGATGCAAATCAAAAGGACCCTGATATTTCACCTTAACACCCAGCAGAATGGCTAAGATCAAACACTCAAGTGACATCACATGCTGGAGAGGATATGGAGAAAGGGGAACCCTACCTCATTGCTGATGGGAATGTAAACTTGTACAACCATTTTGGAAATCAGTCTTGCACTTTGTCAGGCAAATAGGAATAGTACTACCTCAAGACCCAGCTGTACTTCTCTTAGGCATATATCCAAAAGATGCCCAAGTACACAACAAGGACATTTGCTCAACCATGTTCATAGCAGTTTTATTTGTAATAGCCAGAAGCTGGAAACAACCAAGATGTCCCTCATTTGAGGAATGAATACAGAATTTGTGGTACATTTACACAATGGGATACTAATCAGCAATTAAAAACAAAGAAATCATGAAATTTTCAGGCAAATGGTGGGATCTAGAAAAGATCATCCTGAGTGAGTTATCCCAGCAGCAGAAAGACACATATGGTATATACTCACTTATAAGTGGATATTAGACATTTAATATAGGATCTTCATGCTAAAATCTGTACACCTAAGGAAGCTAAGCAAGACGGAGAACCTGGGTAAGATGCACCATCTTCATTCAGAAAGGCAAATTAATCTTATTGTCTACCTGGTGTTCATGGTGCAGGAATGTACCTATAATATTGCCTTTAAGAGCTGGTTTATTTTCAGAGCAAAATACCAGATAATAATGAAGACAAAGCAAGTATCCCAGGTGATTCAGTCTCATAGACTACCTCAGTTACTGTTTCCTCAAGAATATACATACAGATGAAAGTCGAAAGAGCTAGTTCACATGATCAATCCCAGGGAGACTAGACAAAAATCCCTCAGAGACAGAACAGGAAATGATACATCTAGCTTTTCCAGCATCTGCTCAATATCCTAATTTTTTAAGGGTACTTAAAACGATGTTTTTTTGTTTGTTTGTTTGTTTGTTTTATTTTGTTTTGTTTTCCCACAAACAGTGAGAACACAAAACTCCAATTCCCAGGAGTTGGGGTGGATGCTTTTGGTCATTTAGTAGGTTATGAATTGGACATGATAAGCAGAAACAAAACAAAACAAAACAAAACAAAACAAAACAAAACAAAACAAAACAAAACAAGTTGAAGGCTGGAATCAGGGATCTCTTTCTCCCCTCTATCCTTCCTTTTCACTTATTTATATCTCCTCTAAAGGAGGAAAAAAGGAAATGGTAGAAAGGTAGAGGGTGAGTACTTTTATAGGACAAAAGGTAGATTACTGAATCTACTAGTGTCAAATATTATGTATTGGTATGGATTATTGGATATTGATATCAATTTAAGATTGTTTTCTTCAACCATTGCTTAATGTATTGTACATATGAAACTTATTTGAAAATGTGGTGTAAGTTCTAGTTTTATGAAGGCTAACTATTGCAAATAGTTCAGGATGATTGGAAGTGAAAATTAGTCTCCTATAAATAATCTTACTTATAGTCTTGTTAGATACTAGTTTAGTTATTTAGAAAAATGAACTTTATTTGGTCTCTTGTATATGTTCACAAGGTTAAATGGTTACAAGGTTAGATAGTACATAGCTAGAAACAAGCAACCTCGTTCTAGATAAATGGATGGATGGATGGATAGATAGATAGATAGATAGATAGATAGATAGATAGATAAATAGAAGTTTTTCAATCAGTTCAGAGATCTACAAAACAATGCACTTAAGTATACTTTAATAATAAAAGGCTTTCCTGACAGAGAGAAACATCTGCTCCTGGTAGCACATCTAATCTACTTCAAAGAAGATGATGGGCATCATAGGAAAACATGTGGCAAGACAGCCACTAGAGCAAAACCTGTCCTTCAACTGCTGATAGCAGGCTGTCTCAGCAAAGTGAACAAGCAGGGCACTGGGAATTGACTGTCCAAGTGGTCAGGCCTTCAAAACTCCTGTGAAACAAAAATACCTTTCAGATATTCTGGGCCAGTAGGCGGAAGCTTGGATGATCCAAGGACACAGAGAAATATCTGGTGACTGTCCAGGAAGTCAACTGTCTTTGTCTTCTGGAAGCTGTTTGCTCTACATTTCCTACATACTTAGGTAATATTATTTCCTTCTAAGGTCTCTGATGAGGTAGAGGACTAGATAGTCTTAGTCTACCACAATTAAGCTCAATTGATTAGGGAAAAAGACAATGTTTTAAGCTAAAAGGATGTTTTAAGGTCGATATTGATTTTTCTTTCAGGTTGATAAGAAAGTGATTTAGGTACAGAACTTTGGACTCACCAGGATAGGATAGATAATGGAAAACTCTTTCCAAGGATTTCAAATATGAATAGATGGGACATTGTAAATGTAATTCTTACTTGAAAATTATCATAATTATTCTTATTGCATTAGTTTATTAATGTTAGAGAAAAAACCATTTAAACTTTTTAATAAAACTTTATTTATTACAATTTATTCACTTTGTATCCCAGCTGCAAACCCACTCTCCTTCCTTTACAATCTTCTCTCCCTCCCTCATCTCCTCCCATGCTGCTTCCCCTGTCCACTGACAGTGGAGGCCCTCCTCCTCTTCCATCTGACCCTATCCTATCAGGTCTCATCAGGGCTGTCTTTCATAGTCTTTGTATATCGAAAGCAATTCTGTTAAGAAAGAGGAGGATGTGTAATGGGAGTTTTCGTATCATGCACTTCAGGCCACTGTGTTGAATGCGACTCTAAGGTGTCCTGGGGATGCATCAGCCAAGCGGCTGTAAGACCTTGGGTCAAGGACTTTTTATTTCTGCTGGATCCCTGCTGAGCACATGATACTAAGTGCCTACTTCACCAGGTAAAGTGGACAGAAATTTCTTGTCCTCCAAGGCCCACTGCTCTTCTTTTGTCCTCTATACTTTACAGAATATCAAGACCATCTTAAATTCGAATTTTTCCATCTACCCAATCATTATTTGTTTTTATTTGTTGGAATTTTTTGTGTTCTTTAAGACAGTTTTTAAAATTATACTTTATTTACTTTGTATTCCTCCTCTAGTTCCCTCCCTCCTCCCCTCCCAACCCCTTCCTTCTTTCCCCTTCTCCACACTCCCCTACCCAAGTCCAGTGGTAGGGGAGGGCTTCTTTTTCTTTCTTCTGATCCTAGTCTGTTAGGGCTCATCAGGAGTGGCTGCACTGTCTTCCTCTGTGGCCTGGTAAGGCTGCTCCCCCCTCAGGGGGAGGTAATCAAAGAGCAGGCCATTCAGGTTATGTTATAAAATCAATTTTTAAAATATAAGCCACACAGTCAGGGTAGAAAGGAAAGAGGGTTTCTCTTACCTGTGAATTTGGGGTGGCCATCAATAGAAAGACTAAGACAGGTGTGATGTTGGGTTGTTGTTAGTTCAACCTATGTTGAATTTACAAACTGTTTGAAATATCAGTGACCTTTAAAAACACCCTCCTGTCTCCACCAACTGGAAAGTAGGGATTGGCCAGAAAGCAGGGGATCATCACCTTCGGGCCACTGTGTTGAAAGAGACTTTTCAATGTAATGGGGATGCATCAGCCAAGTGGTTGTAAGACCTTGGGTCAAGGACTTTTTATACCTGCTGTTTCCCTGCACAGCACATGACACTAAGTGCCTCCTTCACCAGGTAAAGGTGGACAGAAATGTCTTGTCCTCCAAGGCCCACTGCTCTTCTTCTGTCCTCTATAATATATAGACTGTTAAGACCATCATAAATTCTGTTTTTAAAATATAAGCCACTCAGTCATGGTAGAAAGGAAAGAGGGTTTCTCTTACCTGTGAATTTGGGGTGGCCATCAACAGAAAGACTAAGACAGGTGTGATGTTGGGTTGTTGTTAGTTTTGAGCAAATGGGCCCATGCAAGGTGGCATCACATGGGACAAGCTCTATTTCTCAAGGAGAAACAAAGCTTCTGTTATCCACAAAATCCACATTACATCCACCATGATGTATCACAGTGATACGTGATTGCTAGGCCAATCTTCTTCTCGTATAAGGGACTGCTGAGAGACTTTAATACTCTCAACAATCATTTCATCCAACCTCTACATGGGATAAATACAGAAAGACAAGTCTGTTACCCTGTATTATCATTTTCCAATGACATCAGGTTCATATAATCAATAGCACTGATAAATATTTTTTGCCATGAGGCACAAAAGGGAAAAACAAAATAAATTAGTTGTGCAGAGCCTCAGGATCATGTGTAGCATCGGGCCAGCAAGGATCTTTCCTACTCTGCACAGAGTTTTTTCCTTTGAGTTAACCACACACAATCCCCAGGAGACCATGTCCTGTGTCAGTCAGAACCCTTGTCATGAAGGACACCAGATCTGACAGAGATCACTGCAGTTAGTTCCTAAAATCCATGTTGCTCTCCTGGGAAGCTACAGAAAGAGAGATGATAATGTCCATAGGCCCTCTCAGTCACCACGAAGGCATAGAAGAATGAATGCCTCAACTGGAAAACGAGGACCTGACAATCTTGTCTCATGGAGACACAATTGCAAGGCTCATAATTCTGACAGCCATATATATGAGAGTTTATATAAATAAGAGCATATATGTATATATATTATATATATATATGAAAATATACATACACATAGATGTATACATATGTAATATGCCTCTTATCTCATCTAACTAGTTTTGGAATGATATGAATTCACTCACATGTGAGAATTACCATGTTTGTTTGTTTCTTAATCACATTTGTGTGGGGTACCTTTTTACAACCCTCAACCTGAGGAGGCATGTGCTGTGATGAAATCTGTTTCCCAAGACATTAACAAGAATCATCCCTTTTTTTCATCCTTTCTGCTAGTCTGAATCTTTTCATTGTGAAAGAATCCAACACTGTTATTTTTGGTAGGCATGTGATAATTTCTGTTATTTTGTTGTTCGTGGTGTTTTCTTAGAACTCTGGATCAACTATTCTGGAGTTATTTATTCATTCCTTGTGACATTAGCGTGTTCATTCTCTTCAGGTTGAGCATTCCGTTATTTATGATTCTGGAACTGGGTTAGAGAATGTATGTTTCTTTATCCATTTTTTTTTAATGTGGAAAGTCTTTATTTTTCCCTCAATTTTGACATACAGTTTTGCTGTGTGAAATTGTCTGGGTTGGCTGCTGTTTTTTAAGAACTTGGAGTACATCTTCCAAGGCCTGCCTGACTGCAAGTCTTTCTGTTGAAGGTTCAGGTGCTATTTTGATGGATACAGCTTTATAGGTGACTTGAGCTCTATTATAATTTTTTTTGTGCTTTTTTTTAATTTTTATTTTTTAAATTTTTTCCTTATCAGTTACATTTTATTAACTCTGTATCCCAACCGTGTCC
>REGO01001097.1:245289-270653 GCA_010120015.1 Rhombomys opimus | reverse complement strand
TCCCCTTGCTCTGTCTTCTTCTTGTTTTCACAGTAATTTTTAGTGATGTTCTGAATTACAGCTGTAATAACTCCATTTTTGTCTGAGACTCCTACATTTGAAATGGTTTGTTGAGTTTTTCTTTCCTTTTGTTCAAATCATCTTTAATTTTTTGGTGTTGTTGTGGACAATGTTCAGGAAGGAATTAGTCATGGGAGAGTTGACACATTGTTTTCTTTTGTTCCACTGGTAACCAGGATGATAGTTTCTATGAACAGACACTATCCAAGGACCACAACACCCCCTGATTGTCCTCTTCTGTCTTGCATTCTTGTGCATCTCTACAAGTCTTGTTGCTTTACTTTGGGTAAGCTCTGTAGGGTGTGTAGTCACGAGGCTTTTAGAGTCAGGAGATTCAGGCCTTTAATATCCTTGCACCTGTAAGGTACAGTCACAGTTGGAGGTATAGGGATGAAAGATTCTGGAAAAGCCACGAAGTCTAGCAGCACTTGGAGGCAAGAACTTGGAGAGTGGGAAGCCTACGTGATAAGCAAGAACAATGTCTACTGAGCAGTTCAGAGAAGTAATGCCATGGAGATGACTGCCTAAGATGTGGGAAGGAGCAGAGACACCATGATGGGAAGGGGAGGGAGGTCATAGAAAGAGAGTAGCCTGTTGAATTGTTAGGAGATGGACCACCTGGATGTGTAGAAAAGGCAAGTGTCTGAAGGGCCATGTGGATCTTTTATGTGTGTGTGTGTGTGTGTGAAAGAACAGAAGTAGATGTTGCTAACAGAAGGGTAAGTTTTAAGGGTTTGTGGGACAGGGGGATATGGCATAGAAAGAAACAGGCCTACCAGGAACCTGAGCGAAGACACAGAAGAGGTGGGATGGGGAGGAGGTGTGGGCTGGGCCTGCATGGTGATAAGGGGAGGTCAGCCCTGTATGAATAAAGTGGTAAACGGAAGTCTCAAAGTGTTTTTATTATTAATCAAAGAATAATCTGAGAATTTATCTTTGTGTAATTAAGTTCATTTATTTTTGTAAGGCTCAAACTTTGAGATTTATGGATGGAATATTACACTGTTGAGCTATGTCCTCAGCAATATTTGATTAATTCAATTTAATGTATGTGTTCATGATTCAATGAACTGTATACAATTTGCCCTAAAATATCTGAGACACAAGAAACAACACTCAATTTTGTTTGCACATGTTTCTGCATTACCCTGTTTTTAATGTTTTAATTATGTACCTCATCTTTTTTTCCTATGAAAATGTGTGATATTTTCTGCTAAGAAATCAGAGGAGTTGACATGTCAAAGCATAACAAATTATGGCTGCAATTTTATATTACTATTTATAAATCAAATTCATATGAAGCAGTGATTCATTTTTCTCCCTTTCATTTTTCCTTCTCTTTCTTCTTTGAGACTCTTCATGTATCCCAAGCATAACTACATCTATGACTGTCCTGTTTCCACCTCTTCTTTGTCCATGCAGTGCTGGAGTCAGACAGAGGGCTCAGGCAGGAAAAAAAAAAGGTTTTTTTCTACCAACTGAGTTAAGTACCCATGATAATAGTGATACTTTGAGGTCATAAATGCCACCTTTACCCTTATTTAATCACAGACATCTGCACCATTAACTGTGTTCTCAAAGGCTCCCACCCCTCAGCTCATGATATAGCAGGGAGATATGCAAATAAAGTTCCCCTCCGCTCATAAAAACCAGCTGTGATGCTACAGCTCTGACAAAGGCAGGTCGCTCTGGACTCACATTCATTGGTCAGCCCTGAATATAGAACATGTGGCTGAGCTGGGTTTTCCTTGTTCTTCTTTTAAAAGGTAATGTATGATAAGAGATACTGAGTGTGTGAGTGGATGTGAGAGGGACCGTGGACCTTTGGGACGGTTTACTAAGAGGATTCTGTGTTTGCAGGGGTCCAGTGTGAGGTGCAGCTGGTGGAGTCTGGCGGAGGCTTGGTGCAGCCCGGAAGTTCCCTAAAACTCTCCTGTGCAGCCTCTGGATTCAAGTTCAGTGATTACTGGATGCACTGGGTCCGCCAGGCCCCAGGGAAGGGGCTGGAGTGGGTTGCTGTAATTAAACACAAACCTGATAATTATGGAACAGTATATGCTGAGTCTGTGAAAGGCAGATTCATCATCTCAAGAGACGATTCCAAAAGCAGCCTCTACCTGCAGATGAACAGCTTAAGAGCCGAGGACACCGCCATTTATTACTGTGCAAGAGACACAGTGAGGCACCTGCAGTGTGAACCCAGACAAAAACCTTCTTGCAGGAACACGCAGGACCGCTAGGCGGAGCACAACACCAGGTGCAAAGGTGTCAGTTCAGAGCTCAGTATACATCACTAAGAAATACAAGTAAGACCTTCTGCTCATAAAAACCAGCCTTGTACCTCTGGAAGAGGAAGGAAGCCTTGGATTCTTAGCTCCTCCCATTCAGTGATAGCACTGAACTCATACCTCTCAGCATGACAGTGGACCTGAGCTGAAATTTCCTTGTTGATTTTTAAAAATCTTAAATAACTTTTTTGAGATTTTTTTTTATGTGAATACTGTTTCCACCAATGTTTCCACTCAACTTACTCTCACATACATCCATCACTTCTCAAATTCAGGTCTTCCTCACATTAATTAATAGTTTACTGTGAGTGTGCTTCTGTGTGTTTAGTCTCCTTACTCAGCACAGGCATAGTTCTGGGTATGTACAGGTGTTCGAAGCAGTCCATTCGGGATTGAATGAACTACTAGGGAGCTCGTCCTTGAAAACCACTGATTCCCCACTCTCAGCAGCCATTGCTACCTGTAGCTCTTCATTTAGGGGCTGGGACTTGTGAGACGTCCCCCTGCACTCTGCATCTAGATTAGGAAGCAATATGAGAGTCCATGCGTGCAGCATTCCTGTGTTACAGAGGAGATGCCTTCTCACAGTGCCTTCTGAGTCCTCTGGATCTTGGGATCCTTCTGCCCCCTCTTCCAGGAAATTCTGTGAGCCATAGGTGTAGGGCTTGCACTGAAGAAGGTTTAGCTGTATTTGGACATCCCAGGGTCACTCTTGTTCTCTGCATAACCAGAATATATTGCGTGAATAAATCTATTTTCCAAAAAAGGTAGAAAATAAAATTATATTTGTCTAGAAAATCTGTAATAATGAATTCTAAAACTCTTCAATTACAGGTACTTGGTTAGTCTTACTGTAACAAGCATTATCTCCCACCTATTGAATGGGTCTGAAATCAAATTAGACTTTGGCATGATACTCCTGATACTCCAAAGACATAAGTGTTGTTACTTTGGATTTAGGGCCAGATCCTGTTTTCCTTCACAGGCTTCATGTCTTGGTGGGTCTATTAATCACTTGTCTCACTTCACAGTTTGTACAGACCTTCCAGTGCTGGGAGAGCTTGTCCTTGGGGCAAGAGGATTCCAGGACTGTTCCAGCTATGTTCTTCCAAGTCCTTTGTCCACAGTCCCTGGTGTCTTCAAAAATAAGAATTTACCTTCAGGTTCTGGAAGACAGCAAAGATCACAATCCATTTCAGATTTCTTGTGTTCCTTAATTACTGCAGGTTATATATAGGAATATAAAGATTTGGAGATTGAGCTTGGTGTGATGGCACACTCTTTAATCCCTGCACTTGCAGAATCAGAGGCAGGAAGATCTCTAGTGCAGCCTGGTCTACAAAGTGAGTCCAGGACAGCCAAGGCTACAGACAGAAACCTATAGGCAAAAAAAATGGAGATGAAATATACAAATAAGAAGGAATTTATGGTGTTTTATTTCTGGATCTGGATTACCCCATTCACTAAGATATTTCCCAATGTCATCAATTTAACTACAAATTTTATTATTTTATCTTTCTTTACAGATGAATATAATTTCATTCTGTGCATGTGCCATATCTTCTTTAACATTCATCAATCAAAGTACACGCAGTTTGTTCCATTTCTTAGCTGTTGTGCATAACAACATGCAGAATCAAACATGTCTAAGTACCTTGTTATAAAGCACATGTGGTCATTTGTCTATATGTCAAGGAGTGGCATGTCTGGTTCATGTGAAAATCAATATTCAGATTTTTGAGAATTATATTTGCTACTTTCATAAATTAAATTTGATTGCTGACACTTAACCCATTTTCTCTTAAGTAAAAATGCAGGAATTTGCCCCCAACCATAGCTAATATGTGTAATTTACTCTCTTAATTAACATATTTTTTATAATGTTACAGAAATAAAAAACAAAACAAAACCCTTCTTATCCTTGGCATTACTTTCTCCAAGGCATCTACTTGCTTGCTTATGGCAGAAGGACACACAGAGAGGGCTGCACTGTGTTTATGAAAAGCAGCCCAGGCATGAGCCACAGCTGTGGCAGAGGACCCCAGGCCTAGATCCCCAGGTCTTCCTATTCAGTGATCAGCACTGACAGTGGACATCAGTAAGAGGGAGGGTGGACACATGTGATTGACTCTGACCAGGATTCTCAGGGACTGTGGGTGTCTGCTGTGAGGTGCAGCTTGAGTAGCCTGACTGAAGCTTGGTGCAGCCTGGAGTTCCCTGAAACTCTCCCCTGCATGTTGTGGACTTGCCTTCAGTGATTACTGTATGAACTGGGTCTTGACACCTCAGGAAAGGATCATCAGTTGTTTGACTTCATTAAAAACCCAGTTAGTGATGTCACTTCAGAATATGCTTCCTCTGGGAAAGGAAGATTCCCCATTTCTAAAGATGATCCCAAAGCAGTGCCTACATCATCCTGAGCACCGCGAGATCTGAGAACATATTGTCCTGTTTCAGCCATGGTGATGGGACATCATGGGGGTCAGGACAGAAGCATCAATGAAAGGTGCTCAGGATCAGTAGGTATGTCTCAGCACACAAGCTGAACAGTTTTTCATGTAGGTCGACCCAAAAACATGTATATACAGAACTGCACTGTTTCTCTGGGATACCTCTGTTTCTGATGATTTCTTAGGGATCAGATTCATATTTAAGATTATAGGAACATGTGTTATCATGAAAGTAAATAATCATGGATGTTAAGTATTTTTTAATAATATGATACAATTCACAAAAAATGCAGAAGTGACTGGTGAGGGCAGAAATTACTCTCTCTGGAAGCCAAAGAATGAAAGGCCAAAACATCTCATGAAACCTGGGGACCCTTTTCCATCTTGAGACTAGAACATGTCCTTAGTGGGATTCTCTGATTAGGTCAGTGTAAAACTACAGTAAACCTAATCTAGGTAGGGAGGCAAATGGCTCAGAATCTTTAACAATAAATTTACAGTTACTCTTTCTGATAAGATTCACTAATACCTGAGGTGATTGCTGTTGGTCAAAAGCATACAGAATGGGTAGTAGAAGAAGGTATCATAAACATAACTATAGTCACATGATACCTTATAGAAACTAGTATTCTAACTGACAATAATGATCTTTTGCTTTTTGTACTAACAACTACACTTTGGATACACACTTACTAGGCAGAAATCTCTGTTTACATTTTTCTTTTCTGGTCCTTTATCCTGTGTTATGAAATCAAGTTAATATTGATACTTAAGTGTTTTAAATTTGTAGTATTTTTTTAGTTTGTGGAACCTAAAAAGAGTAAGTGTACTTCAGGCAACATTCCTATTATTTTGGAAGAATTCATTGGAGCAATTTACTTCTGTGTGTGTAGGGCTGCCATGTGAGGAGAATCATGAACTTTCCACTGTCAGAGTCTAATGTAAGTGTGACAGGAGGGAATGGTTGGTGCTTGATTAATAAGGCCTGGATTTGTGATGGTCGGTTTCAGTTTGCGATTGAAAAGATTTTATATCAACACAGGAAATGCACTCTGAGGAACACCTGCAAGGATAATTTGGCAGAGAATTAGCTGAGAGGAGAAGACCCGCCCTTCAGTGGCCTTCCCACAGGCGATCAGATGTGTGAACTGAATCGCTGTCTGAGTGACCTGCCTGCCCTTGCTTCCTCCATCTACTGTTGCTCCTGATGCTCCCATCCACCCTTGATGTCTGACTCCACCTCCTCCAGCCTTCCAACAAGACTGTACCATGACTTTCCAGGAGGCTCCAGTGCTGCTCTGAGCCTGTTGAGATCCAATTTCATGGACCACACCCCTCTACCTTCTCTTTCTCTCCGTGTGCAGACAGCGACTGTTGGACTATTGAGAAAATCCTCTGACGGTGGAACTAACCAGGGTCTGTTCCTGAGGATGCAGACAAAGAAGCAGGAAAGATTACCCTCTGTGAGCTCTCACAGACCTAGAAAGACAAAGAGGAATGTTCTCACTTATAAGAATATTTTACCCATATAGTACAGGATAACCATACTATGACTCACAGGTATGAAGAAGATAAACAACAAGGAGGACCCAAGGGGGAAATAGAACAGACAGCAGAAGCAGTCGAAGAGAGAGAACAAGGTAGGAGACAGAGCTGAGAGAAATGAAGGGTGAGATCAGCCCTGGGGAGAGCAGGGGGCAGGAGAACAGAGTGTCCAGAGAGAGAAAAGAAACCATGGATGGGAGCATGTCTGTGACAAGCTGGAGAGCTGAGACAGGGTATGATTCTGGGAGGAAATGGGGTGATTCTCGCTGCCACTCCTAGTGAGACTGAAGAGGACTCTCTAAATACACAGGACTCCAAATGGAGGAAGGGAAACACAAACCCACCCACAGAAATTTCTACTGCAAATTTACCCTGCCTACAAGATGTGCAGGTACAAAAATAAAACAGATTGGGGGAATGTCTAAGCAATGCCTGGTCCTCCTGAGACCCACCCCAGGGAAAGAGGCAAACCCTGATACTATTAATGATACCCTGCTATGCTTGCGGACAGGAGCTTAGCATAGCAGTCCTCTGAGAGGCTCCACTCAGCAGAGAATTGAAACAGATGCTGAGACACAGAGCCAAACATTAAGCTAAGTGTAGAGAGTTTGGTGGAAGAGTGGGTGGAAGGATTAAAACACCAGGATAGAGTGGAGCTCTACAAAACCAGCAGCCAACTAACCTTGGTGCAGAGGGGCTTGTGGAGACTGAAGCTCTAACCAAAGGCTATGCATGGCCTGTACCTAGGCCCCCTACACAGATGTAGCCACTAGGCAGCTCCAGCCTCTTGTGGGAGTCTCCCTGCAAGGGAACTCAGGACCATCAGGGGGCGCTCAGGACCCACCAAGTAGAGGAAGTCAATTTCAGAGTGTTTGTGATGAAAGGATGACTTTGAGATTTGGTTTTACCCAAGTTCAAATGACAGATCCAGAAAACATCTGAAAACAAAAGTTTTCAAGATTTAGGCAGTGGGAAACACTAATTCACTAGAAATTAGCATGGGGAACCCTGACAATTCTCAAGTAAAGGGAATGTATGACTCAGCTATAACATTCCTTGGAACAGGAGCAAAGAACTTCCACATCAGATTTCTCAGACACTTCCTCAGCCATGCTCATTGCTGCTCTTTACTCTAGAAACACACTTTAAAGCTGCTAAAGCCTTTGTGGGGATAACGTTTACAGCAGGAGTCATGAATCCTCTAACAGAAACCCCATTTCTCTGCAGTAGAAACCTTCCCAAGTGTTGGAGAATCAGTTGCTCTCATGGAGAAACTCCCTCATGGGGTTTCCAATCTCAAGCAGTCAGCCCTCCAATCTCAGACAGACAAATGCTGAAAAATCTGAATAATCTCAGTGGGTTATATGTTCATGTGTGCACAAGCACATATGCACATACAACATAATAATTTTTAAACGATCATGAATATTGGGGTGGAGGAAGGAAGAGGGGGCAGAAGCGCTGCTGAGGCAGTGCTGTTGTATGCAGTTCTCAGAAAGGAAAGTAATAAACGAGTATAGAGGACTTTCTGCTCCCCTGGTTGTCCTCTCCCTGCTGACCTCAGGAATAGAGATTGGCACCTCAGTTCTCTCTCTGCTCATAGCATCACTTTCCTCTGCCTCTACCTAAGGGTCCCAAGACAGACTTCAGTGTAAAAGTTTTTAAATAAAATTGTTTTTTCTGTGGAGGTTATTACAAACTGGCAGCCTGTGATACTAAACAAGTCAATCTTAATTCCACACTCCTTCCACCTTTAGATGTGTCTCACTATCCTGGCGTCCTGGTAAGCATGGTTTAACCTCATCTGTAAAACTCATGGGGTAGGTGATGTACTTAATTGATAGTTGGGTGGTTTCACTTATTTCAGGGAGGCCTCGCCACTGCACACAAGGATATCGGCCAATGTACAGAAGTAGATCAGGATGTTTGCCATCACTGTGGGGTTGTATTGGTTCTTGTTTGATAGAGACCTCTGATGCTTCCCAGCACCCCACAGTGCCCTGAAAAGCAATTATCTGGGCCCAAATTTCAGCATGGCTGAGGTACAAGACCTTGGCTATGAATCTGCAAAGCTTCTTTAGCTCCTGATTAGACATTCCTGTTGGTGAGACCCTATGGGTGTAGGGTCTGTATTCCCAGGAAAAAATAATCTCACAAAAACTTCCTGTTTCTCTGGATGTCATAATCTTTCCACCCACACTTTCACTAGGATGCCCAGAACTTAGGTGTGAAAGTTGTACTGAAGATGTTCCCCTTCATCCTCCCTCCCCCATCTGATCTTTCCACCTTCCTCATCCTACTCCTCACAATACTAACCCCTCTCTACCCATCATCCCTCTCCTCCACTTCCTCCTACCCTCCTCTTCCAACACCTTTCTCTGTTTCTTCCTCGGTTTTAACCAGCACGAATTTATTTATTTGTGTTTAATTTTGAGGATTTTTTATGTGAGTACTTTATTGTTCTCCATTGTACTGTTGATCTACTTCATTCTACTATTGCTGATCTGATAATTCTGCACTCTCTGCTGCTGTCTCTCTCCTTTATTACAGCTCAGTGTCTAGTACTGACAGCCAGGCTGCAGTACAAGCATGTAATAGCCAGGAGAACATGCGCCTTAGAGGACTGTGTATAAACAGCCAGTGCTGCAGGGAGGACTCTGGGTATAACGGCAGCTCATGTCAGTAGCCTGAGAGTAAGTTGTGTCCTGAGCAGAAGTGTGACATGTATGCCCGTGTAGAACACACAGAGCTGAGTCCTCCATTCATTTCTATGTTCCAGGAGATATAATAATATTAAAAGTTCAGCTGGTGCTTCCAATATGGCCACTCACTGGCAGTCTGGAAGAACTTATGTGAAGGGCAAAATTTGATACATTTATTATTGAGTGTATAGATATTTCCTCTGGCTCCAGATCACACCAGTTTGCTCATCACACCCTTGAATGTCAAGAGCCCAAGAGACTAACTGAGCATAGAGACCTGAGCTCTTGGAGAAACTGCCTTGCAGTCTCCTCCCAGGAGAAGTCAAAGTGGGATCTACAACTCACCAGTATATATTCACTTATAGGAACATCCCACACGCAAATTCATAGCAGAGCCACCAGAAGCCAAGCACCTGCTTATGTTCAGAGCCTTCTACCCGCTGGAGAACATTCTGTGGAGGCACCGAATTCCCCAAGAACATGACACACTTGTGGGTCTTCACTTTCCTGCTGATGGTTCCCAGCTGTGAGTTCCACAGCAATGCAGTGGAAAACCCAGGTCCCCAGCTTTGAGGTTCTGACTCTCTGCTGTTCTTTGTCTTCAGTTGTCTTGTCCCAGGTGCAACTGACAGAGTCAGGGCCTGCTCTGCTGAAGCCCTCCCAGCCACTGTCCCTCACCTGTGCTGTCACTGGTTACTCCATTAGCAGTGGTTACTGGTGTAACTGGATTCATCAACATCAAGGGAAAGGCTGGAGTGGATCGGTCACATTGATTATGCTGGAGATACCTATTATAACCCATCCCTCAAGAGTTGAATAACTATAATTATAGTAGACAAATCAGAGAACCAGTTTTCCCTGAGGCTGAGTTCTGTGACCACTGAGGACACGGCTGTGTATTACTGTGGAAGAGACACAGGGATGGGACATCAGTGGGAGTGGAGACATAAATGTTCCCTCAGGGGACAGGAGTGCCTGTGCTGCAGGAGGTGCCCAGTTCTCATGCAGTCCTGGGTCTCAGCCCAGAAGCATAGGCAGTGAGGAAGGACCGCCCACTTCCTGTGGCTAAGGAGTGATTTCCAGCAACAGTTTAGCTGTTCCCTAGAGACCATACTTCGTTTGCTTTGTGGATCTGCTTTAAACTAGCATCAAACGACAGGAAAGGCTGTAAGAAAGGGTTTTTCTTTTCATAGGTGGGGTATGGATAAGCATTTGGAATTTTGTCCTCTCTAGTTATCATTTGGCCTCCTTTTCCTTCATGAGCAGCAGAGTACAGTAAGGATTCTCAGCACCCTGAAGGAGTCAGAAACATATTGCATGAGTAAGAGAAATATCTACTTATTGCACTGTTCAGAGAAGCAAGGTCAAACTACCTAGAGGTGAAGGGAAAGCATCTCTCTGAAGGGCCCAGTAAGAGAAACGCAATTCCTGCATGATCTGCAGAGCAGAAGGATGTGGCAAGAAAATAAACAGGCTTTCCTGGTGCCTTAAAGAGGTAACAGAAGAGCTGGGAGTGCCTTTAGATTGGCAGAGGTAGGCATGAATGATGGATAAGACGTCAACACTAAATGATTAATGACCATTTGTGAGAGTTCACTGGCAGGATTCTCTGTTTTTAGTTGTTCAGTTTAGAGGTGCAGCTGGTGGAGTCTGAGGAGGCTTGGTGCAGCCTGCAGTGTCCCTGAAACTCTGCTGTGCAGCCTCAGGATTCACTTCCAGCAATGCCTGGATGGACTGGGTCTCCAAGTCTCCAGGGAAAAGCAGAAATGGGTTGTTCAAATTAGAAGCAAAGATTTTACTTATGAAACACACTATGCAGTCTTTGAAAGGAAGAGTCCTTTGGCCTACTTTGATTGTTGCATGTCAAGAATCTTAAGAATAGAAAGAGCAATGAGAGGTGTGGAGACATGTTGAAAGCTTCCATTTTCTCAAAGACTTTGAACTGAAGTGACCATTCATTCTGTAATCTTTTGATTGTTTGATCTGGTCACTTTTGGGGTTATTTGCATGAAAATGTGCTAACTTTGTTTTCTCACAAAATACTTTCTCCCAGGGATCACTAAATTGATAGAATATTTTCTATTTCTAAGGAAAGATATTGAAACTACTATAAACACACATGCACATTTTCCGTAAACATAGCTCACCTAAGTCTATTACATACATCAAGGAATGATTACTGGTGACAAAGTCAGAGTACATATAATTGTTTATCAAATTGCCTCCAGAAATTTTTGTGAATATAAAACCTTCTACTGAACCAATCACCTTGTTTTCCGGGGTCTAGATCTCCAGGGAACAACAGAGAGGAAGCTCAAGGTTCTTTATGTGGAGGGTTTCCAAACAGCACGCACACTCTGGACTGACACGTAGAGAGCATCTCTGACGCTAAGGCTAGGATATCAATAACGATGTAGTTAACATGGGTTGGGTGGCGCATTTACGTTCTTCCAGATTGAATAAAGAAAGTTGTTCCTCACTACTGATGCTGTTGACTTCCGGCACGTGCTCATTTCTAACTTGACAATCTATAAGTCCACCCATTTGCCTATTTCATCACTTTTTATTTCCGTGAGATCTCATGTATGTATGTGTGTATATCACTGACATTTAATGTTAGATTTTGTGTCCCTCTAGTGGATTCCCTGACATGAAAAACTGGAGCTTAAACTCTTTCAGCTCAGAGTATTTGCAGCTTCAATTCAATACAGGTGGGAGGGATCAGCTCTCATAAAGGTGTGTGAAACCCAAGCTAAGACAAATTTCAGGCTCACTGAGTTTAATACTTTTATATTTTCTCAATATTTTAAATTACTGTAAACCACCATATTTACACCTGAAATGAGCAGGGACTGTCGATAGCAGGGCAGGGGGAAGGAAGGCAGAGGGCAGGCATGACCAAATATCCAAAGAAGTATCCTGAAGTGAGCAGTGGCTGTGTCCATGGCTTCCTAGATGCTTAGGCTTACACAAGATTCCAAGCCTGTCATTTACACAATGGAATTCTACTCAGCTATTAAAAACAAGGAAATCATGAATTGGCAAGCAAATTGTGGGAACTAGTAAAGATCATCTTGAGTGTGGTGACCCAAAAGCAGAAAGACACAAATGGTGTATACTCACTCATAAGTGGATATTCGCCATATAATATAGGATAAACATACTAAAATCTATACTCCTACAGAAACTAAACATCAAGAAAGACCCTAAGGAAATGCTCAATCCTCATTTAGAAGGACGGATGTGTTAGATACCAGAAGCAGGAGAAGACAGGGAACTGGACAGGAGCCTACCACAGTTGGCTTCTGAAAGACTCCATTAATTGAGGTCCCGAAGCAGAGGCTGAGACTCATAGCCAAACTTTGAGCAGAATGCAGGGAATAGTATGAGAGAAGGGGAATATGGAAAGACATGGAGGAGACAGTAGCTCCAAAAGGAGACTTACAGTGCCATCAAAACTGAGCCCCGGGGCCCTGAAGAGAATGTTCCCTGAACCAAGGACAGCGCGTGGAGAGGATGTGCAGCCTGCTCCCGTCATCTGTTCATCTGTTTGATTTCACAGTCAACTATGTGAACATTCTCCTGTCTTCTCTCAAGCCTAGGACCTACAGAGTTGAGTTTCTCCTCCACTCCAATGGGACAGAGATGGCTTGTGTTCAGACTGTGTACATGTGTCTGTGTGTGAGGGGAGGGGGAGAGGGAGGGAGAGAGAGAAAGAGAGAATACTTTTCATCTAATTGTTTTAAAATATTTACCAGAAATGTCCATATTCTCTTATTTTGCTAATTGACATTTTGGGTTTCTCTCAAAACACTTCTCTACCAATTCCATTCTTGTTTGTTTGTTGTGGAATTAACTGTTAAACCATCTTGCTTGCTTGTCACCGATAAAGACCTGTGCTTATGGAGAGCAATCTGCCTTGTTTGGATGCAATCTTCCTGACTCCTTCCTTTGGCTCTCTCTCCCAGCAGGCTTTGATCCTGCCAGGTTCAGTCTCTCCATGCTCCACAGTTTCTGAAGTGATCCTGGGCATCTGACTCCCAACCCTGTCTACACCTGTGTTTAGATGTGTGTGCTTGTCCCTCCTCAGGCACACATGTCTGCCCCTCCTCGGCTTCTGTCTTGTGAGGATTTAGATGTGACCTGTAGTTTGAGCTGCTTGCTCTTGTTGCTAAAGAGTGCAACAAACAAGGACATCCCAAAGCTCAGCTGGTTATTCTCAGGACTGGAAACTGCAGCCCATTTCACTTTGAAGCAGCCATTTAACAGAAAAACCTTTCGTTCAATTGTTCTGTCAGCGTATCAGTCACAATTACAGCAGAGAAGGCTGGACACAGAGAAACCTTGTAGAATTCTTGATGAATTGAGTTGAGTGAGGAGTCATCAGAACTCCATCGTGTATGTCTATTTCCATGAAAAGGAAGAGCATATTTAAGGACTCCTGGTAAGATCAGGGCAGGTAGCTGCCTAGGAGAGGGCATGAAAGAAGCTGAGCAAGAAAGAAACGCCAAGAGAAGGTATGTTGGGAGTGAGGGCATCTTTCTGAGAGGCCTGTATGGGCAACATGGAGGACATTAGGAGTCAAATGCTGAGCTGTCCACTGAAGTTTTTCTTTTCAGTCTCTCCCTGTGTCTGGTAAGAAACTGGTAGACGTGCAGGAATCAGGAACCGAAACAGACAAAAACACAACAATTCCATGCCCTTGGGTACACACAACTTGGACAAGGCCTAAACAGGTTCCTGGCTGAACACTGGAATTCAGTCATGTCACATGATCTCAATAAAGAAAGGGGGTTTCCACTCTCAGGGGAGAGCTGTGCTTGGACTGGACCTGACTCAGGTAATGCTCTGTCCACCAGGGTTAAGCCCAGGGAGTGAAAGAAGAAAGCTCCGGAGCCTGTAACAAAACAGTGGCAACTGACCTCTATAATTCAGGAGTTGGGGAATAAGGTGGAAATTAACAGCAAAATGCATGTTTTGTTTACAGTTATGACAGGAAGTAAATGAGTCTTAGTTTGAACCAAGGAAAAGTAGTTTCCTGTGACACAAACATTTGCAGCCATTTTCTTTATTGGCTGACTCCCACAGATCCGTTAGAAACAACCAGTAAGTGTCTTCTCCTCTCTCCATCGACAGAACTTGTTATATATCAGGAAGACATGCAAATAAGGTCTCTCTCCCCTCATGAAAACCAGCCAGCAATGACCCTGAAGCTCAGGCCGAGGAGATCAGCCCGGATTCCCAGGTCTCTATTCGGTGATCAGCACTGAACATAGACCACACCATGGATTTCAGTCTGATTTTGGGTTTCCTTGTTGCTCTTTTAAAAGGTAATTCATCGGCAGGAGGAGATACTGAGTCCATCAGTGGACACGGGTGAGATCGATAGTGAGCCTGCGTGGCAGTATACTGACAGGATTCTCTGTTTGCAGGTGTCCAGTGCGAGGCCCAGCTTGTGGAGTCTGGGGGAGGCGTGGTGCAGCCTGGGGGCTCCCTGAAACTTTCCTGTGCAGCCTCTGGATTCACTTTTACTAGCTACTGGATGAGTTGGGTCCGCCAGGCTCCAGGGAAGGGCTTGGAGTGGGTTGGAGAAATTAGCCCAAATGGTGGTACTGCAAACTATGCACCGTCCCTGAAGGACCGATTCACCATCTCCAGAGACAACGCCAAGAACACTCTGTACCTGCAGATGAGCAAAGTGAGATCTGAGGACACGGCCACTTATTACTGTACTACACACACAGTGAGGGGACCTCGGTGTGGACCCAGACAAAAACTTCACTGTGAGGCCGCGCATGACCACCAGGAGGCGCACAGCACACAGATTTGGAGATGACGCAGACAAGATTAAACATGCCTCTTAGGGGCTGGGCTGAAGTTTTTCTAACAGTTAACCAAGAATTCTCTCTAAATATATATTCTGAAGGAATAAAACACACTCAAAGCATTACATGTTTTTCTTGTAATGTGTTAAAAATATAAGGCACGGTCTTTCATGAACAAAATGGAAAATGACAGTTATAAGGCTGTCAAGGACCCTGCCTTGGTCACTGAAATCACATGATAAGGACTTTCATGGACATCCCTGTGTCTTGTCTTTTCACATTCTAGGTAGAGCCTTCCTAGGTTTTTGTTTTGTTTTGTTTTGTTTTTTTACTTAGAATAGAATTTATGTCTCAAGGAAAACATCATGTAAAATTAATTTTGAATCAGAGATACCTCATTTATATAAAATTTATATAAACATGAATTTATATAAAAATTCATACCAATTTAAAATGAGACTTGTGGCTGGGTTAGTATAAAAGGAGATAAAATAAACAAAGTTAAAAAGTTTTAAAATTGTTTTTTTCATGTCATGTAGTCAGTCATCTTAAGATTTAAAATTTAATCTTATGATTTTTTAGAAAGCATAAAAATAAATGAGACAGTATTTTTTTAAGTGGGATAACAATCAGAGAGAAACAGATAGGACTTTGAGAAAAGAGAAAGAGGGAATCACTTCTTATTTTACTGATTGCTCTTAGTGTTACTGGATAATACTGGATTTTTCAATAGGGAGAATGTGGCTGTAGAAGACAGAGGATTCCCAAATAGGAGAGAATATGAGGAAGCCATTCCTTCTAACGAGAAAGGGGAAATGGAAATGGACCATGAGGCTAGTGTTTCATCAACCAAATAGCACTGTAGGTCTGGGGCTTAGCCCAGCCGAGCCAGAGAATCTCAGTGCCAGCGACTTTATCAGCAGCTTTATCAGCAACAAGACCCAGTTCTCATACAGGGAATCTCATCCGTGGGAAAGGATAGCAGCCAACAGGCAGCTTCAGAGTGGAGGTGAGAAGGGGTGCATTGTCCTTTCTGGGCATAGAAGGGGTGCATTGTCCTTTCTGGGCATACAAGAGACTACAGTTTTGCAGCTCCAAAAACTGTGGGTCAGAAACAAGGAAGCAAAAGCAGCTGGCAGCGGGGAAACCAGGGTTTTGTATATGTCAGGAAACCACTCAGCCTGCTGAGCTGTATCCTAGGCAGTTTGTACTATCTTTATGTCTATCCTATAAAAGAAACAAAGAAAAACTGTGGCTTCCATTGTGAATATTAAAGTATTTTTTTCTTGCTTTACCCTATAATTGTACCACTTTTCCTTTTCCTTTTTTTCCTACAAACCCTCTTTTGTAGACCCTTGTTTTCATTTGCATTTGTGGCTGCTTTTTCTTTAATTTAATTTATGTTGCAGGAGTTTCCTGGATGAACAGGGAGGACTACATCTATCTGGGATATAAGGATAAAGATTCAGGATGCAGTAAGAGATTCCTTTTTATAGTATAGTGGCAGCTGTAGGGTCCCATCAAGATCCTCACTTAAGTAGCCCTGCATAGTTGGCTAGCTATCCCATAGCAGGCATGATCTGCTTCTTGTTGAGAAGTCCAAATAGTCACTTCCTAGCGTTTAATACAAGTATTCCTAACTTTGTCTCCAATAAATCCCTCTCTGTTTCACATAATCTTAAAATTTTAGTCTCAGTGTAGTTGTCTACAAAAGATTTATTTTGAATAGTTGTATTTTTGAGGACATAGAAGAGAAATTTTTTTCCACACTAAATCTCCAAGTTTCCCCACGTGCACATTACTAAGGCCTTATTGAAAGCTAGCAAGCTCAGGGCAGATGCTGTCTTCGGGCCAAGACACAGCACAGCTCTCTGTATAGACAGGGGCTTCTTGCTCCAGAGCTGTACTGCATCTGTCACCTTCTTGTGATGCTTGAGTCCACTCTGGGTCTTCCTCTCCTCCCCCACCTCTCCACAAGGCTCCCTGTGCTCCACCACATCTTTGGCTGTGAGTCTCAGCATAGGAGAGGGAGAGTGAAAGGAAACAAGGGTGAGAAAACAATGGTGGGAGGAGATATGGGAGAGAGAGGCAGGAGGGAAGAGGGCTTGAAGAGAGAAGAGAAACTGTGGGAAGGGGCATTTCTGAGACAAGCTGGAGAACAACACTGGGGTAAGATCCAGGGAGAATATGGGGGTGAAGCTAGTTGAGACTCCTAGAACCAGGGGTCATGGAGACTGAAGAGACCATCCTCTACCTAGACAGAACTCCTAGTGGAGGGAGGCAGAACATCACCTCCCCCCCCAAAAAAAAAACGACCCCAAATTTAGCCTGTCTATGAGATATGCAAGGATAAAGATAGAGCAGAGATGGAGGAAATGTCCAACAAATTCCTGGCCCAAACTGAGACCCACTCCGTGAGAGAGAGCCAACCCCTGAGATTAACAAAGACAATCTGTTATGCTTGCAGATGGGAGCCTAGCATAGCTGTCTTATGAGAAGCTCCACCCAGGAAAGGCTTGAAACTGATGCTGACAATGTCATCTTTAACTTAAATAAACATGGACACTAAAACATCTTTTGGTATTACCTTTTATTGTAAAAGTTATCTTTGCAATACTTTATTTATCCTATTTATACTTAAAGGTAATTATATTTTTAAAATCATGTACTTGACCTTTCATTCTTTACATCTAATTCTTGTGATAGTCTCCTTCAGTTGGCTCCTAAAAGCAAAGCCATGCATGTTGAAGAGAGTGAAGTGAGAGAAATAACCCATTCTCTTGGAGAAGTCCAGAATATTTGAGTGATTCCCAGACATTAGATGGAGCAAGCCAGGAAGCAGGAGTCCCCCATGTCCTCTGTATCAGCCTTAGCCTCGGGCCTCCTGCCCTGCTTGTATTCCTGTTCTGAAGTCTTTGATGGTGGACTGTAATGGGGAAGCTTAAGCTGAATAAACCCTTTCCTTCCCAACATGCTTTTTGGTCATAATGTTTCATTTCAGCAATAGTAATCCTGACTAAGACATGCTTCTTTTTATTGGACTAGTTAAATCTATCATGGAAGATTCCACAAATACTTAGAATAGCTTAATGTATTTCTGACAATGCTAATGTTATAAAATTTCAAATTTCTGATGGAAGCATTGATAATTCTGACAATGAAACTTTTATATCACTTTATGTAAGACAATCTTTACCAACACCCTGTTCTCATTCTATAGCTTCCTCTGAGAGCCGAACTCCCCAAGAGCACAACTGAAACATGAAATCATATGTAAGAGCATTAAGGTTTGACTTAGGTAAAACTATAAAGAAGATGAGAAATGAGGAAAGTTTAGATATTGTGGTCTCAAAGAGACAAGAGTGGCAAATTCCAAGAGGATCCTCAGTCTGTGCAGAGGTCTAAGGAGAAAACATGTCTTCAGGATCTTCATCCTTAGCTCTTTATCTTAGTTAGGATTTTATTACTATCAAGAAACATCATGACCATGGCCACTCTTAGGAAGGAAACTATTTAATTGGGGCTGTCTCACACGTCATTGGTTGAGTCCATTATCATCATGGCTGGAAGCAGGGGAGCACACAGGAAGACATGCTGCCTTAGATGTGTCTGAAAGTTGTACACCTTGATCTGCAGGCAGCAGAAGGAGGTTGTTTGATACACGGGGTGTAGGTTGAGGATGAAAGACTTCAATGCTCACCCAACAGTGACACAGTCCCTCCAATAAGGTCACAAGTACTCCAACAATGCCACACCTCCTAATGGTGCCACTCCCTATGGCCAAGCATCCAAACACAGGGGCTATGGGGGACACACTTATTTAAATGAACAAATTTTACTCATTGTTCCCCAGAGGCTTGGAACAATAACATAATGTAGAATGCATTCAGTTCAACTTTAAATTCTCCACAATCTATCATAGTCTCAAAAATGTTTAAAGGTCTAAAGTACAAAGGTCTGTCTGAGATTCATGTAATCCCTTACCTGTATCTCCTATACAATTAAAACTAAAAAGAAGATTATATACTTTGGACATACAGTGATACTGAATATACAACACCATCCAAAAATAGAAGAAAAGGATGATGATGAAATCTGGACCAGAGCAAGACTCAAATGAGTTTGGAAAACTCTGTCTCTCTCAGTGTGATATCAAAAGACTTCACATCTCTTATCCTTTTTAGCTATGTCAACTCTAACACACTTCTTTTTTTTTTTACAAAATAATTACTGTTTATTTTAATATAAGAATAATAAATCATGTTGCCAAAGTGATAGTTCAGTGGGTAAAAGTCCTGGCCACCAAGGCTGAGAATATGAGTTCCAGCTCAAGAAAACATAGCAGAAGGAGAGCGTGGAATGCTGATGCTGTCCTCTGACCCCAGCATGTGCTCCATATCATGTGATACCTGTGCACATCGCTGCAGCTGTAAGCTTAGGTAGTTTAAAAATAAGCATGTACTGAGTATAGCATACTTACTGAGTATAGAAATACTCACTGAATAAGACACAGGTCTTAAGAGATATTGGAAAGAAACAATTTGGTTTTTGAAGAATACTTCCCATTAGTGGTTATATACAATTATTATCTCAATTTGACATATAATGTTACCCTAGCAGCATCTGAATCTGAAGTGCAGATAATGTAAATAACAAAATAGGCTGACTTCAAGAAAGAGAAATGTTTAATGATCATCTTTTTGAGTTAAATTATATAATTATATTTTCCTTTCTGGAAAACCATTAATGGTTGGTTTTAGAAATATATAGTAACCAATAAAAGTTAATCAAACCTAATAAATTTTTCCCACACAGAAAGAATTTGTTCTAAAGTGATCCCTGTGTAAAGGCAAGGTCAGTGGGCCAGTATTCATATGTTCCAACAAATGAGGTATGATTCTGCAGGACAAGTATCTGAAGTTACAAATCACGGACTACTACAAAGCATTTTACGTAAAACTTATTTTTTTGATTTAAAATCTGCTGCTCTCAATCATTTACAATTCTATGAGTGAGAAAAATTAGAACAATATTTCTTAAAACATTAAGATCCTCTAGCGTTCCAAAGATTCTCAAGACCGTGTTATGTTGTCTACTAAATATACAGCCATTTGAGGCTGTATTTTCTTTCTTGCTTATGTAAATAAACATTTCTGCAACAATATATTATATAAATATATAAATGTGGAACTAAGAGGTACTTATATGTACTCTGTGATTTTTCACGTGTTTTGGGGAAAATCATTTTTATTAAAATATGTCACTTCGATTAGCATTAAATTGATTTTGCTATTATCCTTTCCTTGCATCTATACTCTAACACACTTCTTTCTCTTCTAACACAGTCATTTCATTTCAGGATGTTTACACTCCTATCAGCAGTTCTCTGCATGTATTCCACGATTCTGGTGTAAATGTATCTTTTTATAGCCAGTTGTAATTGGCACTTCAGAGGCTTAATACTAAATAAGCTCACCCTTTCTAGTTCTCTCTGAACTCTGGCTGGCTGGTTCAACTTGGCTGTTCTGGCTCAAAACTCCTCTCCAAGATGACTGATTCAAACTGGCTTCTCTCAGCTTCTTACTGAATTTACTTTGCTGCTTTGCCCCATACTATGGCAACATGCTCTAATCCTCTGTCTCCTTCTCCTTCTCTGCCTCTTTCTGTCTTAACTGGTATCTAGCTTTATCTCTCTGCAACATGACTCTGTAAACCTGCCCCTCTAATCCTGCCAGACATGACACCACTACCTTTTTTCTCTCCCTCAATCTTCTAAGTAGGCTCTTTCCTGTGCTTTTCTTATTAGAGTTGAGCATGTCCTATCTCTGACTCTTTCTGTCAAATCTTTTTCTGATTCATAACTTTTTATGCCCCTCAATAAGACATCACTTTCAAACATGGCTGCTTCCTTTCATGAACTGGCCTTGCTTTCATTGGTAGGAATTAAAGCTGTGATTTAAGGACATGTCTGCATTCCATTCAGATCGCATAGACCTTGTAGGTATTTGGATGTGATCCTTTGCTAGAGAATTGATGTTACTGGATTAAAATTCCTCTACACTCCAGCATCACCAAAAATGTGGGAACCCCAAACCAATCCAGGCCTCACCTGCACAACTTCACACAATGGCTTCTCTGAACCTCCATACAGGGGCACCCTACCACAAGGCTGGTTCCAGCAGCTTTCTTTAGTCCCAAAGGAGATTTCATAACTCCTATTCTTGACCCAGAAGAAGACAGAATTATGTGGTTGAAGCTGCCAAGTTCTACTAGGGCTAGAACATGGGTCCCTTGTGTAATTACATCGTCACCAGCTTTCTGTTTTCTTGATGTCCTCAACTCCCTAAGCTTATCTGTCCAGGAACTTTCTCTATAGACCAGGCTAACCTTGAACTCTGAGATCTGAATACCTCTACCTTCTGAGTGCTGGTGTTAAAGGTGTATATCACCACAACTGGACCTAAACAGTTTATTTATTATTTAATTCTCATTTAGAAAATGGAAGGTTAGCTGGTTGGGATCTTGCCCTGAGTTCATCACTCCATTTATTCCATTCAACACCTTTAATTTGTTTATATCCTGGAACACAGAATTTATCTGTATTCTACTCCTGGCACCCTGTTTCTTCTTGAACCATGCATATTCTAAATTTTCTATCTCTATTTCTATTTCCTTTGTATCAAAACACTTTTCATATGAGTAAACACCATTGACCACATGACAGATTATATACTCGGTTGTTTTGAGATTTCCTTTGCCAATTCAATTAATCTAAAACCTTTCACTTCAGCCTCAGTCAAATAATTTTGACCTGGGTCAAAATCACCCACATTATTTTCCAAAATATCACAAGAGCAGTCTCTAGGCCACATATTAAAATGCTTCTTCTCTGAAATTTCTGTAGCCAGCCCCGACAGTTCAAAGCACCCCAGAACCACTGTCTTCCATGTTCCTAATGGTATGGCCCTTTACCCCATGTAAAACATTCAATTGCTTTTCCACTTCAAACTCTCAGAATCAACATTCCTTCAAACAAAAACTTAATCAGCCCTATCACAGCAAAACCCACATTTCTGCTAACAACTATGTCTTAATTATTGTTTTACTGCTGTGAAGACACACAATGACCATGGCAACTCTTATAAAAGAAAACAATTAATTGTCGCTGGGTTACAGTTCAGAGGTTTAGTCCACTATCTCCAGCCATGGAGAGAAGCATGGTGGCATGCAGGCAGAATCAATAGTGAAGAGGTATCCAAGAACAGATATTTTGATCTGCAGGCAGAAGAAAGAAACTGTGTGCTACACTGGCTGTAGTTTGAGCATAGTGGACTTCAAAGCCTGTCCCCACAGTGATCATTCTTCCACTGACAAGTCCATATCTACTCCAACAAGGCCATACCTTGAACAGTGATACACCCTATTGGCCAAGCATTCAAACACATGAGTCTATAGGGGCCATACTTATTCAAATTGTCACACCCTTGTGCATGGTTTGTCATATATCTGTTAGAATGGTGTTGTCTTATGTTTACCTTGGTGGGCTGTGAGCCAGGCAATGTGTGAAGAATAAATGGGGCCCTTAAATGAGATGGGTTAGGAGGCTTAGGTCATAGCTGATTGCTAAGTGTGTGCTTCCTCTCTACTCCAGAGAAAAGACGAAGCAAGAGATAGATGTGGACCTTGTGTAAAAACAATCTGACAGTCTGTCTCATTTTAAGAAAGATGGAAAACAGGAAAAAATAAGCAGCAGTATGTACTTACTAATTGTAAAGAATTCCACAACTCCGTTGTGAAAGAGGCTGGCACTCGTGTGATACCATTAAATAAGTTGTAGAAAAATATGGGTGCGGGGATTGGGCTGGAAAGTGAAGATGTGGTGATGCTAAAAAGAGTTTCCTGTGATTCCCTACAGTTCTCATGCTCTCTTATTTCAGACTCACAATGCAGGAAGCTGAAGGCAGTGATGGCCACATTTTAATAACCAAATGGAGTCAGTATCAACCCTCCCAAATTATGAAGGCTAAGCTTGCTCACCACATGCAAATGCATCTCCTAGCTCTATGTTAAATCCCCTCCTGGGCTGTGGAAGTTCACATCTGTCTCACAGGTGGCTGACATCTGAGAAGAAGGGGGTGTAGCCTAGAAGATGAGAGTGTTGTGTCTTCTGTACTTGGTGACAGCCCTTCCTGGTAAGTGTTACCATTTCATATACGTGTCCACGAGGGTTTGTGACAATATGTGTGTGACAGAATTGACTCTTCTTGTCTAAAGGGATCCTGTCCCAGGTGCAGCTTCAGGAGTCAGGACCTGAACTGGTGAAGCCCACTCAATCACTCCTCCTCACCTGCTCTGTCACTGGGTACTCTATCACCACCAGTAACTCCTACTGGCACTGGATCCGCAAGTTCCCAGGGAATAAGCTGGAGTGGATGGGGTACATAGGTTACAGTGGTGGCACTAGCTACAACCCATCTCTGAAGAGTCGCATCTCCATCACTAGAGAAACATCCAAGAACCAGTTCTTCCTGCAGCTGAGCTCTGTGACCACTGAGGACACAGCCACATATTACTGTGCAAGTTACACAGTGAAGGAACCTCACTGTGAGCCCAGACACAAACCTTCCTGCAGAGGAGCTCTGGACCAGCAGGGGGCATTCAGCACATGCACCACACCTAGGCTCTCTACTTCAGAGAAGTTAAATGAAAAACACAAAAAAAACACCCTGGCCCACAACTCTTGCAGAAGTCTTGTGCTCTGCAGGAGGCAACACTGCAGTAGAAAGCCCAGGTAAAACAATGCTCACACCTCACCAACATTCCTTAAATCCTGCCCAGAATTCCCCAACAACATCTCCATAGGTTCCCCAGCTCAGATCACAACTTCATCAGAAGACCACTGCACTCGTGGAGACCAAGCCAGAGCAGAAATTCCAGAGACCAAACCAGAACCCCAGAGGCCACACCAGTTTGTGGAACCTCAGTGAAGAAACCCTACTGGACCTGAAGACAGATACAAAGGACTCAGTTGTACTTGTCGTGTGCAAGCTATTGTGACTCCTTATATTCAAGGTTGGTGTGACTTTTACTTGAAGGCACAAATTTAGCTTTGATGGTGTACAGGTGTGAAATAAATAACAGTCAATTACACGTTGGGTAACTAAAATGTCATTAGGATTCCTTATAGACTGAAAGTCGTGGTGACCCTTAAAAGGAATGACCCTAAAACATCTGCATGAGCAACAGTTGAACTATTGCTTGAACAGTTCAACTACATGGCTCATGAAATTATGGAAGCCAAAGAGTTGGAGTCCCTTTCAGATAATCTGTCACCTTCAGTAAATGTTAGAATTTTCCAAAATTTACCCTGCTTACAAGATATGCAGGATAAATATGGAGGAAATATCCAAACAATGCCTGGCCCAAAGTGAGACCCACTCCATGGGGGAGAGCCAACCCCTGACACCACTAACTACTCTCTGATTTTCTTGCAGATTGGAGCTTACCATAGCTGTCCCCCGAGAGGCTCCACCCACGGGCAGATACAAACAGATACCGAGACTCACAGCAAAACTTTGGGAGAAGGATAAGGAACCTTATGGAAAAGTGTGGAGAAGGAAAAAAAAAATGACATGAAGGTGATAGGAGCTCCACAGGAAGACCAACTAACCAAGGTCTAGAGGGGCTTGAAGGAGCTGAAGCACCACCAAAAAGCATGTATGAACTAAACTTTAAGCCCCCTACACAAATATAGCGATGGGCAGCTTGGTCTTCATGTGGGTTCCCCAGTAAAAGGAGCAGCGGCTGTCTCTGATGTGGACTCTCTTACTTCTTCTATGATCACTTCCCTCTGGTGGGCTGCCTGGCAAGGCCACATGGGAAGAGGATGAGCTCAGTCCTGAAGCAACATGATGAGCCAGGATGTGTGTGTTTGTGTGTGTGTGTGTGTGTGTGTGTGTGTGTCCCCTTCTCTGAGTAAAGAGGGAGGAAGGATTGAGGAAGAGGAAGTGAGTTAGACATTAATAAAACAGAGATCAAATTGTTGGGAGAGAGATGTGTTACTTTAGGAGGTCTCTGCATAGCCTTATATTGGTCCTATGACTCCAATTTGTTTTTTGTTTCCAAAAGTGAGTTTGATTTCTATTTCAGTACATATTTGTATACATAATGGTGTATAATTATGACATATCTAAGGATTACAAATGAGATTATTATAGAATATATGTTTCTGAGACATTCATAATTTACTTGCTAAATTTATTAAACCTCCATTTTTCTAACAGTGATGTAAGATGAAATGGTGTGCTTTACATACGTCATTATTTTTTAATCAATCATTTGTTGAGAAATAAATACATTGTCAGTAAGTTAATTATTGTAGAAAATTCAGCAATAACCATTTGTACACATATTTCTGAGGCATGTTCATCTGTGGTCATTTGGGTTCATTTTGTAATATTTTCCAGCAACCTGCTGGAATATCTACTATTAATT
>REGO01001097.1:212692-245019 GCA_010120015.1 Rhombomys opimus | reverse complement strand
TTTCAGAAAAGACCCTGTGCCCAGATATATTTGGTCTTTGTGGAGCTCCTATCCTTTCCCCATCAGACTAACTCCCCTTCTTTCTTATGATTCCCTGTACTCTGCCAAAGGTTTGGTCATGACAGAAGTTTTTTTAATTGCCAGTCATCATTAGCTGAATCACAACCACCTCCAGTACATCAGTTGTGTCGTAAAGCAGAGCAAAGGTCTCAGGTTGCAAATCTACTTGTGAATTGAGGGCTCAGGGCTTAATTCCTTCCTCAGCATCTGCACAGGCCCGGAGAAGGGCTGTTCTTCAGACAGAAGTAGGAGCTGGACCTCAGCACTCTGCTTCCTGACCCAAGTATTCTCTACCTCTACCTGCAGCTGAACCAGGACCTTATCTAAGTTCCCTGCCTCATGAATATGCAAATTGTGTGAGTCTGTGGTGGTGCAAACACCAAACAACATATGCTCACTTAAAAAAAGAAACAGAATGACTCCTAGTCCAAATTTTTAAAAATCTAGTTACTTCTCAAATGTGAAAAAAAAAATTCTGTAGCTGGGAGCTGATCTGTGAATACCACATTTCTTCCACTTCTGGGTGGTTAAATTTTCTGTCTCAATTCCAGATGCAGCAGTGGGGAAAATGCCTTGTAGAGATCTTGAGGGTCTTGGCTGTCTCTTCTTCTGTCTATGGTAATTCACTACTTCACTGGTACCTGCTATAGCTAGATGTAAGAGCCCCTAGAGAAAGAATCAACATAAAGACAACTCTTGAGGCAGAGCTAGTCATCCATCCTTGTAATATCTTCTCAGCTCCACCAGGTACATTACAAAGAAGAGAAACAAGAGTCATGGTGAGAGGTCTCTATGTGAGATCATACACCAGAGAGTTCTCAGAACCAGCAGGGGTCACTGTAGATCCACCAGTTCTCTAGGAAGTAAAGGACAGCTGAAGGAAAAGGAAGCTGTTTACTGAGAATTCAAACAGCTGTGGATTTCATTGCCAGCACCATGACATTGAGAGACCGTGGTGTAGTTTGACATGTACCTTCTCCATGCTACAATGAGAGGTTATTAGATAATAACATTGACACTGAAGTCACCAAGACCAAATCAGAGTCCCAATCCCATTGACAGAACACTAGTCCATGAAAGAATTGTAAATAAAGGTTAAGGATATTTGAGCCTCAGGACCTGAGCAACATGGGGAAATGTGTCCCAGAATTTCCAGGTGATAGAAGAGGTGTTCACAGTCCTGTTGATTATTGGATTAGGACAAACAGCAGCTCCAAAGTTCTGTGTAAGTGTTTGATGGTGTAGGATGGCCAATGGTCAATATCATTGACCCTAAGGAAATTCAAGTGACCCTTGAACCTCAGGCAGTTCACGGCCTTGTAGTGTGTAGTATCAAACATCAGTGCCCACTAGTGCTGGCTGTCACATAGCCACCAACTGCTTTCCAACTGAATTTGTGGCCTGAACCACAAAAAGACTTCGTCCCATGTAAACATGTCCAAAAGCCCATGGCTAATGATGATATAGGGTCTAGTAGACCCTAGTTGTACTGCTAATGGTCATGTTACATATATATTTATACAATAGATTAGTGCTGTTCTCAGCCTTGATTCCTACAGTGTCTATGTGCAGTGTGTAATGATTGATGCAGACATTCGCGATGCTCAGAGTGCTGAGAATGACTGTCAGATAACTCCTCCAAAAATGAGTCTGTGATATCGACCTCTCATGGTGAAATCAAGGACCATCACAAAACAGTGAAAAATAAGAATGTCTGATACACAGAATGGAGTGGAAAGGCATGAGATTTTACCTCCAGAAGTTGATATGTTTTGTTGCAAACAAGAACTCTCAGTAGGTATATTTACCAGAACAAGACCAACACAAATCAAACCAGAGAAAATCACCACATGAGGGACTGTGAAATGACTGATGAGGTAAAGAGATCTAGTTTCAAAATTAGCAATATCAATAAATTCCCTTAAAATTGAATTTTGTAAGCTGACCTCTGAGGATAACACACCTGTGGCATGGGGCATGTGTACCCTGTTCTCACTACTGACAATAGCACAATAATTTAAAATATATTACAGGATGGATGGGGAGGAACTCCTGAGAGCCCACAGCATGCTGAGGGTCTATTGGTATTTGATTACTAATGGACAAAATATAATTACTTTTTTTGGGAAGGTTTCTGGGAGTTAACTATTTATTAGAGATAGTCCTATCTATGTATATTTAAATAGTGTTAATTAGATCATTGTTTTATTTGTTAGTGAAACAAAAAAGGTAAGAATGTTGGGAGAGACACTTATTGGATGGTCCTAAGGAGAAAGAGAGCCATCGTGTTGATACATAGTGGTAAAGTACTAATAGTGATGTCAGATTATAACATATTTTACTTATGATTGAAAATTCCAAAGAGCTAAAATCCATGTGAAATATAGAAATATCAGTTTTATTTGTTTGGCATTTTCATACAATTGTATTTTGTACACTGTGCATAATTCTCCTGTAACTTCTACCCATCATTTCCTTCCCCTCCCAGTCTCCCTGTATTATACTTGGCAATTTCATTTATATTATGTGTTTGTATGTACAGTTGTGGATAACTAAGCAGTATCTAAGATCTACTAATGAGAGATTCATTTAATGTCTGGTTTCTGAGATTGTCTTAATTAATACAGTTATCTCTAATTGCATCCATTTCCTGATAGTGTGTAAGTTTCTTATTCTAGTTGATGAAAAACTCCTCTTGTGCTATATTTATATTTATTATTACATATAATATACATTATACATATTTTACATATAAATAGTATTTAATACATGAATCATATATATATATATTTAATTTCTTATTGACAAATTCCTGTGCTGACACATATATTTCTATAATATAGTTATTGTATATACTGCTGCAATAATCACTGATGTGCACATATTTCTGAAGTATATTTAATTTTGATCTTTTGAGTGAGTTTTTCAGTATATAACCTGTTGGAAAGGCAAACATTAATCGACTATACCTGAAGCATGGGAAGGGGTGTGAATGCATTTCCCAGGACAGGGTCAGGACTTGGACCTCAGCATCCTGCTGCTGACCCAGGTGTTCCCTGCTTCCTCTTCTCCTGCTGCACTAGGTCCTTATCTAAGAAAGAGCCTGCTCATGAATATGCAAATCATGGGAGTCTAGGGTGGTAAATAGAGGGATGTCCATGCCCCCAAAACATCAAATGATCAGTGTCCTCTGCAGAGTCATTGGCTACACTGTCCCTCAGGATGGAATGGAGCTGGGTCATCCTCTTCCTCCTGTCAGTAACTACAGGTAAGGGACTCACCAGTTCCAAATCTGAAGAGGAGACAGGGACTGAGATGACAACACCATCCTCTCTGCCTTTCTCTCCACAGGTGTCCACTCCCAGGTCCAGCTGCAGCAGTCTGGGTCTGAGCTGGTGAGACCTGGGTCCTCAGTGAAGCTGTCCTGCAAGGCTTCTGGATACAGCTTTGCCAGCTACTATATAAGCTGGGTGAAGCAGAGTCCTGGACAGGGAATGGAGTGGATTGGATGGATTTATGGAAATGGTGGTTCTATCAGCTATAACCAGAAGTTCCAGGGCAAGGCCACACTGACTGTAGACACATCCTCCAGCACAGCCTACATGACACTCAGCAGCCTGACATCTGAGGATTCTGCGTTCTATTACTGTGCAAGACACAGTGCTGCACCCACATCCTGAGTGTGTCAGAAAACCTGGAGGAACAGCTGCTTTCCTTAGACTGAGAAGACAGAGCAGATTGTCCTGAAGACTTGCCCAGAAATAATCAGAGTGTTCCTTTGACTGTCACTGCTAGATCTTATAGGGCCTTTGTCAACTTTTCTAAAGGATGTGAGAATGAAGTGGTGCTGATTCAGGACCACCCTAAAGTTGTCTACAGTGTTATTAGTCAACTCCTCCATTGACGTGCTTCTTTAATAAAACAAAACTGTGACAATAAACTACGATATAAATATCTTTTAAATCTAAGCGACTAGAACTCTTGCTGAGGTATCTATGATAAAATAAACTACACTATGAATTCGACCAGTAATAACAATATGAAATCAGCCATTAAAAGAAAAAAATAAACAATACTTTGCCAAATAAAAGCCCCTTTCATATTCTAGCTTGATTTACCTGAAGCAATCAAAGGCAGTTTGTTGAGAATGGTCTCCACAGATCTTTGTGGAGCCACTTTACCTCTTCTATACAATCTAATTTTATTTCTTTATTTATTGAATCATCTGATTATGACTTGCTTTCGGTAGTTCTAATTAAATCTCTTATTGTTTAGGGTAGGATAAGGAGTTTCCTGGAATGTTATGGATTCCATAGGGTATGGAGTCTTGTGCTCTGGCAACAAGATGAGCTCCTGTGCAGACAACACTGGGGCCAGAGCAGTGGGATTCCAAGATGAGGGGTGAGATGGCTTAGAAGATAAGAGCACTGGGTGCTCTTCCAAAGGTCCTGAGTTTCAATTCCCAGCAACCGCATAGCGGCTCACAACCACCAATAATGAGGTCTGGTGCCGTCTTCTAGCATGCAGGTGTACATGCAGGCAGAACACTATATACATAATAAATTAATTAATTTTAAAAACAGGACTGATCCTATGATCAGCAGCCCTGGGTGCTCATTCTCTTGTTTCCTGAAATTGGATTGTGTTTGTCAATAATTATAGATTGACATAATCTGAACTGTTGAAAATGAATTTTGCATTTTTCAGGTATTTTAGAGGTAGGATTTTGTTGCGGTTTGTTTTGGTGTTATTCATTCAACTGTTAATTACTGACTCCCAAGATCTGTTTACAGCTCAGGCTAGCACATTCTCACATACACCAAATATTGTTAGATAAACTTTGCTCATCAATATTCTCTGACTGTATAAAAAAAAGTTGCTGACAGGCTATTAAAGCACAGTACTGGTATACCACACAATCCTATAGGACAACTGTTGTAGAAAGAGCTGATGGTACTTTAAGAGAGATGCCTATTAAACAATGAGGGAGAGTAAAGACACCCAGAGACAGACTAAATAATGCTTCCTTAATTCTAAATTTACTTAATGTTGGTGAAAAAGGAGCAACAGCAGCTCAAATACACGGGGTTATAGAAAACACTGGAGAATTAACCTACTTACTATAAGGACATGTTGACAGCAGAATGGAAACCTGCAATAGTTTTGACATGTTGACTTTGCTATGCTTATGTATCTATAGGAAATGGAAAATATGTTTACCCCCCCAAAAAACTTATAAAGATTAGACTTGACCAGGGAAGACCACCTTCTAGCTGAGCCATGAATGTCTTTGCATGACAAATTAATATTATTGACTACCTGGTCCTCATGATGCAGAAATGTAACCATAATATTACCTTTTCAAAGCAAATGAGTAGACAATAATGAAGACAGAGCAAGCAGCCCAGATGATTCAGCCTCATAGACTACCTCAGTTATTGTTTTCTCAAGAATCTACATACAGGTGAAAGTCAAAAGTGCCAACTCAAATGATCAATCCCACAGAAACTATACATAAAACCTGCAGGAAAAGATACAGCTAAAGGTGAGCTTGGCCAATATCATAATTTTTCAAGGTACTTAACAGGATGTTCTTTTTACCCACAGAGAGCAAAAAACATGACACACCCATTCGAGGTGTTTTTGGTCATTTGGTGGGTTATGAATTGGACATGATAAGGGTGAAAAAGGTAAAGGTTGTAACCAGGGATCTCTCTCTCCCCTCTATCCTTCTTTCTGACTTATTTATTTCTCCTCCAAAAGAGGAAAAAAGGAAATGGTAAAAAGGAGGGGGTGTATGGTTATAGGATAAAAGGTAGATTATTGAGTCTACTAGTGTCAAATATTATGTATTGGTATGGATTGTTGGATATTGATATAAATTTAGAATTATTTTGTTCAACTTTTGGTTAATGTGTTATGTATATAAAATTTATTTGGAAATGTGGTGTAAAGTTCTAGTTTTATGAAAGCTAACTATTGCAAACTCTTCAGTATAATTGGAGGTACAAATTAGTGCTTAGTTACCTATAAATAATCTTACTTGTAGTCTTGTTAGATACTAGTTTAGTTAATCAGAGAAATAAGCTTTATTTGGTCTCTTGTACATTTTTCAAGGTTAAGTAGATGGCACAAAGCTAGAAACAAGCAACATTGTTCTAGTTAGATGGATAGAGATAGATAGATAGATAGATAGATAGATAGATAGATAGATAGATAGATAGATGATAGAAGGTCTTCCAACACTTCAGAGATCTACAGAACATTGCACTTAAATATACTTTAATAATGAAAGGCTTTTCTGACAGAGACACATCTGCTCCTGGCAACTCCTTTAATCTACTTCAAATAGGTGATGGACATCATAGAAAAAAAATGTGTCAAGATAGCCACTGGAGAAAAAACAAACAAACTGTCTTTCAACTGCTCATAGCAGGCTGTGTCAGCAAATTGTGAACATGCAGGACACTGTAAACTTGACTGTCCAAGTGGACAGTGCTGCTCTGGTGCCACAAATATGCCTGTCAGATATTTTGGGCCAGTGGGATGAAGATTGGATGCCCCAAGGACACCGAGAAAGCTATGATGACTGCATAGGAAGTCAACTGTCTCTGTCATTTCTACAGTTCTGGGAGCCGTTTGCTCTACATTTCGTACATACTTAGGTAATATTATTTCCTACTAAGTTCTACAAAGGGGTTACTGACTAGAAAGTCATAGTCTCACTACAATTAAGATCAGTTGTTTAGCACAGGCTCTAAGAGCAACAATCAATAAATGGGACCTTATGAAACTGAAAAGCTTCTGTAAAGCAAAGGACACTGTCATCAGAACAAAACGACTGCCTACAGATTGGGAAAAGATCTTCACCAACCCTATATTTGACAGAGGGCTAATATCCAATATATATAAAGAACTAAAGAAGCTGAAAAACAGCAAAAAATCAAGTAATCCACTTAAAAAATGGGGAACAGAGCTAAAGAGAGAATTCTTTGTAGAGGAATATTGAATGGCAGAGAAACACTTAAATGCTCAACCTCATTAGCCATCAGGGAAATGCAAATTAAAACAACCCTAAGATTTCACCTTACACCCATCAGAATGGCTAAGATCAAAAACTCAAGAGACAACACATGCTGGAGAGGTCGTGGAGAAAGGGGAAGCCTCCTCCACTGCTGGTGGGAATGTAAACTTGTACAACCACTCTGGAAAGCAATCTGGCGCTTTCTCAAACAACTAGGAATAGCACTTCCTCAAGATCCAGCTTTACCACTCCTAGGCATATATCCAAAAGATTCTCAAGTACACAATAAGGACATTTGCTCAACCATGTTTGTAGCAGCCTTATTTGTAATAGCCAGAAGCTGGAAACAGCCCAGATGCCCCTCAGTGGAGGAAAGAATGCACAAATTGTGGTATATCTACACAATGGAATATTACTCAGCAATAAAAAAAAGAAGGAAATCATGAAATTTGCAGGTAAATGGTGGGATCTACAAAAGATCATCCTGAGTGAGCTATCCCAGCAGCAGAGGGATGCACACGGTATATACTCACTCATATAGACATATAATATAGAATAAACCTACTAAAATATGTACACCTAAAGAAACTATTCAAGAGGGAGGACTCTTGCTAAAATGCTCAATTCCTATCCAGAAAGGCAAAGAGGTTGGACATCAGAAGATGGAGAAAAGAGGGAACAAGTCAGGAGCCTGACACAGAGGACCTCTGTAAAGCTCTGCCCTGCAGACTATCAATGTAGATACTGAGAATTATGGGCAACCTTTGGGCAGAGTGCAGGGAATCTTAGGAAAGAAATGGGAAACAGTAAAATCTGGAGAGGACAGGAACTCCACAAGGAGAGCAACAGAATCAAAAAATCTGAGCACAGGGGTCTTTCCTGAGACTGCTATTCCAAACAAGGACTATGCATGGAGATAACCTAAGACCCCTGCACAGATGTAGCCCATGGCACTTCAGTATCCAAGTGGTTTCCATTGTAATAAAAACAGGGACTGTCACTGACATGAACTGATTGGCCTGCTCTTTAATTACCTCCCCCTGAGGGGGAAGCAGCACTGCCAGGCCACAGAGGAAGACAATGCAGCCACTCCTGATGAGAGCTGATTGACTAGGATCAGAAGGAAGGAAAAGAAGTCCTCCCCTATCAGTGGACTTGGGGAGGGGCATGCATTCAGAGACTGGAGGAAGGGAGGGATTGGGACGGGAGGAGGAAGGGAACCATGGTGGGGGGGATATAAAGTAAGTAAAGTGTAGTTAATAAAGAAAAATAAAATAAAATAAATCAGTTGTTTAGAGAATAAGACAATATTTTAGGTCTAAAAGAATGTTTTATGTTCTAGATAGATTTTTTTCAGATTGATAAGAAATTGATTTAGATACAGAATTTTGGACTCAACAGGATAGGATAGATAATGGAAAATTGTTTTCCAAGGTTACAAAGTGTGAATAGACTGGACACTGTAAATGTAATTCTTACCTGATAATCTCATAATTATTCTTATTGTATATAGTTTATTAATGTTAGAGGAAAAGCCTTTTTTTTTTTTAAAGAAAGGGGGATATGTAATAGAAGTTTTGGTATCTTTTTATGTTATGTAAATATGCTTTTGTTTTAATTCTGAGTGTGGGATTTTAGTTGGGCTATAGTTTGTCCAGCCCTGTTCATTGTCACAAGTGGGGCATGATCCTGGCCAGCTGGTAACGGCCTTTAACATGTTGCACAGAAAGAGGTGTTCCATGAAGTATTGGTGTTTGGTGTTGACATGTAGCCTGTAGCAGTTTGAAGACACCCAAGAGATGGACAATGTGGCAGTTTGTAGTGGAGCACAAGAGAGAAACACTTCAGGTGCAGAGGCATGGAGGAGATTGCTAGCTGTGTCTGTGGTTGATGGAAGTTGTTATAGAGCCCTAAAAGAACCCACTGACCCTAAATAGCTTGGAGAAGTAAAGGGTCTGGGTCCCTCTCTCCAGTAACCTTTTGTCTCTCCTGCTTAAGGTTGCAGCGTTAGTGTAAGGGGGGTAAAGGCCTAAATACACCAAATAAAGGAGAGTTTTAGAAGGTCCAGTACAGGTGGCTTTCTACTACAGGCTATAGCTGGGCAGAGGAGAATTAGACAGAGCTTTGGTTAAGAGGCCAGGAGGATAGAGGTAGAAAACAGAAGGGCAAGAGAAAAGACAGGGAGAGGAAGCAGAAGGTGAAGCAGGAGAAGAAGCTAGAGGGGAAGTCGCCATGGAACAGCATGGAGCAGGATCACATGGACATGAGGGCTGGCCTGATGGAGGAGAAGCAGCACAGGCAGGAAGAATTATGGCAAGTAACACTGGGGTACAAGGTTAGAAAACAGCAAAATAAGCGAGGGTTGAAATCTGCCCAGCTCTAGTGTTCAGGGTTCATTGTAAATCTGAAGGGGCTCTGTGCCTTTATACGGGAACTTGATGGTCAGAGACGGGCAGAAAGCCCAAGGAGTAAATTAAATAAAGGAGCTGTGGTGACCCCCTGAAATTACTTATTGCCATAGGACTTTTTTAAAATAAATAAAATTTTAATTTACAGTTTATATGTTTCATTTCTAAAAACAGTAAATTCTTTTTTGTTTGTTTGTTTTGGTCAGGAATTTTAATTTTATTTTTATTATTTTTATGTTAATTACAGTTTATTAACTTTGTATCCTAGCTGTAGCTCCCTCCCTCATTCCCTCCCAATCCCACTTTCCCTTCCTCATCTCCTTCCTGCCCACTTTAAGTCCACTGATGGGGAGGTCCTTCTTCCATCTGATCATAGCTTCTCAGGTCTCCTCAGGGCTTGCTACAAGGTGCTCTTCTGTGGCCTAGCAAGCATGCTCCTCCCTAGGGTTTGTGTGGGGAGGTCAAAGAGCCAGCCATTGACTTCATGTCTGAGACAGTCCCTGTTTCCCTAACTAGGGAACTCACTTGGATACTGAGCTGCAAAGGGCTGTATCTGGCAGGGGTTCTAGTTTATATCCGTTCATGGTCCTTGCTTTGAGAAACAGTCTCAGAAAAGACCCCTGGGCGGATACATTTGGTCCTTGTTGATCTCCAGGTCATACTAACTCCCCCTTCTTTCATAGGATTCCCTGCACTCTGCTAAGGTTTGGTTATGAGTGGCAGCATCTGCTTTGATACACTGCTAGGGAGAGTCTTTCAGGGGCCTTCTGTGGTAGGCTCCTGTCCTGTTACTTGTTTTCTCATATTTCCAATGTCTGTTCTATTTTTCTTTCTAGGTGAGGATTGATCATCCTACCATGGGTCTTTTTTCTTGTTGATCTTCTTTAGGGGTACAGATTTTAGTATGTTTATCCTATCTTATAGGTCTAGTACCCACTTATAAGTGAGTATATACCATGTGTGTCTTTCTGATTCTGGGATACCTCACTCAGGATGATCTTTTCTAGATCCCACCATTTGCCTGCAAATTTCATTATTTCCTTATTTTTAATTGCTGAGTAGTATTCCATTGTGTAAAAGTACCACAGTTTCTGTATCCATTCCTCAAATGAGGGACATCTGGGTTCTTTCCAGGTTCTGGGTATTACGAATAAAGCTACTACAAACATGGTTAAGCAAATGTCCTTATTGTGTACTTGAGCATCTTTTGGATATATGCCTAGGAGTGATATAGCTGGATCTTGAGGAAACACTATTCTGAGAAAGTGCCAGATTGATTTCCAAAGTGGTTGTACAATTTTAAATTCCCACCAAAATTAATTCAAAAAATCAGTAGCCCTCCTGTATACAAAAGACAAAAAAGCTGAGAAAGAAATTAGGGAAACATCACCCCTCCCAATTGCCACAAAGGACATAAAGTACCTTGTTGTGACCCTAACCAAGCAAGTCAAAGTCTTGTAAAAATTTTTTTCCAGTCTCTGAAGAATTAGAAGATATCAGAATATAGAAATTTCTCCCATGCTCATGGCTTGGAAGGATTAACATATTAAAAATGGACATCTTACCAAAAGCAATCTACAGATTCAATGCAATTCCTACCAAATTACCAACACAATTCTTTACAGACCTTGAAAGTAAAATTCTCAACTTCATATGGAATAACAAGAAACCCAGAATTGCTAAAATAATCCTCTACAATAAAAGATCTTCTGGAGGTATCTCCATCCCTGATCTCAAGCTGTATTATAGAGTAAGAGTAATAAAAACTTCATGGTACTGGCATAGAAGCAGAATGCTGGATCAATAGAATTGGATAAAAGATCCAGAAATAAACCCATATACTTATGGACACTTGATTTTTAATAAAGATGCCAAAACCATACAATGGAAAAAATAGCATTTTTAACAAGTGGTGCTGGTCTAAGTGAATATCTACATGTAGAAAAATATAAATAGATCCATACTTACCACCCTGCTCAAGAGTAAAGTCCAAGTAGATCAAAGACCTCAATATAAAACACACACCTAAACCTGTTAGAAGAAAAAGCAGGGAAGAGCCTGGAACTCACTGGCACAGAAGATAACTTCCTGAACAAAACACCAACAGCACAGGCTCTAAGATCCCAAATCAATAAATGGGATCTCATGAAACTGAAAAGTTTCTGTAAAGCAAAAGAGACTGTCGCCCAAACAAAACAACTTCCTACAGATTGGAAAAGGATCGTCACCAACTGTATATCTGACAGAGGGCTAACATCCATAAATTATAAAGAACTCAAGAAGTTAACAACAACAAATCAGTTAATCCAATTTTAAAAAATGGGGTGCAGAGCTAAAGAGAGAATTCTCAATAGAGGACTATCGAATGGCAGAGAAACAGTTAAAGAAATGTTCAATACCCTTAGTCATCAAGGAAATGCAAATCAAAACGACCCTGAGATTCCACCTCACACCCATCAGAATGGCCAAGATGAAAAACTCAAGTGACAACACATGCTGGAGAGGATGTGGAGAAAGGGGAACCCTCCTCCACTGCTGGTGGGAATGTAAACTTGTATAACCACTCTGGAAAGCAATCTGGCACTTTCTCAGATAATTAGAGATAGCGCTTTCTCTAGATCCAGCTATACCATTGCTAGGTATATATCCAAAAGACGCTCAAGTATACAAAAAGGACATTTGCTCAACCATGTTTGTAGCAGCATTATTTGTAATAGCCAGAAGCTGGAAATAGCCCAGATGCCCCCAGTTGAGGAATGGATACAGAAACTGTGATACATCTACACAATGAAATATTGCTCAGTGATAAAATACAAGGAAATTATGAAATTTGCAGGTAAATGGTGGGAACTAGAAAAGACCATCCTGAGTGAGGTATCCCAGAAGCAGAAAGACACACAGGGTATATGCTCATAAGTGGAATTTAGACATATAATATAGGATAAACATACTAAAATCTGTACACTTAATGAAGCTAATCAAGAAGGAGGACTCTGGGTAAGATGCTCAATCCACATTGAGAAAGACAAAGAGGATGGGCATCAGAAGAGGGAGGAAACAGGGAACAGGACAGGAGCCTACCACAGAGGGCCTCTGAAAGGCTCTATCCTGCCAGGTATCAAGGCAGATGCTGAGACTCATAGCCAAACTTTCAGCAGAGTGCAGGGAATCTTATGAAAGAAGTGGGAGATAGTAAGACCTGCAGAGGACAGGAGCTCCACAAGGAGAGCATCCTATCCAAAATGTCTAGGCATAGGGGTCTTTTCTGATACTGATACTCCAGACAAGGACCACTCATGGAGATGGTCTGGGACCCCTGCACAGATGTAGCCCATGGCAGTTCAGTGTCCAAGTGACCTCCATATTAATGGGGACAGGGACTGTCTCTGACAGGAACTGATTGGTCTGCTCCTTGATTACCTCTCCCTGAGGGGGGAGCAGCCTTACCAGGCCACAGAGGAAGACAATGCAGTCACTCCTGATGAGATCTGATAGAGTAGGATCAGAGGGAAGGGGAGAAGGACCTCCTTTATCAGTGGACTAGGGTAGGGGCGTGGGTGGGGAAGAGGAACATAAGGTGGGTTTGGGAGGGGAGGAGGGAGAGTGGTACAGGGAGGATACAAAGTAAGTAAAGCATAATTAATAAAAATAAAATAATTTGAAAAACTTTTCCATAATAACCTCCCTCTCCAATCCTGCCAATTACTTGCTTTCAGGTTTCTCCTTGCTTGCTTACAGCATCAGGGCACACAGATAGGGCCGTATTCTGCTTGTGGAAACCAAACCAGCCTTGACCCCATAGCTCTGTCAGAGGAAAGAGCTCAAATATCCATTTCATGATCAGCTCTGACAGTGGACATCAGTAAGAAGAACAGAGAACATGTGTGAGCATTTCCTCAACAGGATCCTCTGTATTTATAGGTGTGTAGCCTGAGGTAAATGTTAATTAAGTCTTGGGGAAGGCTTGGAGAAGCCAGAGGGTTCCCTGAGACTCCTCTGTGCTGGCTCTGGCGTCATCATCAGTGGTTACTATATGAACCAGCCCTGTAGACCTTATGGAAGGATCTTGAGTGCTTTGATTTTGCTAAAAACAAAGCTAGTGGTCTCACTACAGAATGTGCTTTCTCTGTAAAGGCAGACTCACCTTTTCATGAGACCTCAAAAAACAGTACCTACCTAAAATTGAGGCACATAAGATACATTAGAGGACATATCTTCCTATTTCTTTAGAGAAGGCACAGTGATGGGACATCGTGTGAGCCTGGACACAAACTTCCCTGAAGGATGCTTAGGACCAGTGAGTGAGTCTTAGCACATAAGGAGCCAACTGGTATAAGCATAATTGACATGTTCTTTGGGGATGTTTCACCATCTGAATTTTCCCTAGGGATCATGTCCACATGTAAAGTTGTAGGAACCTGTGCTAGCATGAAAGAGAATACTCCTAGATGAGAGTTTTTAATAATATAAAACAAGTCACAAGAACAAAAAGAAGAAATTTGCTGGTGAGGGCCAAAATGACTCTGGATAACAGCATCATTTTCCAAAGAAGCTCATGACACTTGCTTTGGTGCAGCATCTGGGATAGCTTTTGTGGGTCCCAAGTGTCAGGATCTTGGAGCTAAGATCCTGTGACGATGAGAGTGGTTACCCCAGGTCCTAACATGGAGCTGCTAGATATGGGAAGGTATTCACAGACTGTGGGCATGCAGGGTGAGGAGAGGTGGCCTGAGTTTGAGGCTGAGCCAGTCAGGAGCTCAGGAACTCTTTTCACCATTACCCAGGTGACCTAAGGCTGGACCTGAGCATTTACTTTACTGTGAGCTTTCCTGTTTTCTCACTGACATTGAAGTGAATAGAAGTGAACATTCATTCTGTAACTTTTGATTATTTGATCTTGTCACATTTTTTAATTCATAGGAAAGTGTCATAGTTCAGTTACCCCACATATTATATTTTCCTAGAGATTACTAAACTTATATAACGTTTTTGGTGTATCTCATTTTTAAGAAATGTGTCTGAAACCTTTAAAAACATGTATGTACACTTTTCAACAAACATGTTCTCATGTATCTCACATGAGGAAGTGATTACTGGGTATCATGATCATAGTCCATGAAAGTTCACATCAAATTGCTTTCAGCAACATCTGTCAGGAGAAAGCTCCTGTCCTGGCCCATTACCATGTGTTCAGGAGACTAGAGCTCAAGCAAGGCCACAAAAAACAGGCTCCAGTTACATATATTGTAGAACACTATTCAGCAGCCAGACTCTGGAGTTGCTCTCTAGAAGCAGAGCCCAGACTTGTGACCCTGCAGCAGGAGGAATGAGATCAGCAGGTGGTGCTCACTGCACCCACCAGGCAGAGAACTGAGGAGCAGGTGCAGAGAGACTCCAGCAGGATTTCCTCCTCTCACTTCCTGCATGAAAACCAGCGAACCAAATAAGTTCTAATGTTTTCCCTGAAGAATCTAAAACAAAGTGATTACAGATCACTAGTTTCTTTCTTGACCCTAAGTCACTCCCCTGAGAATGCCACGGAAACCAAAACAGGAATGCCACAGTCCTTAATTCACCACAGGGCAGTTGCTGTCACAATGGAATAAACTCCACAGATGTAAAACTAGGAAGCAACAGTGTTTCCTTAAGAAGAAGTGGGCAGACATGTAAACTGTCTTAATCCTGAAATTTACCCCACATTCACTCTAGAATCCCATATTCTCAGGTAGATTAGAGATTGGTGGTAAATGCCTACCTACTATGCTGCAAGACACACAGTGTGGAGACTTGAGGGTGAGTGTGTCCAACCCTCCCTGAAGTGTGCTCAGGGTCCTCTGGGTGTACTTACAGATGACTTACAGAGGACAAGGGCAGCACGAGAGCTGTTAAAACTCACTTTTACAGCAGAAATCTTTGAGTTCCTCTCAGCTGTGTGGGGACTGGATTCCCAACTGGAGGGTCCCCAGAGAGCCTCTTCAGGTCTTCAGTCTGGATGTTATGTGTTGTCACTGCACATGTAGGTTAATTGCTTTTTGTAATTTTTGTTTTTAATTTGACAATTTACCACAAGACCTAAGAACATAAAATAACCTACTCCTGCCTATTAGGACAGAAATGTGCCTTTCATGGTTGTTGGGATCTGATGTGAGGAAACACAGGCATCCTGGACAAGGATTGTCTTAGGAGCCTTAGGGCAGTGCTGCATTGGGATTTTCTGACTAGTACAGTGTTTGCTGTTGTTATAGTATATGGTAAAGAGGACAGAACAAGAGGAAAATAACCGTGGTCAAGTAATCCTTAAGAGGTCTAAAAACTGATTCGCTACATGAGGCCTGTACATAAAAAGATGAGATATCATTCAAAAATACCTTTATTAATTCAACTTCACATCTCCACTTTTTTGTCATTCAAGCAAAAAAACCCAACCTATGCTCTTTTGTCTCTACCTGAAGGTCAGGCACTTGGAGCTCAGCTGTTACTCAGGCTTCATCTTGTGCCCTGTGCTGGAAAGGCCCTGGTATATATAAAGTGTCCATTGCCCAGAATTCTGCAGTTCTGCCTTGTGAGTGGTCTCTTGGTGAATGAAAGTGAACAAGGTTAATTTGGGGATGAAACTGACAGTTACATTATATTGGGCATTGAGGAATCACCTTACTTGTCTCACTCTGTCCTAGAGTTATCTCCACTCTGTGCCATTTTGACCTGTCCTGTGACTTCTTACAAATAGAGGCCGTTGCTCTCTGAGCCATAACCTTGTCATTCCACATGATCATTGTCCTCCTGTGACTGAATCCTGTGGCAAAAAAGGCCTATCCTAGGTGTCCTGATCTCCCAGAGGTGTCTGTATACAAATCTCCAATCCCAGATGCTGTTCTCTACTTCTTGTACACAGAATATAATTCCTTGTTTTTCTCCCTTCATATTACTATCAGTAAACAAGAAATACTTTTGTGAAAACTAACTTGAAGAAGACCACATTAATTTTAATAGGACATATAAAAATGTGTGTTCGCTCATGGGTAATTATTATGGGGAATCATTATATAATTGGCCTATGTCCACCATTTTTTTCATAATATTAGTTTAGATTATTTGGAAATTTTATACCACAAACCCAGAGTACCCTTACTTCCTAGCCCTCCCTGGTCTACCTCTCTTGAACCTTGGAACCCCTTCCAAAAAAGAAGAAAAAGAAGAAGAAGAAAAATAAGAAGAAGAAGAAGAAGAAGAAAAATAAGAAGAAGAAGAAGAAGAAGAAGAAGAAGAAGAAGAAGAAGAAGAAGAAGAAGAAGAAGAAGAAGAAGGAAGAAGAGTCCAATTTTGTTGCCTATATACTCACTGAAGCATAATTAAATTCTCTGTGGCCTAGCCCTTAAGATCAGCCATTGAATTTTTCCCAATCAGGACCCCAGGTCAAAAGCCATCAACTGTGGAGAGCTACACTTTCGCACTGTTATCACAAGTTCTAAGGTTAATTTATTTCCTTTACATCTCAACTGAAGTATCCCCTCCCTCCTCTCCTCCCAGCCCATTTCCCACACCACCTCACCCCCAACCATCCTAACTTTATCCTTCGCCTCTCCTCAGAAAAGGCTCAGAAAAAGGGAGGCCTCCCATGTCTAGCATCCCCCCCCCCGGTTGATCAATGTGGAGTAGGACTGGGCACTTTCTATCCCACCTTGGATAGACAAGGCTGCACAGCTAGGAAAAGGGATCCAAAGGCAGCAACAAGCCAAATACACCTCCCGTTCCCAATGTTTTTGTCCAACCTGAAGAGAGGTAGAACTACACTGTACATCATTGGTTGGGGGGACAGAGAGATCTCTTCATTGCCAGCAGGGCCCAGTTCCTTTGTTTCTGTGCTAGCCTTCTGTTATCTACTGATCCTTATTAAAGAATTTCACAGGATTGAAGCTAATGTGACTTGTATAAAATGCAGGCTTAAATGGTTAAAATCTGCTCATGTGGAAATTTTCAGTCAATAGATCATTCCTATCAAAATAAGGGACTATCTATATTGCACAGAAGAGTTCATGAATGCCTTCTCTGTTCGGCCAAAATACTATCAAGGAGTATTTATCTTCCAATGTTTTACCTAGTTAAATAGCACTGTGTTTCCCTGGTTATAAAATATCACCAAGGACAGAAATGAATATATGTTCTGTTTTGTTGCCTCCAGGAACACCCTTATACTCCTGATGTTTTCTTTCATGGATGCTGTGTGACATGACTGTCCAAATCACTGCTGCTGTTGTCAGCACTGCAGTGAGCACGAGTGTTCACACATTCTCTAGACAACAGACTTCTCTCATCTGTCATATGTACCCAAGAGTGAGGCAGCTCTTAGTGGCAATACTGTGCATTTTTTAAGAACTTCTGTTCTGTCTTTATTAAGGGCTGGACTAGTTTACAATCCTCCAACAATGCAGGAGGGTTCTCTGCCACCAATGTCCTCAGCAACCCTTCTCTCCATCAGTCTTTTGGGTGATATCCATATAAATCTGAGGTAACATCTGAGCAGGGTTTTACATTCATGTCTCTGATGCTGTGTGATGAGGAAGACTTTCTTTGCCCCTGTGGGAGTTTTTCTGTCTGTCTTTGTCATGTGTATAATTCTTTCACCTGTGGCCTGGTTATTCCCTTGCTACTGACTTAACTACTTGTAGACCCCTGACTCTCATTCATTATGTGATCTCCCCAACCTCAGGTTGTGTTTATACTTTTTAGATTTGCTTTGCAGTGAAGAAACTTTTGGCTATGACGTAAAACTGACAAATTAGGCCCTGGTTTCTTTGTTTTACAGCTTTAATTAATAAAACTCAGCCCATTATCATGACATATTTATGCAATGATTTCTTTTTAAAGGTTTCACAGTTGGTGATCTTAGCCTTCAGTGATGAATACACTATAAGGTCATTTCTTTATATATTGAGAAATAGGAAGTTTAATTCAGCTGAACAAGGATAACAAATTTGAACCACACTTATTGTTTACACTTCCACTGCATGTGAGGTTACAACATTTTAAAGACTAATTGGTTGCAATATGGAGGCAAATTCTGTTGCACTTTTTCCTGTGGTCACTGATGATGATGTGGTGCTGTTTGGTCACGGTAGCTTTGCACATGTTTCTATGTTTCCTATTGTAATGCCTCCTGAGTCATTGTTTTATTCGTGATTGATTGTTTCTTTACTTGGTAATTTTGCAATTTAAGGCCTTTTAGATTACTTGTCGTAGTTTGTTAAGAATGTAGTTATAATTCTGACAGAAATCCCAGGTGTCCTCATTTGCTTTCTATTGCTGTAATATGGACAACCACAAAAATTGAATTGCATTTATTTGGCTTATTTATCCCAATCACATACTATGTAACAGTGAGGAAAGTTAAGGCAGAAATGAAAGGCAGGAATCTGAAGGATATAACTGATGAAGAGGCAATGGAGGTACACTCCTTTCTGGATTGCTCTCCATGGCTCACTCCACTCCCTTTTCATATGACGCAGAACTGCTGGACCAGGGCTGGCAATGTCCACAGTGGCCCCTGCCCTGGTTTTAATCCATAAAGTGTCCACTAATGTTGCCCAAAGGACCATGTTATAGAGGCATTTTCTTGGTGGAGATTCACTCTTCTCTGACAACTCTAGCTTGCTGATGAAAATCTGATGACTTCATGACTGCAGTGATATGTCACCTGTAGGTGATGCAGATATAATACACAATATTTCCTAACTTCTTAAAGCATTTCCTTTTAGTGTTGCTTGTTTTATATTTTTTTCACAAATTTTATAATTTTTATGCTCTACTTTTAGGTTAATTTTAATCCTCATTTTATTTTCTTGTATAGTTTTTTCCCTTTTTGGCTAATTTTGTTTCTTTACAGAAAATAAATTCTTCCCTCATATATCACAAATCAACTGAAGTTTCCCTGCTTTCTGCTCCTCCAGGCTCCCAACAGTTCCTCTCCCAAACAGATCCTCCCCTTATTGCTTTCCCTTGAGAAAAGCGCAGGCTCCAAGAAGCCAGTCTAGTCATTTTATTTATCTAACAATTAAAAGTAGCGTTTCCTTCTGGGTTTATTTTAATATATTTAATACTGATTTATAGTCACATCACATTAATGTATCCCACCACCTTTCTTCATTTGTTCAGTGTAATTTTTATATAATCTTTCAGTGTTTTCAGCAATATTCATGTCATCTGCAGTGCTAAGTTTGTTTCAATTTTTACTTTTTTTTGTAACTGATAGTCAAGCTAGTATCAAGTACTATGTTGACTAAATTGGTTCAAATAAGCACATTTATGTTGTTCCAGATCGCAAAAGGAAATTTTTGTCTCTGTCATTATGTTGTTTTGTAGCATGTGGTCATTCCTACTTTATTTTTTCACTTTAAAAAATTATTATGAAAATAAATCTACCAAGAGAGCAACTATAAATCAAATCAAAAGCTATAATAACAAACTAAAGGAAGTATTTTTGGCTTAGGAAGTAAAAAAATTTCCAATTGGAAACATTTTGATTATATCACTGTATCTCATATATATGTATGTATAATTATATATGTATATATAGAGTATAAGAAGATTTTGTCTCTAATAAATTACAAATTCCATACATTTTTGCATATTTAAAAAAATAGACATAGGATTATAAGTATCATTCTAAATTGTCCTGGCAGTTTTATGGAAATGTATTCACTAAGTATTGAATTTGTTGTTGATGTTCTTCTTCTCTTATGCAATACACACAGACCACAGTTCCCCACCCCCCATCTCCTCCCAGTTTTCTCACACCTCCTCTATCCTCCAGATTCACTGTTCCTCCATTTCCCTTCAGAAAGAACAAGCCTCCCAGGGATATCACCCAACATGGCATAACAACTTACAATAAAACTAGACATAAGCCCTCATGTCAATGCTGCCTGTGGTAATTCAGTAGGAGGTAGAGTCCCAAGATCAAGCAGAAGAGTCAGAGCCTAACCCATTCCCACCATTAGGAGTCTCACAAGGACACCAAGCTGCACAAAGATGACATATGCCTGGGGCACAGTGCTGATCCACAAAGGCTCCATTACTGTTGTGTTAGTCTCTGGGAGCGCCAGGGACCCTGCTTAGTTGATTCTGTGGGCTGGTTCTCATGCTGTCTCCTACTCCTCTGCTTCCTGCAATCCTTCCTCCCACTTGCCCAATGGGTCCCTGAGCTCCACCTACTGTTTGTCTGTTTGTCTGTGGGTCTCTGTACCTGTTTCTATAAGTTGCTGGATGAAGCCTTTTTATGGAGATTGGGATAGGCACTGATCTATGAGTATAGCAGAATATCATTAAGAAAAGCATGTCATTGACTTTTTCCAGTTTTCTTGCTTCTTCCCTTGGTTCCTGGCCGTCCAGGGAGAGAGGGGATGGGCTTCCTATTGCGGCATCAAGTTAGATCAGCCATTAGTTGTCCACTCCCAAGTGTTCTGTGCCACCATGACCCCAGCACTCCTCTTTCTCCATCCATCAGTTCACTGAAGCATACTCGGCTATATAACTAACAGATAGTGGAACAGAGCTGTCATGTACCTGTGCATATGGGGTTTCTGTTCTGAGCTGATATTGAGGCCAATGGATTTATTTGCACTTTAGCTGAAAAATGTTGTGATATATGTTTAATTTTTATTAGCACATGTTAATCAGGCAAAGCTAGAGGATGTGACAGTTCTAATATATGTATTTACTATACTTTAAAATCATGCCTCCATCCAAATACTCTAACACACATGTTGATGCCTTCCTTTACAAAAGTATGTCATATAACAGAAAATTCATGACACAGGTTGTGATACTGCCTCATATAACATAATTTGGTAATATATAATTCCATCAATTTTCCTATAAATACCATAATTCCTTCATGTTTATTGCTGGAAAATATCGTGTATATATGGGTGTTTGTATGTCTTTAACCATTGTATATAATTTTGGGCCCCTCTAATAAATTTCCTGACATAAACAACAGGAGAGCTTGGACTCACTCAGTTCAGAGTATCTGGGTCTTCAGTCCATCACAGGTGGTGACTAGCAGCTCACATCATTTGTGTGAAAAGCAATGCATAACAGTTGTTATGTACCCTGAATTTAATACTTTTTATTTTCTCAAAATTTAAAACTACTACAAACTACCTTAATTATACATAAGAAAATTCATGATGTATTTATAACTGAGCAGAATAAAAGAAGGCAGAGAGGAGACTGTTTTCCTGTGTGTGGAAATTGTCTCTCCCTGTGATATTTCTTTCATAAACCTCTCTAGAGTTATGTTTTGTATTCTATTTGAAGAAAAAATGGAAGCATGAGTCCCAGGCTTGTCTCAACCTTTCTGTGAAAAGGATTATCTTAGACTTCTGACCCTCCTTGATCCCTTCCTGAGTTTTGGGATCACAGGAATACACAGTCAGAGAGGGGATTTACATGCTGTGACCACAGGAATCCTTGTTAGTGCATGCTGGGAAACCACTCCACCTACTGAGCGATATAAATATATATACCATTTCTGCTGTCTTTATGTCTATTTTATGAAAGAAACAGATAAAATGTTTGGTCTTCCTTCAGATTGTTTCTTAACTTTTGCTATTTTTGAGATATTTTATTCCCACCATTTTCCTGTTTGTTCCCTACAACCTGTCCTTTAAAATTCATTCTCTCTTTTTTTTTCTTTGATTTAAATTATGTTGCAAGGAGAGTTTCCTTGGTGATTGTGATGACTACATTTATTGCAGGTATAAGGATAAAGAGTTAGAATTCAGTTAGATATTATGCTATTTAATAAAGTTCCAGTTACAGGGACTTAGCTTAAGAGCAACCAAGAAAACTGGGAACTTTCCACTTACTGCCAGGTGCAACACATACCGGCTTACCTCTGCCCCACCCCTTCCCTGGGGACTCAGACTTACAGACAGTTGCAGGAAACACCCCAGGGACACTGATGCAGGCAGTCCTTGGGACATCCACACAGCTGGAGAAGCCCCAAGGACATAAATTGAGACAGACCTTGAAACATCTGCACAGACAGTTGCTGGAAAAAGACTCCAAAAAGACCCCTTGACATAGGTTGGGGCAAGCAGTCCTTGAAGAAACTGCAACTCGGGCAGTTTGACCCTGGGAATACCTGCCACCCACCCTACCAGAATGTCCCAAGCACTTAGCTAGACCCTGAATAGCCACCAATTAAAAGTTGCACTGTTGCTATTTTTAGAGATGCCTATGCCTAAATATATAAAAACCCAAAGCTTCTGTTAATTTGGATTACCTCTCCTTATGGTGCAGGAGACCCCAATTCGTTCTGGTTTCAATAAACCTCTTGCTGTTTGCTTCGATCCCGGTCTCCATGACTGACTCAAGGGCCTTCTCCGGTAATGTAGGACTCCCACGAGTCTTACAGTTCTTCTCCGAGATCTATGGCTTAACTAACCCTAGGTAGTTGGTTAAGATTCCAGTTCCATGCATGATTTTCTTCTGGTTGAGAGGACTTTAAGTCCAAATAGTTCTTTCATAGCATCTACTAATGTGAATATTTCTAACTTTGTCTCCAGTATCTTTACCAGTAATTTGTTTTGACAAGTGCTTATGATTTTATTCTTGGTCCTGACTTCTATAAAATATTTACTATGAATTATTGTATTCTTGAAGAAGTATAAGGAGAACATCTTTTCACCCAAAAATCTCCAAGTTTCTCTTTCTGATTCCATCTCAATAAATGCACATGGAGCATTTTATGAATATTTAAGTCACTGTCTCTGTTTAATATATTCCACGTTTTATGGAAAGTAACCAGGTCTATGTCACATTCTGTCTCCTAGCCAAGACCAACCACTGTTCTCTGCATAGACATTGGGCTTTCTATTCCAGTGTTCTACTGCAATAGTTGAAGAGTCCTGCACAGAACAAGACACCAAGGTTCAGGGATATCATCATCATCATCATCATCATCATCATCATCATCATCATTATCATTATCATTATTTTACAATGTATTTACTTTGTATTACAATTGTAGCTCACTCTCTCCTCTCCTCCCATTTTCCCCTCCCCTCCATCCTCCTCCCCTATCCCTCTCCCCTAGTCCACTGATAGGGGAAGTTCTCCTTTTTTACTGTCTGAGCCTAGACTATCAGGTCCCATCAGGACTGCCTGGATCCTCTTCCTCTGTGGGCTGGCCAGGTTGCCTCACCAAGGAGAAGTGATCAAGGATCAGGCAAATGAGTTTATGTCAGAGAAACTCTCTTATCACTTTACTAGGGTACCCATGTGGGAGACTAAACTGTCTATGGGTTACATCTGAACAGGGAGTCTAGGTACTCTTTCTGCATGGTCTTTGGTTAATGTATCAGTCTCTGTAGAACCTTATGGGCCCTGCATTTTTTTGCCTCTCTTGGTCTCCTTGTGTGGCTCTTGTCCCCTCTGTGTCTTTCTCTATCCCCTTCTTCCATAAGACTCCCTGTGCTCTGTCTAAAGTTTGGCTGTGAGTCTCTGCATCTGCTTCAATGCCCTGCTGGGTAGAGTCTTTTAGAGGATCCTCTATAGTAGGTTCCTGTCCTGTTCCTTCTTCCACTGTTTCTGGTGTCTGACTTATTTTACTTTCTGAATGAGAATTGAGCATCCTCTGTAGTGTCCTACTTGTCTATTTGTTTGTTTTGGAATTAACTGTTAAACCATCTTGTTTGCTTGTAATCACTAATAATCCTGTGCTTATGGAGAAAAATCTTCCTTGTGTAGATGTAATCTTCCTGACACCTTTTTTGGATCTTTCTCCCAGCAGGCTTTGCTTCTGCCAGGCTCAGTCTCTCCATGCTCCACAGTTTCTGAAGTGATCCTGAGCATCTGACTCCCAACCCTGTCTACACCTGTGTTTAGATGTGTGTCCATATCCTTCCTCATGTACACACATCTGTCCCTTTACAGCTTCTGTCCTGTAAAGAGTTGGATGTGTCTGTAGTTTGAGCTGCTTAGTTCCTATTCCTAAAGAGTAAGAAAAACACTATTCTGCACCGACATGACAAAGCTCAGCTGGTTTATATTCAGTGCTAGAAACCGCAGCCCATTTAAATAAGAATCAGCAATTTAATAGAAAAAACCCTTTTGTTCAATTGTTCTGTCAGCATATCAGTCACCATTAAGGAAGAGATGGCTGGAAACAGAGCAACCTGTGGCATTCATTATGAACTAAGTTGAGTGAGGAGTCATCAGAACTCCATCCTGTATCTCTATTTCCATGAAAAGGAAGAGCATATTTAAGGACTCCTGGTAAGATCAGGACAGGTAGCTGTCCAGAAGAAGGCATGAAAGAAGGTGAGCAAGAAAGAAAAGCCAAGAGGAGGTGTTTTGGGAATAAGGGCACCCTCCTGAAAGGACTGTCAGGTCATCATGGAGGACATTAGCCTGCAAATGCTGAGCTGTACACTGAAGTTTATCTTTTCAGTCTCTCCCTGTGTCTAGTAAGAAATTGTTAAATGTGCAGGAATCAAGAACTGCAACATACAATAGCACAGCAAATCCATGCCCTTGGGCACACACAAGTCTGGATAAAGCCTAAACAAGTTTGTGGCAAAACACTGAAATTCAGTCATGTCATATGATCTCAGTAAAGAAAAGGGAGAGCTGTGATTGGTCTGGAGCTGACTCCGGTAATGCTGTGTCCAAAAGGGTTAAGCCCACAGAGTAAAAGAAAAAAAGCTCCAGAGCCTGAAACAGAGCAGTGGCCACTGTCTTCTAAAATTTAGGACTTGGGGAATAAGGTGGAAATTAACACTAAAATGGATCTTTTGTTTGCAAGTATAAAAGTAAAAGAGTCTTAGTTTGAAGCAAGGACAAATATCTTACTATAACAAAAACATTTGTAGGCATTTTCGTTATTGGTTGACACCCACAGCACGTTTACAAACAACCAGTAACTGTCTTCTCCTCCCTCCAACTACAGAACCTGTTATATATTAGGAAGACATGCAAATAAGGTCTCTCTCTCCTCATGAAAATCAGCCAGCATTGACCCTGAAGCTCAGGCCAAGATCATCAGCCCGGATTCCCTGGTCTCCTTATTCAGAGATCAGCACTGAAATAGACCATGGATTTCCGTCTGATTTTTGGTTTCCTTGTTGCTCTTTTAAAGGGTAATTCATCAGGAAAAAGAGATACTGAGTCCATCAGTGGACACGGGTGAGATGGATAGTGAGCCTGCATGGCAATTTACTGACAGGATTCTCTCTGTTTGCAGGTGTCCAGTGCGAGGCCAAGCTTGTGGAGTCTGGGGGAGACGTGGTGCAGCCTGGGGCTCCCTGAAACTTTCCTGTGTAGCCTCTGGATTCACTTTTACTAGCTACTGGATGCACTGGGTCCGCCAGGCTCCAGGGAAGGGCTTGGAGTGGGTTGCTTGAATTAATCCAAGTGATGGTACAACAGACTATGCACCGTCCCTGAAGGAGCGATTCACCATCTCCAGAGACAACGCCAAGAACACTCTGTACCTGCAGATGAGCAAAGTGAGATCTGAGGACACGGCCACTTATTACTGTACTACACACACAGTGAGGGGACCTCGGCGTGGACCCAGAATTAACCTTCACTGTGAGGCTGCACGCGACCGCCAGGGGGCGCACAGCACATAGAGAATACAGGTGCAGCTCAGGAGATGATGCACAGAAGATTAAGCATTCTCAGGGGCTGGGCTGCCTGTTTTCTTACAGTTCTCTGGGAGGTCTCTCTACATGTATGCTCTGATGGGATCCGATGACGGCAAAACTGTACAGTCTCACTTGAAAGCACATGTCACAGTCCCTGAAGGCACAGTATAAGGAAGTTCTTGGACATTCCAGGGTGTCTCTCTCTCTCTCTCTCTCTCTCTCTCTCTCTCTCTCTCCCTTCCTCTTCTCTCTCTTCACATTTAGGCAGAGCTTTGGTTATATTTCTTGATCATAAAGCCACACATGTTTAAAGAATGACCAACAGGAAGGTGGGGCCGAGATCATCAGACCTTAAATGCCAGTAGGTCTCAAGCCTCCCCCTTGCTCTGAGGCCTGTGTGTATCACATCCAGATGTTGCCTGGCAGTACTTTTAGATGACTCAGGGTATTATGACATCACCTTCTTCTCTGTTCACCATGAAAATATAAATGTACTGATGCCTTCAAGAAAATGTCACGAGATATGAGATTAAAAGAGATCTACTCACCAAGAAAATCACACACACACTCACACATATGAGATAGATAGATAGATGATAGATAGATAGATAGATAGATAGATAGATAGATAGATAGATAGAGGAACAGATACAGAGAGAGATTCTGAAACAGAGACAGAGGGAATTTGCCATTGTTATGTTAATCTATCATGGGTCACTTTGGGTCTATGGGGTGACATCTCATCACTGACAGAGCCAACCCATTTCTCTAAGATCTAGAGACAGTTCAGCCTCGGGCTCTGGTAACTTTCCTTCACTCTGTGAGAAGCTAAGAATATCGGTCTTAGTTATTTTTCCATTACTGTGATAAATAGCATAGCCATGGCAACATTTTAAAATAATTTTTATGTTACAAGTTACTCACTTTGTATCGTAGCTGTAGCTCCATCCCTGGTCCCTTTCCAATCCTGCCCTCCCTCCCTCTTCTCCTCCCATGCTCCTTTCCCAGTCCACTGATAGGGGAGGTCATTCTCTCCTTCCATCTGACCCTAGCTTATCAGGTCTCATCAGACTGTCAGCAATGTCTTTTTTATGTGGCCAAGTAAGCCTGGCCTCCCCTCAGGGTGAGGTGATAAAAAAAGCCAGCCAATGAGTTCATGTCAATCAGAGACAACCCCTGTTTTAGTTACTAGGGAGACTGAGCTGCCACTGGCTACACTGGGAATAAAGTGCTGATTCAGGATGCCACTAGAGACAGTCTTCTTTAAGAGTGAGAAGGAGAGAGAACAAACTCCAGCAGTATATTATTACCTAATTACATCTTTTATTTAATTATACTTTTATAATTTATTTACTTGACATCCCAATTGTGGGCACCTCCCATGTCTCTCCTACGGAGATGGAGCTGCCTATGGGCTACATCTGAGCAGGGTGCCTACGTTCTCCTCATGCATGTTCCCTGGTTGGTGTATCTGTCTCTGCAGCATCCCCTGGGCCCAGATTTATTGGCTCTGTTGGTCTTCCCCTGGAGCTCCTGTTCACTCTGCATCCCTCTATTCCCTGCTCTTTCCTAAGACTCTGTGAACTCTACTCAAAGTTTTCTGTATTTGTATCTGTTTTAATCCCCTTCTGGGTGGAGTCTTACAGAGGACATCTATGGTTGGCTGTCATTCTGTTTTTTCTCTTCAGCCTCTTCCACGATCTATTTGATTGATCTTCTGAATGAGAATTAAGCATCTTCCCTTGTGTCCTCCTTGTTATTTAGCTTGATATATGACTAATATCCACTTATATGTGAATATATTCCACGTTTCTCTTTCTGGGTCAGGGTTACCTCCTTCAGAATGACGTTTTCTAATTCCATCTAATTGCCCACCAATTTCATGATTTCTTGTTGTTAAAAGCTGAGTAGTATTCCATTTTGTAAATGTATTACAATTTCTGTATCCATTCTTCGGTAGAGGGACATCTAGGTTGTTTCCAGATTCTGGTTATTATGAATAAACTGTTATGGACATGGTTGAACAAATGTCCTTGTTGTATGGTGGAACATCTTTTGGGTATACACCTAGGAGTGGTATAGCTGATCTTGAGGAAGTGCTATTCCTAATTGTCTGAGAAAGTGCCAGATTGATTTTCAAAGTGGTTGTACATGTTTTCACTCCCACCAGCAGTGGAGAAGTGTTCTCCTTTCTCCACCTGCTCATCCGGAATGTGCTGTCACCGAAGTGTTTGAATTTAGTCATTCTGTTGTATTTAAGTTGGAATCTCAGAGTCATTTTGATTTGCATTTCCCCAATGACTAAGGATGTTGAGCATTTCTTTAACTGTTTCTCTGCTGTTTGAAATTCCTCTGTTGAGAGTTCTGTTTAGTGCTGTACCTCATTTTAATTGGATTATTTCATTTGCTGGAGCTTAATTTTTTGAGTTATTCATATATATTGGATATTAACCCCCTATTGAATGAAGGATTGGTGAAGATCTTTTTCCTGTCTTTAGGCTGTCATTTTGTTCTGTTGACAGTGTCCTTTGCTTTACAGAAGTTTTATTTCTTTTTTTTTTTTTTTCAGTTTCCTGAGGTTCCATTTTGATTGTTGAACTTAGAGTCTGTGCTGTTGGTGTTCTGTTCAAAAAGTTGTTACCCGTGCCAATGAGATCAAGGCTCTTCCACGATTTTACTTCTAATAGATTTAGGATGTCTCCTTTTATGTTGAGATATGTTGATCTATTTTGACTTTAGTGCAGGGTGTAAAGTATGGATCTATTTGCATTTTTCTACATGTAAACATCCAGTTTGACTAGCACCATCTGTTGAAGATGTTATTTTTTTTTTCAATTGTATGGTTTTGGCTCATTTGTCAAAAAACAAGTGTCCATAGGTGTGTTATTTTATTTCTGGGTCTTCAATTTGATTCCATTGTTCCACCAGTCTGTTTCTATGCCAGTACCATGCAGCTTTTATTACAGTTGATCTATAGTACAACTTGAGATCAAGGGTGGGGATACTTCCTAAAGATCTTTTTTCTTACAGAACTGGTTTAGCTATTCTGGTTTTTGTTTGTTTGTTTGTTTGTTTTCCATATGACATTGAGATTTGTTCTTTCAAGGTCTACAAAGAATTATGTTGGTATTTTGATGGGGATTGCATCTCCTTCTATTCAGAAAGAGAATTTGTTAAAATCATGTGTAAAGTCTTGGAGAGACCAGGGAAAAAAGGCGTATACCTAAACGTAGTAAAGGCAATATATGGCAAGCCTATAGCCAATATCAGACTAAATGGAGATGAATTTAAATCAGTTCCACTGAAATTGGGAACATGTAAAGGCTGCCCGATCTCCCCACGTCTTCAGTAGAATACTTGAAGTCCTAACAAGAGCAACAAGACAACTAACTGAGATAAAGGGGATACGAATTGGAAAGGAAAAGTCAAAGTCTCACTATTTGCAGATGATATTGAAAGAAACAAGTTAACTTTATAGGCTTCTTTATAAATTTTATACCACGTATTACACTAAGTTCCTCCACTAAGTTCCTTTCTGCTTTTCCAGAAAGCAGGAGGAGAAGTGGGTGAATTGAGACAAGACCCACCCTGTTGAAAAGGAATGCGAAAGCTCTCCACCTGCTGTGGAGGAGTGTCCAAATCTGAAGTACCAGATAACATTGCCTGGCAACCAGAGGTAGGTGTGGGACTGGTCTTGGCCTCTAAAATAGACCAATCATTTTAAAAGTCAACTACCCAACCCAATGCAGTGTTGCCAAGCTTGCAACCTCCACGATTCCCAGGCTTTTTCCTTTAAAAACCCGGGACTTCTGTCTCTTGCTGCTGTTCCTCACTGGTTTGGGGGCAGCCACATTGTGTGATAGCTTGAATAAACCGCTTGCAATTGCATTGATCTAGTCTCCTGAGTTCCCCTCATCTGTCCCCTGGAAATTAGGCTCCCCCTGGGCCTAACAATATGTTAGTATACACGAACAGCCAAAATTCTTCCTGGGAACTCCTACAGCTGATAATCACTTTCAGAAATGTGGTGGGATACAAACTTAACTCAAAAAAATCAGTAGCCCTTCTGTATGCAAGCCAGCCTCTCCTTTAAGTTGGGGAAATTTTCTTCAATGATTTTGTTGAAAATATTTTCTGGGCCTTGGTGCAGGGAATCTTCTTTTTCCTCTATTTCTATTATTCTTAGGTTATGTCTTTTTATGTTGTCTTGAATTTCTTGGACGGTCTGTGTCAGGAATTTTTTAGATTTAAAATTTTCTTTGACAGATACTTGATTTCTTCCACTGTATCTTCCACCCCTGAGATTCTTTCTTCCATCTCTTGTAGTCTATTGGTTATGCTAACCTCTGTAGTTCCTGCTTTCTTCCCTAAGTTCTTTCTCTCCACAATTTCTTCCATTTGTGTTTTTTTTAATTTTTCCAATTCTATCTTCAGGTCTTGAGCTATTTTGTTGGTTTCCTTCACCTGTCTGACTGTATTTTCATGTTTTTCCATCAATTCCTTCAGCTGTTTGTTTGAGTAATCCACTGTTTCTTTTATTTCATGTAGTGATTTAAGCATTTCCTCTCTAAAGGCCATAGACTGTTTGGCTGCAGCTTTCTCTATTTCTTTTCGTATTTTATTTGTTTCCTCTATTATCTTCTTCATGAGCATAGATGTTAGGTCATCTCCTTGAATTTCAATTATGCTGGGGCGTCTAGGGCTATTTGCCCCTGGATAAATGGGTTCTGGAGATGCCATATTGCTCTGGCTTTTGTTGGTTGAATTTTTACACTGTCCTCTACCCATTGGGCTATCTTAGTTGTTTGAATTTAGTTTCTGGTTCTTCCTGGACTCTTGTAGTCGAGAGAATCCCTTTGGCAGGAAGATGCTTTTTCCTGAAGGAAGCCTTCTCAGCTTTTTGAGTATAGTCACTGGATGGCGGGTGTTTTTCAGGAGTTGCTACAGGTCACCTCAGGCTTAGAGATCTGGGTGGTAACTGTGGTCCTGATTAGTCAAGAGGGCTCTCCTCTCACCGGGAGAAGTCCTGGAGACAGCTGCCCTCCTTCTGGGTTTCTTGTTGTAAATTTAGTGATCGGCTGCTGTAACCTGTGTGTCCCATGGTTTGGTCAGTTTTGTTAGGGATAACTGGTTGCCCCTTGGAGCAGTATCTGGGGGTTGATCTCAGGGTTTCCGGTCTTTTGTAGGTCTGAGGTTGGGGCTCTGTGCCCCAGAACCCAAGAGGTATTCTGTGTCAGGTGAGTACTGCTGTCCTGGTAACAGCAGGCTATCTGCGGCACAGCAGTTCCCTGGGTTTGGCCAGTCTGTAGAACCTTTTCTGGGGATATGCTGGGTTGCCTAAGTCCGTCCCCTTTGCTTCGTTTCTTGTTCCTTGTGAGGGTTTCTCGAGACAGTGATTCTAAGACAATGGTGCCTTGGGGCACACAGTTCTGTCTGTAAGGAGTAGTTGGTACAAAGCCGGCCTCTGGGCTGCCAGAGAGTGCGCCCGCCTGCTAGTCTGCAGGAGCTGGGTTCCCAATATCTCTGTGCTCCCTGCTTGGGCCCGGATCTGTGATGGCTGGGCGTACTCGCCTGATTGCGATCTGCGCTCTGCAAGACTTTCCCCAGGCAAAGTTTAGGTGACCCCAGCAGCATGGTTTCTTCCTTCCCTGTGGGGCCCTCTCCGGGCAGGGGTTCCCAGTCCCTGTTGCACTGGGGCGTGCAGCTTGTCTGTACTGGTGAGCTGGGCATCAGCTCTCTGCACAGCGGGAGCTCAGTTGTGACAGCAGCGGGTACCCGCGATCTGAGAGACCTTCCAGGGAAAGACTGTGTGACCGGTGATCAGACTTGCAACTTTGCTTCCCTGTGGGGTTTTCTTGCGACTGGGACTCCCAGTCTCAGGCACCCTTGTGCCCACCGATCAGCCTGGGAAAGTGATCTGGACATGCAGGCTTGTGGCTCCAGTACGGAGACCCAAAGCCTGCGTTAGCCGGGTTCTCTTCTGTGTTCTGGCTGGAAAGCCGAGAGTGGACCCGACCGATTCCCACGTCGTGGGAGCCTCCCCTCACCTGGGAAACACAATCACTGCAGTTTTAGGGCCCAGAGTTCAGTCTCCTGGTCGCTGCACGGAGAGTGCTGTCCCACTTCTCAGACACAGTGATCTCCCGGTGCCGCCTTCTTGGCTCTCCCAACCTTTTTTTTTTT
>REGO01001097.1:180094-212117 GCA_010120015.1 Rhombomys opimus | reverse complement strand
AGCCTCTGGATTCACTTTTACTAGCTACTGGATGAGTTGGGTCCGCCAGGCTCCAGGGAAGGGCTTGGAGTGGGTTGGAGAAATTAGCCCAAATGGTGGTACTGCAAACTATGCACCGTCCCTGAAGGACCGATTCACCATCTCCAGAGACAACGCCAAGAACACTCTGTACCTGCAGATGAGCAAAGTGAGATCTGAGGACACGGCCACTTATTACTGTACTACACACACAGTGAGGGGACCTCGGCGTGGACCCAGAATTAACCTTCACTGTGAGGCTGCACGCGACCGCCAGGGGGCGCACAGCACATAGAGAATACAGGTGCAGCTCAGGAGATGATGCACAGAAGATTAAGCATTCTCAGGGGCTGGGCTGCCTGTTTTCTTACAGTTCTCTGGGAGGTCTCTCTACATGTATGCTCTGATGGGATCCGATGACGGCAAAACTGTACAGTCTCACTTGAAAGCACATGTCACCGTACCTGAAGGCACAGTATAAGGAAGTTCCTGGATGTTCCAGACATTCAGACTCACTCTCTCTTTCGCTTTGATCATATTTCTTGATCATAAAACCACATCTGTTTAAGAAAAAAAAAACAAGAGTACGGTGGGGCTGAGATCATCAGACCCTAAATGCCAGCAGGTCTCAAGCCTCCCCCTCTCTGGGGCCTGTGTGTATCAGATCCAGATGTTGCCTGGCAGTACTTTTAGATGACTCAGGGTATTGTTACATGACCTTCTTCTCTGTTCACCATGAAAATGTGAGTGTACTGATGCCTTCAAGAAAATGCCATGACATGTTAGATTAAAAGAGATCTAGTCAGTAAGGAAATCTCACACACACGAGAGAGAGAGGGATAGAGAGAGAAACAGAGATAGAGAGACTGAGACACAGAAACTGAAGAATTTGCCATTGTTTTCTAAATCCACATGGGTCACACTGGGTCTATGTGGTGACATCTCGTCACTGACAGAGCCAACCCATTTCTCTAAGAGACAGAAAAAGAGCCTCAGGCTCTGGTGAGTTTCCTTCACTGTGCGAGAAACTAAGAACATCTTAGTTACTTTTCTGCTGCTGGGATAAGACACCATGAGCAAGGCCTGTTTTACAAGGGACATTTAATTCAGCTTGCAGCTTCAGAGCCTCACCGTGGGTGATGGCTAAGCAACAACTTGGTGTCTGGAGCAGCAGCTGAGGACTCACAGCCTGGTGCACAAGCAGAAAGCAGAGAGACACACTGAAATGACCTGTGCCTTTCAGAGCCTCAGAGCTTTCTCCTATAACATATTTCCCCCATGACCTCTACATATCCTTTCTTTGTCCCCACCCTTCCCATTTGTGCATTTATTTCCAGTAGACAGTTTCATTTCCATTTCTTTACAAATTGCATACATGGTTGTTTCTAAGTAGGCAATATTTAAGGACTACAAATGAGAAATTCATGCAAAATCTGTGTTTCTGGGGTCTTAATTTATTTAATGAAATTATCATCAGTTACATCCATTTTCCTAATAGTGGAGTGAGATGAAAAATTTATGCTATGTTGTGCTTCTATCATGTTTTCTTTATTCAATCGTTCAAGTTACAGAAGTATTGGTTGTTACTGTAATTTAGTGCTTGTAGAATATGAGGCAAAAATGACCATTTGTGTGCACATATTTCTGCAGTATATGCACTTGTAGTCATTGGTGTAAGTTTTTAGTAACATCCTTCTGGTAAATATGTAAGAAGGTTGTAAATCCTTGTAACTTACGGGTTTTCAATTTTTTCAGTAACCGTTATCCTCATCACAACCACAACCTAAAAATCAATTTTTCACCTAGAGGAACAAAAGTCTCAGGCTGGGATTCTGTTTAAAACTGAGAGATTAGGACTGAATGTTACATCCACAGGGTATGCACATGTGTCAGGATGGTTATTTCCTCAGACAGGATTAGAACTTGGACCTCAGCATCCTGCTGTCTGACCCAGGAGTCCTCATGTCCTTCTTCTCCAGCTCATCTAGGTTCTTATGTAAGAAAGACCCGCCTTGTGAATATGCAAATCATGGGAGTCTTTGGCAGTAAATAGTGGGATAGCAACTCCAAACAGCAACATCTGTTCGCTGTGCTCCCCACAGTCACTGAGCACACAGGACCTCACCATGGGATGGAGCTGGGTCGTCCTCTTCCTGTTGGCAGCAGCTACAGGTAAGGGGCTTCCAGTTCCAGACTTGAGGAGGGGCCATACACTCAAGTGACAGTGACACCCACTCTGCCTTTATCTCCACAGGTGTCCACTCTCAGGTCCAGCTGCAGCAGTCTGGGGCTGAGCTGGTGAGGCCTGGGGCCTCAGTGAAGCTGTCCTGCAAGGCTTCTGGCTACACCTTCACCAGCTATTATATAACCTGGGTTAAGCAGAGCCCTGGACAGGGGCTGGAGTGGATTGGATGGATTTATCCTGGAGATGGTGATACTAAGTATAACCAGAAGTTCCAGGGCAAGGCCACACTGACTCTAGACACATCCTCCAGCACAGTCTACATGGAGCTCCGCAGCCTGACAGCTGAAGACTCTGCGGTCTATTACTGTGCAAGAGATTATCACAGTGTTGCAACCACATCCTGAATGTGTCAGAAAACTTAGAGGAGCAGGAAGCTTCCCTGAAAGTGAGATGACAGAACAGATTATCCTGAACGGTGGCGTAGAAATAGTCATCCTATAGCAGAAACTTGATTTTTGATAAAGGAGCCAAAACCACATAATGGAAAAAGGATAGCATCTCCAAGAATGGTGCTGGTCTACCTGTATGTCTACATTTAAAAAATGCAAAAGATTCATACTTATGACCCTGAACAAAAGTAAAGTCAAAGGTCCCAACAAAACACCAGACACACTAAATGTATTAAAAGAAAATTTGGGAAAGGAACTTGATCTCATTGGAAAAGGAGACAACTTCCTGAACAGAACACAAACCGCTCAGGCCCTAAGACCAATAATTAAACATGGGGCCTCATGAAACTGAGATGCTTCTGTAAAGCAAAGAACCCTATCCATAGAACAACATGACAGCATATGGACTTGGAGAAGATCTTCACCAACCCTACATCTGACAGGGAGCTAATATCCAAAAATCAAAAATTACTCAAGAAATTTAGTACCAACAAACCCAATAATCCAATTTTAAAAATGAGGTAGAGCTAAGCAGAGAATAATCAACAAAAGAATACTGAATTGCTGAGAAACACTTAAAGAAATGCTCATCACCCTCAGTCAACAGATAAATACAAATTAAAATAACTCTGAGATTCCATCTTACATCCATCAGAATGGCTAAGATAAAAAAAAAAAGCAACCTAGAGTAAATATCTTGGCGAGATTGTGGAGAAAGGGAAAACTCTTCCATTGCTGGTGAGAGTGCAAACTTGAACAACCACTTTTGAAATGCATCTAGTACTGCTTCAGAAAATTGGAAACAGCATTACTTGAATGCCCAGCTACACCACCACTGAGCATATACTCAAAAGAGGCTCCACCACACAACAAAGACATTTGCTCAACTATGTTCATAGTGGCTTTATTCCTAATAGCCAGAAACTGGAAACAACCCAGATGACCCTGAACTTAAGAATCACTACACATAAAGATGCTAAGCAAGAAGGAGGACCCTGGGTAAGATGATCAGTCCTCATTTAGAAAGGCAAGTGGGATAGACAGTAGAAAAGAGGAAAAAAACAAAAACAAAAACAGGGAGGGAAAAGGACAGGAGCCCACCATAGAGGGCCTCTGAAATATTCTACCCAGCAGGGTATTGAAGCATATGCTGAGACTCATAGCCAAACTTTGGGCAGGTTGTAGGGAGTCTTGTGAAAGACTGTTCATAGGTTCTGAGATTATCCATTATCCTCTGTTCTCTTATTTTCTTCCTTCCCAGTCTCACTGCCCTGACCTACACTCTACTGCCTTACCAGAACATTGACCAACACTGACACAGCATCATCCCTCCCAGTCTATTGGAGGTAATGTTTTCTATAGAGCATTTGGTTTGTATAAATGCTGCAGTGCTTGGTAATCTGAACAGTTTGATGTCAATGAGAAGTCTCTTTACCTCAGAACATTTATTTCGAATGTTCCTCTAGTAGGCATTCCCTCCCTATGACAAATACGAATGTTCTATGCTTAAAATGGATGCAGCCTTATGGGGAATGTGTTATGGCAGGCTTGCATCCTCTAGGAGAATTCTATGTTAAAGACAATGCAAACCTATGTTGACTATACATATCATTATTGACTATGCAATATCATTGACTTTTAAGAACACCTTCCTGTCTCCTCCAACTTGTAAGCAGGGAATGACCAGAATGCAAGGGACCATCCACTTCAGGCCACTTGTTGAATGAGACAGAACAATGTACTAGTAATACATCTGCCTAGTGGCTGTAAGACCTTCCTTCAAGGCCTTTTCTGATAACTGCTACATCACTACAGAGCACATGATAATAAGTACCTACTTCAACAGGTAAAGGTGGAGAGACATTTTTTTTAATTACACATTATTCACTTTGTATCCTTCCCCTGTTGTTCCCTCCCTCCTCCCGTCCCAATCCCTCCCTTCCTCCACCATCTGCATGCATGCCCCTCCCCAAGTCCACTGAGAGGGGAGGACTTCTTTTCCTTCTTTCTGATCCTAGTCAATCAGCTCTCATCAGGAGTGGCTGCATTGTCTTCTTCTGTGGTCTGGTAATGGTGCTTCCCCCTCAGGGGGAGGTAATTAAAGAGCAGGCCAATCAGTTCACATCAGAGACAGTCCCTCTTCCTATCACAATGGAACCCACTTGGATACTGAAGTGCCATGGGCTACATCTGTGCAGGGGTCTTAGGTTATCTCCATGCATAGTCCTTGGTTGGAATAGCAGTCTCAGGAAAGACCCCTGTGCTCAGATTTTTTGGTTCTGTTGCTCTCCTTGTGGAGTTCCTGTCCTCTCCAGATCTTACTGTTTCCCATTTCTTTCCTAAGATTCCCTGCACTCTGCCCAAAGGTTGCCCATAAGTCTCAGCATCTACATTGATAGTCTGCAGGGCAGAGCTATACAGAGGTCCTCTGAGTCAGGCTCCTGACTTGTTCCCTCTTTTCTCCATCTTCTGATGTCCAGCCTCTTTGTCTTTCTGGATAGGAATTGAGCATTTTAGCATTTTAATTATTTTCTTTAGGTGTACAGATTTTAGTAGGTTTATCCTATATTATATGTCTATATGAGTGAATATATACCTTGTGCATCTTTCTGCTCCTGGGATAGCTCACTCAGGATGATCTTTACCAGATCCCACCATTTACCTGCAAATTTCATTATTTCCTTGTTTTTTATTGTTGAGTAATATTCCATTGTGTAGATATACCACAATTTGTGCATCCATTCCTCCACTGAGGGTCATCTGAGCTGTTTCCAGCTTCTGGCTATTACAAATAATGCTGCTACAAACATGGTTCACCAAATGTCCTTATTGTATACTTGAGATTCTTTTGAATATATGCCTAGGAGTGGTATAGCTGGATCTTGAGGAAGCACTGTTCCTAGTTGTCTGAAAAAGCTCCAGATTGCTTTCCAGAGTGGTTGAACAAGTTTACATTCCCACCAGCAGTGGAGGAGGGTTCCTCTTTCTCCACAACCTCTCCAGCATGTGTTGTCTCTTGAGTTTTTGATCTTAGCCATTCTGATGGGTGTAAGGTGAAATCTTAAGGGTCGTTTTGATTTGCATTTCCCTGATGGTTACTGAGGTTGAGCATTTCTTTAAGTGTTTCTCTGCCATTTGATATTCCTCTAATGAGAATTCTCTGTTTAGCTCTGTACCTCGTTTTTTAATTGGATTACTGGATTTTTTTGCTGTTTAACTTTTTTAGTTCTTTATATATACTGGATATTAGCCCTCTGTCAGATATAGGATTGGTGAAGATCTTTTCCCAATCTGTAGGCTGTCGTTTTGTTTTGAGGACAGTGACCTTTGCTTTACAGAAGCTTTTCAGTTTCATGAGGTCCCATTTATTGATTGTTGCTCTTAGAGCCTGTGTTGTTGGTGTCCTGTTCAGGAAGTTGTCTCCTGTGCCAATGAGTTCAAGGTTCTTCCCCACTTTTTCTTCCAAGTGGTTTAGTGTGTCTGGTTTTATGTTGAGGTTTTTGATCCACTTGGACTTTAGTTTTGTGCAGGGTGATAAGTATGGATCTATTTGCATTTTTCTACATGTAGACTTCCAGTAAGACCAGCACCATTTGTTGAAGATGCTGTCTTTTTCCATTGAATCATTTTGGCATCTTTGTCAAAAATCAGGTGTCCATAAGTGTGTGGATTTATGTCAGGGTCTTCTATTTGATTCCATTGATCCACCAGTCTGTTTCTATGCCAGTACCATGCAATTTTTAGTATTGTTGCTCTATAGTACAGCTTGAGATCAGGGATGGAGATACCTTCTGAAGATCTTTTACAGTAGAGAATTATTTTAGCAATTCTGGGTTTCTTGTTGTTAAGTAAGAATTTCTTGTATAAAGGTGAGAATTTTTCTTTCAAGGTCTGTAAAGAATTGTGTTGCTAATTTGATGGGAATTGCATTGAATCTGTAGATTGCTTTTTGAAGATGGCCATTTTTACTATATTAATCCTGCCAAGCCATGAGCATAGGAGATCTTTCCATCTTCTGATATCTTCTTCTACTTCTTTCTTCAGAGACTGGAAATTTTTTTTCATACAAGTCTTTGACTTGCTTGTTTAGGTTCACACTAAGGTACTTTATGTCCTTTGTGGCTATTGTGAAGGGTGTTGTTTCCCTAATTTCTTTCTCGGCCCTTTTTTCCTTTGTATACAGGAAGGCTACTGATTTTTTTTTATTTAATTTTGTATCCAGCCACTTTGCTGAAGGTGTTAATCAGCTGTAGGAGTTGCCTGGTAGAGTTTTTGGGGTCACTCAGGTATACTATCATATCATCTGCAAACAGTGATACTTTGACTTCTTCCTTTCCAATTTGTATCCCCTTGATCTCCTTCAATTGTCTTATTGCTCTAGCTAGGACTTCAAGAACAATGCTGAAAAGATATGGAGAGAGTGGACAGCCTTGCCTTGTCCCTGATTTCAGTGGGAATGATTTAGGTTTCTCTCTATTGAGTTTGCTGTTGGCTATAAGCTTGCTGTATATCACCTTTACTATGTTCAGGTATGTTCCTTGTATCCCTGATCTCTCCAATACTTTAAAAATGAATGGATGTTGGATTTGTCAAATGCCTTTTCAGCATCTAAGGAGATGATCATGTGGTTTTTCTCCTTCAGTTTGTTTAGGTGGTGGATCACCATGATGGATTTCCGTATATTAAACCACCCCTGCATGCCTGGGATGAAGCCTACTTGGTTGTAGTGGATGATGTCTTTGATGTGTTCTTGGATTTGGTTTGCAAGTATTTTGCTGAGTATTTTTGCCTTAATGTTCATGACGGAGATTGGCCTGTTTCCCTTGATGAGTATGAAGTGTCCTTCTCTACCTCTTTTGATTGATTTTGGTTGAAAATCTACTTTATTAGATATTAGAATGGCTACTCCTGCTTGCTTCTTGAGTCCATTTGCTTGGAAAACTGTCTTCCAGGCCTTTACTCTCAGGTAATGTCTATCTTTGTGATTTAAGTGTGTTTCTTGTATGCAACAAGATTGTTGGGTCTTGTTTATGCATCCATTCTTTTAGTCTGTGCCTTTTTATTGGAGAATTGAGTCCATTGATGTTGATGGAGATTAATGACCAGTGGCTGTTAGATCCTTTGATATTGATGTTGGCCATGTTCGTGTTTTGTGTGTTTGGCTCCTTTTTGTTTTGCTGTAGTGAGGTTGATTATTTCCTGTGATTTCTTGAAAGTAGTTAGTTTTCTTGGGTTGTATTTTTCCTTCTAGTATCTTTTGTAACGCTGAATTTGTGTGTAGGTATTGTTGAAATTTGTTTTTGTCGTTGAATATCTTGTTTTCTCTGTCTATGAGGACTGAGAGTTTTGCTGGGTATAGTAGCCTAGGCTGACATCTGTGTTCTCTTAGGGTCTGCATGATATCTGTCCAGGCTCTTTTGGCTTTCATAGTTTGTGTTTAGAAGTCAGGTGTGATTCTGATGGAGTCAGGTGTGATTCTGATGGGTTCACCATTATATGTTGCTTGGCCTTTTTCCCTTGCAGCTTTTAGTATTTTTTCTTTCTTCTGTATACTTAGTGTTCTGATTATTATGTGATGCGAGGATTTTCTTTCTGGTTTAATTTATTAGGTGTTCTGTAGGCCTCTTGTATTCTTATAGGCCTCCCCTTTAAGTTGGGGAAATTTTCTTCAATGATTTTGTTGAAAATATTTTCTGCTCCTTGGAGGAGGAAATCTTCTTTTTCCTCCATTCCTATTATTATTAGGTTTTGTCTTTTTATGTTGTCTTGGATTTCTGGGATTTTTTAGATTTATTATTTTAGATTTATTATTTATTATTTTCTTTGATGGATACATCAGTTTCTTCCATTGTATCTTCCACTCCTGAGATTCTTTCTTCCATCTCTTATAGTCTGTTGGTTATGCTTACCTCTGCAGTTCCTGTTTTCTTTCCTAGGTTCTCCCTCTCCGTGATTTCCTCCATTTGTGTTTTCTTTAATTCTTCCAATTCTAGCTTCAGATCTTGAACCATTTTGTTGATTTCTTTCACCTATCTGACTGAGGCTGGGCAAGATGGCAGCGCTGCAACGACTCTCGTTCTGACCAGCAGCACAGCAGGATCGGCACAGTGACCAGCAGTCAGAACTCGCGGCCATAAAACATAAGTGACTGTGTTTCCCAGGTGAGAGGATACCCCACGGTGGGGGATTCAATCAGCTTTAACTCACCTGGCTAAACCTCGGAAGAGATCCTGGTTCCTCCAGGTGCTTGGTGGCCAGCCCAGAGCCACACGCCAGCGTGCTCTCGTCACTGTCCCAGTCTGAACTGTGGCCCCACAACATCAGAGACTGCAATTTCCAGTCGAGAGATAACCCCACGGTGCAGGAAATGATTGGGACTGACCTTAGGTCACCCAAACATCCCCAGGCTTCCAGGAGCCAGCCCGGAGCCAGAGCCGGGAACCCCGGCACCAGCACAGAGAGCTGCCTGTGCACCTGATTCCCTATCCCAGATAGAACTGTAGGCCCCAGGACACCAGAGACTGAGTTTCTCCTGTGGGTGCAAACCCACAGGGAGGGGAACGGCTGGTCTGATCTCAGAGCACTCAGCTGATACCACTACCCCGAAAAGGTCTCCAGAAAAGTTACCCAGTTTCAGCAGACACCCAGGCACCCAATCCCCAGAAAGGCAAAGCCATATAAGTCTGTGACTGCATTTAGCATTTTTGCCATCACAGACCGAAAGGCTTCCCCAAAGCAAAGACTGGGTGTCCCTGTCAGGAAGAAACCCCACAGCAGGGGGATCATCAGGTCTAACACTCAGGAAACCCAGCACCAAAAGACTTTCTAGATTCATGCAGACTCTAGGCTCTCGCCTTCTGCTGCAGGCAGGAGCGCTGTGCTCACCCTCCATTACTGAGTACTGACAGGACACTGGGGCACACAGCTGCATCCTCAGACCTACAAAAGCCAGAGAGCCATTACAGCAGCCCTCAGATATTGCGCCAAGGATCAATCAGTTATCCCTAGATAGACTGACAAAACTGTGGGAATCCCTGGTTCTTCAAGAGGGCTGCACCCAAAAACTACACCTTAAGAGCAACAGCTGCTGCTCACTAAATTCAGAGCAAGAAACCCAGCAGCAGGGTAGCTATTACCAGGACCTCTCCTGATGAGAGGAGAGCCTTCCTGAATACCACAGTTACCATACAGGTCCATACACCTGAAGTGAACTGTGACAATTCCTGAGAAGCACTACTATTAAGCTGACCATACCCAAAAAACAGAGGAGAACTTCAGAATCCCGCCAAGTGGATTCTCCCCGCCCCAGGACTCAGAAGGCACCAGAAATTAACAGACAATACCTGAGACAGAGAGATGGGTAGACACCAGCAAAAAGCACAAACAACAAAAGGCAAAACAATATGGCATCCCCAGAACCCAGTTATCCAGGGGCAAGTAGCCCTGGATACCCTAACATAAGTGAAATTCCAAAAGATGATCTTACATCTATGCTTATGAAGAGGCTAATGGAGGAAGTAAAAAAATCTGTAAAGAATTAGGGGAAGATATAATAAAACATACTATGGTCATCCGTAAAGAAATACAGGAAGATGCAGCCAAACAGTTTGTGTCACTGAAAAAAAGAAAAGAAATAGAGGGACGTTCAAACAAACATCTGAAGGAATTGAAGGAAAAACAGGAAAATACAGAGAGACATTTCTTATGCTCCAAGGCTCACTGCTCTTCTGAAGTCCTCTGTAATGCAGAGGATATCAACATCACTGTGGATAGTTTTTTGCAAATACATTCGACACAGTCAGGATAAAATGGAAGGAAGGGTTCTCTTGCCAGTGACTTAGTGGGGGTCGGGGGAGGGCACATCAACACAAAGACTAAGAAAGGTATGAATGCTGTGTTGTAGTTTCGAGCAGACTCGGCCCATGCAAGTTTCATAGGGCTGACATCAGGTGGGACAGGCTGTGTTTCTCAAGGAGAGCCAAAGCTTCAGTTCTCCACCAAATTCCACCTTACATCTGCCATGATGTATCCCAATAACACAAGATTTCTAGGACAATCTTCCAGCCATATATGGGCCTCCTGAGAGACTTCATTACTGTCAATAAACATTTCATAGCAAGCCCTACATGGGCGTGATACTAATAAAATAGAGACCATGTTCCATCAAGGTAAATACAGAGGAACAATTCTGGTTTCTGTATTATCATTTTCAAATTGTATCAACTTAATATAATCAATAGCATTGTTAAATATTTGTTGCCATGTTGCAGCAACAGGGAATCCTTAAATTAATTAAATGTGGAGAACCCAAGAAACAGGTGAAGAGAGAGGCCAGCAAGGGTGTTTTCTGACTCTATACAGCAGTTTTCTCCTCAGTTAACCACATACAAGCCTCAGCATAGCATGTCTCATGTCAGCTGGAGTCTTTGCCTTGAAGGACACAAGATCTGACAGAGATCACTGCAGTTGATCCTAAAATCTATGTTACTATCCTGGAAGCTACATAAACAGAAACTCCACAGTTCAAAGGCCTTCTCAGTCCCTCTGAAGACAGTTTAATCTCATAGTAGAATGAATTTCCCCCCTGGAAAACTAAGGCTTGACACTATTTTCTCATGGAGACAAAATTCCAAGGCTCATCTTTCAGAGACTTACCCACAATCAGTAGAAGTGTAGTGTTTTTGTGGGGTGTGTAAAAGACATCCATTTCCATTGCATGACATTAAACTTCATTGATTCTCTGGTTAGTTTTTGTCTAGAGGAGCAGTGTATCAGAGAGAAGAGGGTATTGAATTCACCTCTTTTTAAACACCTTTTTCTGATTATGCTGTTGTCTTGATGTATATTCATTTCTCTTTGAGTTTTGTGAACATAAATATAACCATTCTTTGAAGTATTTTATATGTGAAATCATCCATGACATTATCACTGCACGTAATTGCTATGGAATTATTAACACAGGAATGGAGAGGACATATTTTTCTTGTCTTTTTATGTTACCTTTGTTTGTGCACTAAGATTTCTATTCTTTTTTGTATCTCCAGATCAGGTTTCTTTACTATAGTTAAACTCTGTAGGATGTACAGTCATGAGGCTCATAGTGTCAGCAGGCACAGTGCATGTAAGAGTCTGAGGGTGGGTGGACAGTTGTCTTATACTAAGGTGCAAGTAGAGCTGGATACACAGGGATGGAAGATTTTGGAGAAGCCAAGTCTGGCAGCAGTTGGAGGCAAGAACTTGAGGAGTTGAATGGGGGGGTGTTGCTACAGGGTAAGCAAGAAAATGTCTGCCCTGCAGTTCAGAAAAACACGATCATGAAGATTACTGCCTCTGATGTTGGAAGGAGAAAAGACAACATGATATGAAAAGGAGAGAGGTCACAGGGGGAGAGCAGGCTGTGGAACTTGAAGGAACTCGACTGCCTGGTGGTGCTGGAAAGGCAAGAGTCTAAAGGGCCATGTTGGTCTTTTTCTGAGACAGATCTTGTTCTTGGTTTAAAGGAAGGCAGTCGTTGAGTATCTGTACGGCAGAAGGACACAGAATGGATAGAAACAAGCCTACCTGGTGTCTTAGAGAAGTCACAGAAGAGCTGGAGTGCATGTGGAATGGGAACCAATAGCCTGTATGGTGTGTGTGTGGGGAGGGGGGCAGCCCTGATTGAACTAGATGGTAAACACAGGTCTTCAGCGTGTTTTTATTATAGACCATAGAATAATCTCAGTAATATTTATTTAATGAAATTCTTTTATTTTCTTAGGAGGAAAATTTTAAGCTTTTTGGAAGGTTGAGCTATGACCTCATCTACATTTGGTTGATTCCTTTTAGTGTATGTACTCATGATTCACTGAACCTTGTACAATGTGTATTTTAGTAATGAATCTTGTCTTTGTTTCCTACGAATGGATATGATAATTTCTGCTAAGAGAGCAGAGGAGTTTAGATACACAAACAACAATAAAGTAGGGCTGGAAGATCATATTACTATTTAAAACTAAAATTCATAAAAATAGTGGTTCTTTGTTCTTACTTTTTTTTTTTGTCCTTTTTACTTTTGAGACACTAGAACTATTGTTGGGTAGCTATGAATAAAATAAGCTACAGAATGTTACACCCAAACACAAAAGTATTTACCTTCTTCTCAGCACCTCATAGAACCTTAATAGACCATAGACTTGGTCAGAAAGCGAGCCTCAACAGATACAAGAAGATTGAAATAATCTCTTGTATCCTATCTGATCAGCATGGACTAAAGCTGGACCTCAACAACAACAGAAATAGCAAAAGGCCTGACCCTGAGTGCAGTGCTTAGCCTCGCATCCTGAGCTAAGACAAATTTCAGGCTCACCACATTTAAAACTTTTATATTTTCTCAACAGTTTAGATGGCTGTAAACTACCATAGTTACAGTGAAATGAACAAAACTGTCTATGACAGGGCAGGGTGAAGGAAAACAGAGCAGGCATGACCAAAATTCCAAAGACAGTGTCGTGATGAAGCAGTGGCTGTGTCCATGGCCTCCTAGCAGCTGAGATTCACACAAGATTCCAAGTCTGTCCAGCTCTGTGGCACCGAGAAGACAGCCTGTGCAGCAGGTGCAGAGGAAAGCAGAGGACCAGCTTCCCGTGTGTGAAAATTTTCTCTTCCTGCAATGTTTCTTATTTCTACAGTTATGTTATATATTACATTTGTGGTAAAACAACATGAGTCCTAGGCTTGGCTCAGTCTTGCCAAAAAGTGAAGGCTTATCTTAGGCTTTGGATCTTCCTGAACCATCTCCAGATTTCTTGGATATAAGGACTCTATCTAACATGTGATTCATCTGCTATGGTAATGAATTCAGGGTTTATTACTTGATGGAAATCACTCTGTCTACCAAACTTTACGCCAGGTACCAAACTATGTCTCTTTTCTAAATAAGCAAGCAAATAGTTTGGTGTACTTTGTGACTTTTAATACATTTTTGTTTATAAATTATAATATGTAATCACAATATTTTACTCTTCTCTTTATTCCCTACATATCTTCCTTGTATACCCCTGCTCTCTTTTAAATTAATCCCATCTTTTTTAAAAATTTAATTTCTATTGCAAGGGACATTTCCTTGATGATTGGAGACGGCTAGTTCTATGAGTAGATATACAGATAAATATTTGGAATGCAGTTAGACATGCTGTTTAGTAAAGTAGCAGCCATAGGTAGTCTTTCAAGATGTGTGAATTAACCCTGGGTAGTTGGTTAGGTTTCCAGTTCTGGGCATGATTGCCTTCCTGTTGAGAGGGGTGTAAGTAATACTGTTCATTTAATGCCATCAATATAAAGCGTTCTTTAATTGTTTTCCATATCCTTATCAGAAATACTTTTTTTGTGGAACATTTTATTTTCATCTCAAACTAAAGTTCTACAAGAGGTTTACTTTGAGTAATTTTATTCTTGCAGATGTCTAAGACAAATATTTTTGTCACAAAAAATCTCTAAGTTTTCCTTGTGTATCCATCTCAAGAAATGCTTATGGAGCATGCTATATATAGTCAGATTACTGTAACTATTTTCATATTAGCCAGATGTTATAGAGAGTTACCAGACTCATGCCACATTCTGTCTCCTAGCCAAAACCAACCACAGCTCTCTGCATAGACATTGGGCTTACTGCCCCAGTGTTCCAGTGCAATAGTTGAGATTCCTGCCCAGCACAAGCCACCGATTTCATGGCCATATTCTAATCAATGGCTTCCTGAGAGATTTCTGCCAGACTCCCCATTACCTGTACACCCTGCAGTGTGAATCCCTCCAGCTAGCATGGTGGTGGGACTGTTTCCTGTGGAACTTTGCAGGAAATTTCATTCTGTGGGTAGTAGATTTCAGAACCTTAGTAGGAATCTATGTCGGTTGATAATAGTTCACCCTGATGATGGCAACTTAGAGAAAATCAGCATGGACATTAAAAACTGGTTTTGATCTGCATTTTTCCCTGACTAAGATTTTTTTTTTAATATTTTAATGTTCCTGTCTATGCTTAAAGGGATTTTTTTTTAAAAATACATACTTGACCTGTTATATTTCTCATCAGTTTAATTTGATAAACTCCTTTTATTCTGATGGCTTTCAGCATTTCCATTAACTGTGCCAAATTGCGTTGAATAAAGCATCTAGTACTTTTCCATTTTTTCTCCTTTCTCCTTTCTTTCCAACAACACTTGGTTTAGTTTAGGTTGATATAATGAAAAGTTTTGATGACCTATTCAATTATTCATTGTTATCAATTTCTTTGATTCACTTAATGTTTTTTAATTTTAATTTTTTTATTAATTACAGTTTATTCACCTTGTATCCCAATTGTAGCCCTCTTCCCCATCCCCTCTGTATCTCACCCTTCCTCCCTCTTCTCCTGTACCCCTCTCCCATTCTAATAATAAGGAAGGTCTTCCAGTCTTTCCATTTGACGCTAGTCTATCAAGTGTCATCAGTCCTGACTTCATTGTCTTCCTCTGTGGACTGATAAGTATTCTCCCCCTTCAGGTGGAGGTGATCAAAGAGCCATCCTATGAATAATAATAATACAATAATCACTGATGTATAAATATATTTGCTGTATGAAGTATATTTGCTTTTGGTTATTTGATTGAGTTCTTCAGTATATAACCGGTTGGAAAGGAAATTACTAATTGAATATAACTGAAGAATGGAAAGGAGTGTGGGATTCATTTCCTAAAATAGGATTATGACTCGGAGCTCAGCATCCTGCTGTCTGACCCAGGTGTTCTCTACTTCCTTCTTCTGGAGCTCAACTAGGTCCTTATTTAAGAAAGACTCTGTTCATGAATATGCAAATTACATGAGTCAATGGTGGTAAGTACAGGGCTGTGAACTCCCCCAAAACATCAAATGATCAGTGTTCTCTGCAGAGTCACTGGTTACACTGTCCCTCAGGATGGAGTGGAGCTGGGTCATCCCCGTCCTCCTGTCAGTAACTACAGGTAAGGGACTCACCAGTTCCAAATCTGAAGAGGAGACAGGGACTGAGATGACACTGCCATATTCTGTTCTTTTCCCTTCACAGGCGTCCACTCCCAGGTCCAGCTGCTGCAGTCTGGGGCTGAGCTGGGGAGACCTGGGGCATCAGTGAAGCTGTCCTGCCAGGCTTCTGGCTACTCCTTCACTGATCATGTTGTGCACTGGGTGAAGCACAGGCTTGGACAGAGGCTGGAGTGGATTGCATACATTTATCCTGGAAGTGGTAGTACTACCTTCAATGAGAAGTTCCAGGGCAAGGCCACATTGACTGCAGACATCCTCCAGCACAGCCTACATGGAACTCAGCAGCCTGACATCTGAGGACTCTGCGGTCTATTACTGTGCCAGACACAGTGGTATAACCACATCCTGAGTGTGTCACTAAACATGGAGAAGAGGTGTTTTCTTGAGACTAAGAGAACAGAGAAGATTAGTCTGAAGACTTGTTTAGAATAATAATTTTTAGCATCCATTTTTCTCCCTGCTCCTCACAGTCCTTTCGTTTCTTTGTCAGTTTGGTACAAGGACATCTACAAATTCAGTGATGTTGATTTATGATGCCTTTACACCATACCTTGTAATTTTCTTCACCAGTGACCACCTCCACTGACATGTTTCTTCTTTAATAAAATAATAAAAAGTGAAAACTGTGATGATGCATGATAAAAATATCTCTGGGTTATGAGAGACCAGAACATTTGTTGGAATAGCGTGGAATAATAATACACATTTGACCTGCAAAAGCCAAATCACCAACATTTGGGCAAACAAAAATTGCTTTCATAGTCTCAAGTCTTAAGAGAAAGAGACTTCAAGGTGTGTTGTTCACTCTGTGTTTCAGCAGTCTCTTATACTGTAAGAGATATTTACATCAGAATGACCTGACACATAACTATAATTCCTACGTGTTGCTCAAAAGTATTATCAAACCTTTTCATAGAACTCAGTTATCCACTCAATGTATGTACATGTTAATGGAGATAGCTTCTAAAATAATACATGTCTTTGGTCACCTATTCCCTTCCTTCTGAGCTGCAGTAATCTGCCCTACATCTCAAGCCTTTACAGAACTCCAACCTACACTCAAGCAGCATCAACTTTCACAGTCCATTGCACACTCTGTGTCTCCCTTTTTCTACAAAGCACTCATTTCAGATAATGGATGAATAACAATGAGCAGGGACACAATCTCAGGGGTTTGATCCAGTCAGAAGTCTCTTTACCTCAGGACATTAACACTGCATGTTCCTACAGCAGAATTCCCTCCCTGTGAAAATCTTCAGGTCATGTGCTTAGTTGCATCCCATGGGGAATGTGCAGGTATCAATCTCCTAGTCCAGTTCTTTATTAGAGATTTTGCAAATCTATTTTGTTGAATTTATAATGCTGTACAAAATACCAGTGAGTTTATAACGAACACTCCTATCTCCTGCTCCAGGAAAGCAGAGTTTGACCAGAACACAGGGGAATCCTCCAGTTCTGACCTCATAATTGAATGCAATTCTCCTCTGTACATGGAAGGCATCTGTTAAGGTGCTGTGAGACCTTGACTCAAACTTGTCTGATATCTGCTGCAGAAGTCATTTTCAAGTACCCAGATACTTCACAGTGAATGAAGATGTCTGTACGGAGTGTTCTGAATGTCTAAACAACCAACAGAGAATCCATGGAGAAGATGTACTGCTGAAATTTTTCTTTAAAATCACAGACTGTTTGTTTCCTCACGCCAAGAAAAATCAAATAGTTCAGTCCTCTCTAACACCAAGCCATTGAGAGCTACCATTGCATATCACTATCCATAGGTGTTATAAATCATAATGTTTCCTGAAAGTATAGGAGAGATAATTCATCTTCTGCTTTCAAGGGTAACATCATGCTTTTCATTTGTTGTTGCGTTTAGGCAAAAACAGTCTCTGTTGTCTTGGAATGTGCCTTATGCCCTCCCTGAGGAACTAGTGAATTCTGCTAAGTTCTGGATAAATGGTATTATCCTCAGATGTATAGTCATTGGTAAGCCCCATCATCCAATAGACTTACTCTCATTAGATACTCCATGATATAATCTACTTATGTAGATGTCCAAGGTTAAACTCAATGAGTCACAAAAGAATGTGGTAAACACACAAAAGAATCTTATGTATCAAACGGAGGCTTGACAGGAGTAGGAGGTAGGTAAGACAGGTGAGAGTCATTAGAGTGTAGTATATACATGTGTGAAACTGTCAAAACCAAATTCAATTAATAAAACAACGAATAAATGTACAACTAAATATTTTTCTCATTTCAAAGCGAATTCTGGGATATTTTCTTCCATTCTTTCTTTTTTCTTTTCTTCTTCATCTTCTTTTTTTTTAATAAATTATCTTATGAAGATGATGCTCTGGGGTGTTTGCATCCCTCCCTGGTATTGTGTTTAAAGCTCTGGACAGTTAGAGCTGTTTCTTGGCCCCTGTGAGCAGAATTTGAACAAGCTGTAGATAGTCTCAGAATGCCTGCAGGTCTACTGGGTGATTATGGCTCCTGACTGTTGGGAGGTGAGAGTCTCCTCCAAGCCACAGACTATGAGAAAGAGTCTTCATGCCCTGAGAGAAAATAGGATAAAATTCTGCAGAATGTGTGGCACTACCACTGAGGAGTCCATCAGTGTGTGAGTGCACACATTCAAGATCCAGCTCACCCTGAGGCTGAGCTTTGCTATCACTGCAGACACAGCCTTGCAGGAGACACAGTGACCAAGTTTCCTATGTGCTCAGGAGCAACTGCATGTAAGGATGCTCAGGACCAGCAGAGAATGCTGGTGAGAACACTTTCAGCAGGGAAGAAAAAGTTGTGGGTGCAGAGACACATCTGGAGAGTGAGGCAGTCCCAGGAGACTATAAGGTTTCCTCTGCTGACCTCATTTGAACTTAGAGACCATATAATCCGTGTAATGTAGGTACTGTGACAAGAACAAAGTGAGCTCAGTAAGAACTGTTTGTTAAGAAATACTGCACATGAGTGTCTTTTTAACTACATATGAACCTTATTGGAAGGACAAACATCACTGGCATATACATACAAAACAGAACTACACATTTTCAAACATCCAGTCATCACCGCCATCAGCAGCATCTGTAACTCTGTCACTTTTTTATCACTGACAGAGGGTTTTCCTCAGCTGGAATACATGACTTTGACCTGGGAGCCCAGTCCTTGATGAACTGTCCACAGTGTTGAGCCCATGCAGCTCTGCTGGGCAAGCATAGGAGACCTGGACCCAAGGTGTTTTCCACTGCCATGTGAAGCCTTCAGCTCAGGGAAAGGAGAGCAGCAGAAGCTGGGCATATTTGCCTAGTCTGGCTTCCAATAAAATTTGGTTTTCATCATTAATTTTTTTGCATATGTTTAAGGTTTCTATCAAATATCAAGCTATTATATAATTTTGTGACTCATGAAAACAGATTAGAAGACTGCATGAATTACAGACTGTCCCTCTGGAGACCCAGATCATGAAGTTAAAGAAGTGACATCTCACACCCAAGCCACACTACTGCCCTTACACATGAATTTAGACAATGTTCCCTACACCATCATGGATGCAACAGCCCCCTTTACCTGTCTACAACCCTCTGACCTCACCTCGGGTCAGCTTCATCACTGTCCTGTCCTGGGATGAGAGTCCTTCAGTGAGGTGTGATGTCCACGTGCACCGCATCATCCTAGTGTTTAGATTTATCCCAGGACATTGTCTGGTTAAGAACCAGCTCCAGTGTTGGGTTTTAGAATTTCAGCTCTCTGTGGAGATTCCTGAAATTAATGGTGATTTCATATTCTCTTTATTTCCTCAAACCTTTAACCCTTTTGAGATTCCATCCTGACTCTGGGAGCAGAGTCAGGGAGACATGTAAAGTTTACATGACAGGTAAATGGTTGTCTGGTTGCTGCTCTGTTCCGTGCGTATCTTGAATCCCATTACTCACAGCATCAATATATAACATCCTCTCCTCACAAAAATGGAAAATTGTACCATCATTTGCAATCCAAGTGCTTGAGAACGACTGAAGTTAGAGTTGATAATTCCATTTTACTCCATGACTGTTTTCACTGCAGAGCTTTTCACTTCAAATGTCACTGTGATAAACAGGAAAACCCAGTCATGCCTACTGCACTGATTGGAAACATGTTAAATAAACTCTCACCTTGAGTATATCTGAGGTCTGGAATTTTGGACAGTATAAAAGCATTCAGTGAAAATTTTTGAATAAATAAGTTATTTTCTTCCAAATTTGCAGAATATTTTCTAATTTTTGAGATCTCATTGGCACGGTGTTTAAGAAAATATTCATGTCACATTGTTTAATTGAACTTATGCACATTAATTGTTGTACCTCATTGTCCACAGTTACATGCACATGTTTAGGCTCAGACACATAGGTACCCAGACACATCTGAAAACTGTAGGAAAATGGCTACTTCGATTGTACCTCAGTCTCAGATTTAAGAGGACATCACACTTTATTCCCTCCATGGACAAAGACTCTGAAATGGCACATGCATGTTCCTGCTCAAATATGATGTTCTCTCTTCTGAAGAACCTGTTGCCTGCCTTTCTAATATTCAGGAACCAGCAGTCCTGTTGCTCTGGCCCTTGCTCCCTCTACCAAACCTGGCAGCTTAGCCAGGTTCCAAGATCATTTCCTGATGCTTTGCTTCTTGTGGATCGTTCCTCCTGCCTGTCTTTGCGGAGGACATTTGTGATGTTTGAATTTCATGGAGAGGATTTCAGAAAATCTCTTATTTTAGGACACATTATTAAATCCTAGATGGAAAGACATTGCACTGTGGACACCCCCGGAAAATGAACCGGGGGTGTTTGTGCAGGTCTTGTTGCCCATCTCACCCTACAGGTTCAGTGCTCACCTGGCACTCAGCATTCTGGGTTTGGTGTCTTTTTATAGTGTTTCTACATCTTTGCGGCAAAATTCTATTTCATAGTTTAGACACATCTTGATAGGTTTATCTTTCAAAGATTTTAAATATGTAGACATTTTTTTTTTCAGAAAAATGCATTGACTGTTTTTGGTGTAGCTTTCTTTGTTTAAATCAGTATTTCATGCAAATTTGTTTGCAAATTTCAATCATATTCATACCAAAAACTGACTGTGAAAGTAGGCTAAAGTTCAGCAAGTTACATTTTTTCTAATTTCTAAAACATAAGCTTTAACATGAATGAAGTAGAGTATACTGTAATTTAGCATCTCTGAAGCAGTGAAGAAAAACCCAGGCCCAGTGTGTGACTTCCAGCATCCTCTGCCCACCTTGTCCTTCTCCAGGATGATCAGCCTCTGAGAGAACTCAGAAAACAAACCATGTGTCTCTGCACACAGTTTGTTCTCTGATGCTGTTTTTAATGCTGTCACAAAAAAAAAAAAAAAAAAAAAAAAAAAAAAAAAAATGAAGGCTTCCTTACTGTTGATTGCACAGAAATCAGAAAAAAAAAATTAAGGCAGGAAATTGACAGAAAAGTAAGATCAATGAAACCTCACTCTGATCCATGAAATTACAGAGTTCATAACTGCCAGGATGCACATGGCACGTTCTCTTACAATATACAAGAAGTGTGCAATCTCCAGACCTATTTTTGTGAAAGAAAATATGTCCTGACAGGACTCACACAGGAGCCATCTCTGGCCCCAGGCACAGAGCATCAAGAAGGCAGGAGAAAAGCAATGCTTTGGGCTCCTCCTGAGTCCTCCATGCGAAATCATGGGGTGATGATCCCTGGATGAGTGGACAAGACAGGACAAGACCCTCCCTGTTCCAGTGAGGGTCTCTCTCAGTCTTGCTCCTACTCAGCACTCACCACAAGTGTTTATTCTGAGGACTCTGGTCTCTATTAGCCACTCTCTATGGGAGCAGAGGTGAGCTCCCTGAGGGTTCCTGTGCTTCCCATCACAGACAGGCTCTTCCTGGTCCTGAAACTTAAATCCACCTCAGGGCCAGCACCTGCTGAGGAATGCAAATCTCCCCTGGCTCCACCCATCCCTGGGTTGAAAAGCCAAAGCTGGGCCTGGGTGCTCACTGGTGTGCAGCCATGGACAGGCTTGCTTCCTCCTTGTTGCTGCTGCTTGTCCCTGCATGTGAGTGCCAAGGCCACCCACGGGATGAACCTTCCTATCCTCACCCTGTTGCAACCTCACCTTCTGTTTCTTTCTTCACAGATGTCCTGTCCCAGGTCACCTTGAAGGAGTCTGGCCCTGGGCTCTTGCAGCCCTCTGAGACCCTCAGTCTGACCTGCACTTTCTCTGGGTTTTCACTGAGCACTACTTATATGGGTGTGGGCTGGATCCGTCAGCCTCCAGGGAAGGGTCTGGAGTGGCTGGCACACATTTGGTGGAATGATGATAAATACTACAACCCGTCCCTGAAGAGCCGGCTCACCATCTCCAAGGACAGCTCCAACAACCGGGTGTTCCTCAAGCTCGCCAGTGTGGACACTGCAGACTCTGCCACGTACTACTGTGCTCGGGTTGCACACTGACACAGCTTCCGTTTGCAGCTGTACAGTATTTCAGGCTGGTCCTCAGCTCTGTGTTTCCTCCTACAATGCAGGAGGTTTGGAGGGGGCAAATGTTTCCTGCCAGCCTCTGGGGTTTCCTTTCACTCTGAGCTTCAGAGCCTTGGCTTCCTGCTTAAAACTTTGGTCCTAGTAAGTTTTTCACAAATAAGGACTGTCTGTTTATTTTTATAAAGATGAAGGATGTCTGTTACCTAAACCAGGTGGTTCATTGCTACATTTCTATCAGGCTTTTGTCTCAAATTCCTACACCAGCAGATTCCAAATTATTTAATGAACATCTATAGTAAACAACTGAATTAGGAGAATGGTGTTACTGGATAAGTGTTCTCACACTGAGTCAGTGGACACGGGGAGCCAGGGAACTCCCACATATCTCAGGAGATTTCCAAGGCCACTGGTTGATCTCCCCAAAGTGTCCATTTCTTGAACAGATAAACAATGAACATGTAGTACATATGTGCGGTGGTTTTCTAGTCACGTATGAAGATAAGTGAAGCCACAATACTTACAAGTGGATGTGTGGAACCACAGCACACTCCGCTGATGTGGTCACCCAGGTCCAACAGGGCTGGGAGGAACTGAATAATAACTCGGCTGCATGTAGTCTCCCGAGGTTATAAGCCTCCTGGTGTTAAAGGGTTAACTGAGTGGCCCCAGGCTACTCAGTGTTCAGAGTATCTCCATGTTGTGAAAGACTGCTTTTACAGTCTAGTTCTTCTCAGGTCACACTCATGCCTGTACAGAAGTCCAACAAATCATTGGTTCAACAAGTAAGATCTGAATGCAACTGACTCTTTGTTCTGAGATTGGAATTCTCCCTGAGATCAATGGACATTTTATGAACATCCAGGGAAACCGACAAAATAATTAGTAATAATAATCAATAATAAATTAATCATAAATAAGTAAATATTATTTTAAAATAAAATTATAAATAATTAATAATTAATATTGATAAAGTTAATTGGAATTACTCTATGACATTTCAATCTTATTTCTTGGGGTCTATCCAAAAAACTTAAATTATCGTGTACAAGGAAATTGCTTCTACTTAATACAATGCTGCCTATATGCTTATTGAATAAAGAATTCAGTAGTTTTAAGTATTCTCTATTCATAATATCATTACCAAACAGCCTTAAAAAAGGCACTGCAGAAATGTTCTTATGATCATCAGGGATGACAAATGAGGTAAGCTCATGTAGCTCAGTAACACAGTATTTACTAGCATATTTTGTGTCCTGGGTTCAATACAAGATTACAAGAAAGAAAAAAGAAAGAAAGAAAGAAAGAAAGAAGGAAGGAAAGAAAGAAAGAAAGAGAGAGAGAGAGAAAGAAAGAAAGAAAGAAAGAAAGAAAAGAAAAGAAAGAAGGAAAAAGAAAGAATGAAAGAAAAGAAAGAAAGAAAGAAAGGAAGGAAGAATGGAAGGAAGAAAGGAAAAGAAAAGAAAAGAAAAGAAAAGGAGGGAAGACAACTCAATAGGTAAAACATTTATTGCACAAGAAAGAGATACTGATATTGGAACCTAGATTTCATGAAGCAAGCTTGGAATGGCTGTGGATATTCATAATTCCAGCACCGGTTGGCATATATATGGATCATTGAAGCTTATTGGCATGATGGTTAGGCCTCATGGAAGAACTTCATGTTCAGTTAGAAACCCTGTATCAAAGACATGTTATCAGGTGGTGGGGTGAACAACATCCAAGGTCTACCATTAGTTCCTGTATATGTCTATACACACAAGCATACTCACTTGTGTGCACACAGCCACAATACTTAAAACAACACACACACACACACACACACACACACACACACACACACAGAGAGAGAGAGAGAGAAGGTGCTTGCAGAAATGTTGTCAATACTCAATGCAGAGCTAGTGTTGATCCATAAGTTAGGCTTATTGTCGTGTACCATAAATATGGAAGATCAAACTCTTACAAGAATATTTACACAGATAGTCAGTGCCTGATAATCTATGATACCACAGAAATCATCAAATGTTGAATGACTGAACATGCCAACTATTTCAAAACGTGCCATGTTGTGATCACAATATTTGACATTCATGCAATGCTTTCTATGCTACAATGTGGATGAATCTGGAGATAAATAGTGAAAAAAAAAATCCCAGTCTGGGGTCTTTTCTGAGAATGATATTCCTACCAAGGACCAATCATGGAGATAACCTAGAACTCCTGCTCAGATGTAGCCCATGGCTGCTAAGTATCCAAGTGCAATTCCATAGTAAGGGGAACAGGGACTGTCTCTGAAATGAGCTCAGTGGCTGGCTCTTTGACCACCCATTAGGAGCAAGCAGCCTTGCCAGGCCACAGAGGAGGACAATGAAGCCAGTGCTGGTGAGACCTAATAAGCTAGGGTCAGATGGAAGGGGAGGAGGACCTCCCCTATCAGTGGACTTGGAGTGGGGCATGGGAGGAGATGAGGGAGGGAACTAGGGAGGAGGCTACAGCTGGGATACAAAGAGAATTAACTGTAATTAATATAAAAAATAAAGGTTTAAAACAGTGAAAAAAAGGATGGAATGTTACTTCATATGTCCTGTTTCATTCCCATAAAATTCCAGGCTAGATAAGTCTATGGAAAGTGGCAGAAAAGGAGGACGTGGGAACATGGAATGTGAATATGGGATGTGTTATATTCTATAAGTTTGAGACAATGATAGAACACAGAAAGAGCTGAGCAATACATTTCCAACATTGTGAATACTGTAAATTTCAGGGTACTGTCTAACTAAATTGTTACTCCTATGAATTTCACACAAATATTGAGCGTGAAAAACAGATGGATTAAATGAAAACTAATGCTTTCAGTTTAGACAAATGAACCTGTGGATGGTACAGTGAATATATCAGTGGATGGAACAGGTAGAATCACAGAGGAACACAAAAAACATCTCATGTCATGTGTGAGGCATGGGGAGACGAACCTAAGACCATCACCCTAAACTATGTCACTGCTTGTGACACATCTGTGCCAACTCAGGAAAAGTTCAATCACAGAGAAATTGTAGCATCTGCCACAGGACAGGGTTCTGCTCACCCACAACCATGCCTGCTCCATTGTAGCAATATTTGACAAGGACAACTAAATGCTCCTGGTAGAACAGCTGCTTTACTTGCCACAGAAAGTCATCTAACTTGTGGGATCCACAGGCCAATAGAAGAGGAAATCAAGATGACATGATTTTGAGGCATAAACTGAAATCATCAGAAAAGTGTAAATTCTACAATCACATCTTTTCCAAGTCCATAGCACGAGTGGCTTTGAGATGGGGACTTTATGACTGACAAAGGATGCACAGGAAGCCATCATGGTGCTCCTACAATCAGGTGAAATATTGTCATGCTGCAGGGAGACAGGGACACATCAGGGGGCGCCAAATCTCCATGGTTTCACTTGTATCTCTGAGGCAGGTTCACAAAAGGCCAGAAAACATTTCCTGTTAGTTCTGGGCTTCCTCTTTCTGCCCAGTATGCAGAAGAAACTGCAGGACAATGAAAGTGGCAATTTCTGACAAGTAACACCTGTGCTAGCAGAACATGACTGGGGCAGTACAAAAGCCTTTTCTGCATGCACAGCACTCTTGTACTCATTTCTTGTATTTCCTGCCTCACTTCTACTGTTTTTGTTTTGCACAAAAGCTATTATAATTAGCTTTCCTTAGTTCACAGGATCTGTAGAAAACAAAGTTCACATTCAAATAACACTGTTTAACTCTGAGCCAAATGTGAGACATACCTACTTTGGCCCCCTGTTCATAATCTAGGTTCTGCTTTCTCCTGAACTGTATCACTCAGTGTTCTGTTGCTCTTTGTGGCTCATCATGTGCACTGATGGAAAAGTGTCAAATGTGGAAATGAGTAGAATCAGATTTCTCTAATGATGAAACCAGTGCCATGAAGTTTGGAATATAAAAGAGAAGAAATGAGATTGAAAGGAGAAAAGGGTTTCATGGGAGTTTACATTATCAAGAATGGATGGTTTTTGCTAAAATTTCTTCATATTTGAGCACAGAGGTTGTCAATTACAGTATTCTAGAAATCAATATTTTATACTGTGGTGTGATATTTCTCATATATATTGCTTTATTATCAAACTATTCTTTCTTTTCAATTTTGTACTATTTTAATTACCTGTCTTAGTCTTTGTGTGGGCATGCGCACATTGATGTAGGTGTCCAAAGAAGCTGAAGCATTTGTCTCCCTGAGGAGTTGGAGTTATAGGTACTTTTGAGCTACCTGATTTGGTTGCTAGGAATCACACTGAGGTCCTTTGGGAGGCAGAGCATGTGTTTAACCACCGATCTATTTCACCAGCTCTATAAACTATTTGTGTTATAACATTTGCTTCACCATTTTTGCTGAAATGACATTTTAATTTCATTTTAATATAAGTACATTATTCCCTGTAAGCCTCCTCATTTACCTACCCCCTTGCACTATTTCATAGTTACAACATTTACTACTTGACTTATAGAAATGGGGAACACAGATTTTAAATAGAAATGTATTTTAATTTTACAAATTTCACCAAGAAAGATCAGACACTGATATGGAATTGCAGAGGACCCTCAGAGTTGAGGACCAGCTCCAATTTAGAGGCAATAGGCCAGGAAGTACTGATGCAGAGAGCAGTCTCCACTCATAGATGAAGTCTTTGATCCCGAGCACAGAGCACGACAGTCACCTTATGAGTGGTCAGCATAGGCCTCTGTTGCCCTGTTACACATATAAAGTTCAGGGTAGAGCACTGATGCTGTGAGGTGAATGGTTGAGAAAAATCACTCTGCAGACCCAGCTCAAGTGTAGACCTTAGGAAATAAGAACCAGCCGGAAGATGTGAATACCAGATACTAAAAGGTATAGGCTCAGGCCTCTATGGTCAGAAATCCTTGTATGTCAATTTGTATATGCGGTTTAGCTCCTTATGAGTTAGTGAGCAGAGTCTTATGCAAATCTGTAGAAGACTTTGGAGTAGAAAAGTGAGGGTCTCCTCACATACCAGCAAGGAGTGCCTGGTCAGTGTCAAGGATCACAGAGCCCACACAGCATCCATCATGTATTGGGTGTGGAAATTCCTCTTCTTTATGGCAGCTGTCCAAAGTAAGACATCGGAGCCAAGAGCTTCATAGGAAGCTGAGGAAGTTCCAAGAGATTTCACTTTCATTTGTTCTCTCCCCAGGTGTCCAAGCACAGGTCCAGTTGGTGCAGTCTGGGTCTGAGCTGAAGAAGCCTGGAGAGTCAGTGAAGATCTCCTGCAAGGCTTCTGGCTACACTTTCACTGACTATGGAATGCACTGGGTGAAGCAGGCACCAGGAAAGGGCCTGGAGTGGATGGGTGCTATTAACACTAATACTGGAAACCCAACATATGCTGAAGACTTCAAAGGACGGTTTGTCTTCTCTTTGGACACCTCTGTCAGCACTGCATATCTGCAGATCAACAGCCTCAAGAATGAGGACACGGCTATGTATTACTGTGCAAGACACAGTGTGAAAAACACATCCTGAGTGTGTCAGAAACCCTGAGAGGAAAGTGGTTCTACTGTGGCAAACAGCAACAGAGCAAATACTCTTCTCTTGATCTTTGATTAGGGTTTTGAGGTTAGTGTAACAGATAGAAAACTGGCCTCTACTCACCCACAGAATATTCTAATTGGTGTCTTGAGAGATCATCTCCAAAAAAGGGGGGGGGGACCTGCCAATGTGTGGAAAGTTTAACATTGTAGAAAATAGTTTATTTTAAGAGATATCAATATACAGTCACTAAACTGACCACAAACAGCTCTGAAAATAGTGTTTAGAAAGGGCAAGGTAAGACTCTACTGTGCTCTCAGAGAAAATGAAAATCCAGTGATCTACAGGCTTAAAAGAGAGGTGGGTAGAGGAGACAGAACACAACTGCAATGGGAAAAGTTAGCCTACAAGCAGCCAGTGTAGACAACAGATGATCATAGACACCCACTCCTGCAGTAGGTTTCTTTGGATGCCTCACCAAACAGTGCAATTGCACATAAATTACTTACTTATCCCAAGAAGAGAATAGTTGAAGATTCTCACTGATATGCTACAGTTAAATGTAAAACAACCAAACAAACAGATGTATCTCAGGTTAAGCCAGTCTTTGGTTTGCCATTCCATCAATCTCTGCTCCTTTCTCATTCATACACTTCCTGTATACAAGACAAATTTTGGGTTAACAGTTTCATGGGTGGTTTGGTGTCCTCCTCCAACCCCTGAAAGTACCACCTGACCAAAGAAGGTGACGACTTCAGCCTCCATACCCTCCACTCTTAGAAGTCTCAGGTAGGGTCACCCTCCAGAGTCCTGGGAGCCTCCCCTATACCATAGATACTTCCCCCAAAATTTCTATTCTCTTTCCAAGCCCTCCTCCACAGGCTCTAACCCTACTCTCTCCTTACCTTATTCCCATCCACTTTACCCTCCCCACCCTTCTCCCACCAACTTCCTCATTTCATCTACTTCCAATGTCTATATTATACCCCTTTTTGAGTGAGATTCAAGCATCCTCCCTTGGCCTTACTTGGCTTCCTTGGGTCTGTGGATTGTAGAATGCTTACCTGAAGTTTACAGTTAATATTCACACATAGGTGAGTACATACCATGCACCTCTTCCTGAGTCTGGGTTACCTCACTGAGGATAAGCTTTTGTAGTTCCATCCATTTGCCTGCAAATTGCACAATATCTTTGTCATTAAAAGATGAGCAATATTCCATTGTGTAAATCACCCAACTTGAGACTCATTGTATGAGGGAGAGCTAAACCTGGACTCTATTAATGATACTCTGCTCTGGTTGCAGACAGAAACCTAGCATGACTGTCTTATTTTATACTTCATCCAGCAGCTTATGGAAACAAATGCACAGACCCACAGCCAAAGGACAGGCAGAGCTCAGGGAGACTTTCAGAAGACTCCTGTGCCTAATGGGGCTTATAGAGACTGAACCAACAATCAAAGAGCTTCCATGGACTGGACCTAGACCCCCTACCCATCTGTAGAGATGTGCAGCTTGTTCTTCATGTGGGAACCCTAGCAATTGGAGTGGGATTGTCTCTGACTTTGTTGCCTGCCTTTTTATCTTGCTCCCCTAGCTAGACTGCCTTGTCTGGCCACAGGAGCAGAGGATGTACAAGTCCTGCTGTGACTTGATGTGCCAGGGTGGGTTGTTTCCCACTGGGGCCTTCTCCTTCTCTGAGGTAAAGGGGAACAGGGAAGAGGGAGAAGGGTGTGGGCGTGAGACTGGGAGAGGAATGAAGGGCATTCCATCAGACTGTGTAGTGACTGAATAAATTAGTTCATGGAAAAAAATGAATATTTGCAGAAATCATCATGAAAAATGCAAGAAATTTTCAAGAAAAAAATAAAACCTCAAAAAAAATCTTGCAGTAGCAAAGGCTAAATTTGAGCCTTGAATCTGAATTTTCAGATCTTCCAGGTGACACAGATTGTCATGATCCAAGTTCTTCTACCTCTAGCCAGGGTTTCCTATATAATCATATTAGATTTTCAGTTGCAACCTCAATGGTTATTACTTCTTTCTAGCTTTCACGTCTAGGTGAGTTTATGAAATTTGAAAAATCCATCTTGATATATTTTCAATTGTGATTTTCTTTTAGGTTCATATGTTTAAGATACAAGTTTAGTATTTGCCTCCAACGAAGCCTGATCCTGTTGTGAAAATTCACAAATTCCACACTCATAAATTCTTTGTCTATTTTAATTTATTTAAATATCCTCTGTATTGTGTTATTTTCTAATAGAAATGTTTTGGGATATTGACACAGAAACATCACATTCCAGTTTCAAATACTCCATATTTCACATTGTGATTTGTGGAAATGTTGTGACTGATAACTCTTCCTGAACATGTGAGATAAGTGGACAGTTATTAGAGGGAGATTACTTCTCCAAAGCAAAAATTGTGCTAAAAGTAATGTCTGAATTTTTGGTTCTGTTGCTCTCCTTGTGGAGCACCTGTCCTCTCCAGGTCTTTCTATTAAAAAATCTGGGTATAGGGGTCTTTTCTGAGACTGATACTGCAAGCAAGTACTATTCATGGAGATAACTTAGACCCCTGTTCATATGTAGCCCACGGAAGTTCAGTGTCCATGTGGCTTCCATAGTAATGGGAACAGGGCCTGTCTCTCACGTGAACTGATTGCCTGCTCTTTGATAACCTCCTGCTGTAGGGCAGCAACCTTACCAGGTCACAGAGGAAGACAATTCAGCCACTCCTGATGAGAACTGATAGACTAGGATCAGAAGGAAGGAGAGGAAGGCCTCCTCTATCAGTGGACTGGGGGAGAGGCATGGGTGGAGACAGGGAGAGCAACAAGAATTTGGAGGGGAGGTGGGGAGGAAGCTACAGGTGAATAAGCTGTAATTAATAAAAATATAAATTAAAAAAGAAAAAGTAATATCAGTGCTTTTACAAGACATTAAATATATAGCTTGTTTGCCACGGATCATTAGAGTTCAACTTCCATTTTAATGACATTTTTTATATAAATACATGGCTATTAAAATTAATTTTTCATATTAATTAATGTTTATTCAGTTTGTATCCCATCGGTAGCCCTCTCTGTCTTCCCTCCCAATCTCACCCTCCTTCCCTTATCTTCTCCCATGTCCTTCTATAAGTCCACTGATAGAAGAGGTCCTCTTCCCCTTCCATCAGACTCTAGCCTATCAGGTCTCAACAGGACTGGCTGCATTGTTCTGTTCTGTGGCCAGGCAAAGCTTCTTCCCCCTTTGGGGGGGTTGGCAAAGAACCAGCCACTGATTTCATGCCAGAGACAGTCCCTGTTCCCCTTGCTAGACAACCCACTTGGATACTGAGCTGCCATGAGGTACATCTGAAAAAGGGTTCCAGGTTATATTCATGAATGGCACTTGTTTGGAGTATTGGTCTCAGAAAAGACCTCTGTGCCCAGATATTTTGGTACTGTTGCTCTCCTTGTGGAGCTCCTGTCCTCTCCAGGTCTTACTATCTCCCCCTTCTTTCATAAGATTCCCTGAACTCTGCCCAAAGTTTCATTATGAGTCACATCATCTGCTTTGATATACTTCTGGGTAGAGTTTTTTAGAGGCCCTCTGTGGTAGGCTCCTGTCCTGTTTCCTCTTTTCTCCTTCTTCCAAAGTCCATACCATGTGTGTCTTTCTGCTTCCGGGACAGCTCACTCAGGGTGATCCTTTCTAGTTGCCACCATTTACCTGCAAATTTCATGATTTCTTTATTTTTCATTGCTGAGCAATATTCCATTGTGTAGAAGTACCACAATGTCTGTATCCATTCTTCAGTTAAGGGGCATCTGGGTTGTTTCCAGCTTCTGGTTATTACAAATAAAGCTGCTAAAAACCATGGGTGACAAATGTATTTATTGTGTACTTGAGCCTCTTTTGAGTATATGCCTAGGAGTGGTATGGCTGGATCTTTAGGAAGCACTATTCTTATTGGTCTGAGAAAGTGCCAGATTGATTTCCAGAGTGGTTGTTCAAGTTTAAATTTCCACCAGCAGTGGAGGAGGGTTCCACTTTCTCCACAACCTCTTCAGCATGTGTTGTCACTTGAGTTTTTGTCTTGGCCAAATCCAATTAAGAAATGGGGAACATTTGAGGCTCATAAGAAGGAAATGAACAAATCTTTCAAAGAATTGCCCAGTCAATTGGAGGTAAAGAAAGAAGAAATAGACAAAAGCCTTGAAGAAAAAGAGGCAAACATAGCCAAACAAATAGATACACAAGTAGA
>REGO01001097.1:73505-131713 GCA_010120015.1 Rhombomys opimus | reverse complement strand
TGCTCCCTTCTCTCTACTATGAGTCCTGTCTGGTTAGAGGCTCTCTTCTTCAGGCTCCATGTCCTTAACTAGTAAATGTTTCTGTTAGAGACACTCCCCATATCCTTCCAGAAGACTACAATTGAAAGGTCTCCAGCCATTTTTCAGAAATGCCTGAGGCAATGGTTTGTTTCTCTGCAGGAACTAATCCCACTCCACCCCAACTCTCCCCAAATGAGCTCCCCACCCTCATTTCCCTCAGATCTCCCTCCCCTATCCTGTTCCCTCTCCTCAAGCACTTTCTCTGTCTGTTTTATTTCTCCTCAGTGAGATTCATGCATTCCCCCTTGGACACTGCTTGTTTCTTCCTTCTTCTGGTCTGTAAATTGTAGTATGGTTATCCTATACTTTATGCCAAATATCTCCTTATCAGTGAATACATGCCATGTGTGTTTTTAAGGGTCTGTATTACCACACTCAAAATGACCTTTTCTAGTTCCATGCATTTGGCTGAAAATTTCATAATTTCTTTGTTTTTAATAGCTGAGTAGTATTCCATTGTGTAAATGCACCACAGTTTCTTTATTCACTCTTCAGTTAAAGGACATTTGGGTTGTGATCTGATTCTACTTGTTATGAATAAAGCTGCAACAAACACAGATGAGAAAGTACACTTGTTTGATGGTGCATCTTTGGGTATATGCCCAGGAGTGCTATAGCTGGGTATTGGGACTAAAGCTAGTCCCAATTTTCTGAGAAAGTGCTAGATTGATTTCCAAAATGACAGTACAAATTTGCATTCCCTCCAGCAATGGAAGAATGTTCTCCTTTCTCCACATCCTCACCAGCTTGTGCTGTACCTTGACTTTTTTATCTCAGCCATTCTAATGGATGTAAGAGATGGAATCTTAGATTCATTTTATTTACATTTCTCTGAATATTAATAATATTGAGCATTTCTTTTAGAGATTCTGGGCCATTTGGGAGTCCTCTTTTGAGAATTCTGTTTAGGTCTGTACCACATTTTAAAATTGGATTGTTTGGTTTGTTGGTGTTTAATTTCATGAGTTCTTCATGTATTTTGGATATTAGGCCTTTGCCAGATGTAGGGTTGGTGAAGATATTTTCTTAAACTGTAGGCTGTCATTTTATTCTGTTGGCAGTGTCCTTTGCCTTACAAAAGCTTTTCCATTTCAAGAGGTCATATTTATTAATTGTTGATCTTAGAGCCTGTGCTGCTGGTGTTCTGTTCAGAAAGCTGTCTCCTGTGCTAATGAGTTCAAGGTTCTTTCCCACTTTCTCTCCTAATAGATTTAGTGTGTCTGATTTTATGTCAAGGTCCTTGATCCACCTGGACTTGCTTTTTTGTGCAGGGTGATACTCCTGGATCTATTTGCATTTTTCTACATGGAGACATCTAGTTGGATGAGCACCATTTATTGAAGAGGCTACAATTTTTTCCATTGTATAGTTTTAGCTTCATGTCAAAAATTAAGAGCCCATAGATATGTGGATTTTTACTTCTGTGATAGTGTCTCTCTTCCTTTTAGTTATTTTGGCTAAGACTTTGTCTATCTTGTTGATTTTATCAAAGAAGCAACTCCTGGTTTCATTGATTGTTTTCTCTCAGAGCAGCAACATGAATGGTCCTATTTTCTAATCCATCCTGCTAGCCTGAATCTTCTTTATTGTGAAATAACTCAATACTAAGTGTTATTTTAGCAAGAGCATACTAAGTTCTCTATTTTGTGGTGTTTTCATAGAACTTTATATTAACTGTTCTGGAATTGTTCTCTCATTCCATGTGAAAATGAGTGTGTTTATTCTCTTCAGGTTAAACATTTCATTATTCAATATTCTCTTTAGAGCCTGATCATATGTCACTTTAGCCATTTTTGTTTTGGAAAGTTTTTCTTTTTCCTGAAACTTTGACCTAGATTTGCTATATAAAATTGTCTAGATGGACAGCTGTGTCTTTAAGAATTTGGAGTCTAGATGGATGGCTGAATTCTTTATATGTATCCTTTCAGTGGTTGTGTGACCTCGCTTAATGTTATCTATTATATACTCAGCCATCTTCCTGCAAAATTTGTGATTTTTATTCAGAAATGAACAATATTCTCATATATATATATATAATATCGTATAAACTATTAAGGTGTTGATGAATAACTATGGTGATTCAAATATTTTTGCTGTCGTAAAAAAAGCAATAAATATGGGGTTGCAAATATCAATAAGTAAGATATGGGGGACTGTAGGAAAGTTCCCGAGAGATAGACAGCAGGTTCATATGTTAGTCGTAGTTTTATTTTTCTGAGAAATCGCCAAACTGATTTCAATAATAGTTGTATTTATTTTCACCACCTGTGAATAAGGGTTGCTTTCCCTCAAGGCTATCCACAACAGCCATCAGATTTGCTGACAGCAACCATTCTTACTGGGGTGAGCTAGTATCTCAAAATGGTTTTAATGTGAATTAGTGTGATATCTAGGGATATTGAAACATCTAAAATATATATTAAAAGTTATAACTATGTATATATCTGTTTTCCAGTGGTGTATATTCTAATCATTTTCTAGATTGTGGTTGGTGCTTGTATTAACTCAATTTTTTGTAATCTCTTGTAACTGCGGGTCTTATCCCCTGCCAGAAGTGTCGCTGTAAAACTCTGCTCCGTTCTGTATTCTGTCAGTTTGCTCAGCTGCTTATTTCCTTTGCTTTCTTAAAAAGCCTTGTTTCCCTGGTGGTCTCCAATCCTTCTTTCTCTTACACCCTTTCTTCCTCTTCTGTGGAGCTCCCATTTAGGAATGACGATTTCAAGGCCTCTCGATCTCTGCAAATTGTCTGGTCATGGGTCTCTGTATTGATACCCATCTAATGAGGGAGAGTGTTTCACTAATGTTATCTGAGCAGAACACTCTTCCCTGTCTATTTTGAGGTCCTGGCCCATAGGTGCAGTGTCCTAGATGCTGTCTTGTGGAGCGATCCTTAACACCGATCAGATGTTGCCTTGTTATTGCCACGAGCTAACTAGTACCTGGTACTGCACTAGGAAGTACTGCACTACCTCATGTTGCAGGCAAGCCAGAAACTGTATCACAGAGGCTATATGTGGGTTGGCATTTGCTTTTCTGCTCTAGCAGCATGCATGGTGCCTTCTAGGTCCATGAATACCATTCGGTATTGGTGAAGGCTCTAGGTAGGCACCAGCTCACCTTATTCATGTGCAATCAGCTGCGTAGGTATCGTCTTGAGTAATAGGGCCTTACTGTCAGGTTGTGGAGAGCAAGCAATACTGTTAGCAATAGGCTGTTATTAAGGAGGTTGCATGGAACTCCTTGGCCAACTAATTGATTAGAAATAACCTATCAGCAGATCTAGAGGCCTCATTTGGATATGAGAGTTGTCCTGTTGGGTATAGACCTCCCCTGTTATATGCTGACTGAATTCAGATTGGCTTCACGTATGGACCTAGATGATGGGCTGTGTCTCCTGGTGAAGAAAAAACCCTAAGATCCCAGGTGGCCTTTAAACCATCAAAATAAAGATACCAAGACCTTTAAAACATCAAAACGTAGGCCTTAGCTGAGCAGACTCTCAACTATTTCACCTAAGGTAACTTGCTCACCTTGCCGCACCCAGTCACATGTCCAGCTGTACTCCCAGTATCCACAACACATCTGCCTTCCTTCCTGTCTCCCAGAGGAAGGGCTTATCTCTTTCTTCTCTCCCTACCAGGAAGTCCCAACTTCCACTTCCTGTCCTTCTGCCCAGCTGATTGGTCAGCCAGATCTTTATTGACAGCTGCTACATCCACACAAGACATTCCTCCACATATGTATGTAGTTTAAGCAGCTTCTACATTTTTAGGGTTCTGTGTGAATCCTCAATTGTCCCTTAGTTTTACTTTCCCTCCCTAAATAGGCACCATCATTTCTTGTTCCATCCTCACTCCCCACTTTCTCCTCCTGTTCAAATGCACTCCCCATCCACAACTCTGAATTTTCCTTTTCATTTATTTTTATTTTTTATTTTTTTAGTGAGATCGGTTCTGCTTCCCAAGTCCCTTACTCTATATGTAACCTCTGCAGCTATGTGGACCTTAGCCTGCTAACATAGGCCTTAACAGCAAGCATATTCATTTGTCTTTTTGGGTCTGGGTTTCCTTACACAAGATGATTTTTTTTTCCCTAGATCCATCAACTTAACTTTAAGTTTCATGACTTCACTTTTTAAGAGTTGAGAAATATTCTCTTCTGTGAATAAACGACATTTTCTTTATCCATTCATCCACTGCGGAACATCTAGGCTGTTTCCAGTTTCTTGGTATTAGGAATAGAACAGCAATGCTCATATGTGAGCAAGGGTCCCTGTTATAAGATGCACTATTCTTTAGATGTATGACCAAACAAGATCTTTTTAAAAATTTTTTATTTAACTTTTATTAATTACACTTTATTCATTATGTATCCCCCATAAGCCCCTCCCTCCTCCCCTTCTGATCCCACCCTTCCTCCCCTTTCTGCATGCATGCCCCTCCCCAAGTCCACTGATAGGGGAGGTCCTCCTCTCCTTCTTTCTGATCTTAGTCTATCAGTTCTCATCAGAAGTGGCTGCATTGTCATCTTCTATGGCCTGGTAAGGCTGCTCCTCCCTCAGGGGGAGGTGATCAAAGAGCAGAGCAATCAGATTATGTCAGAGGCAGTCCCTCTTCCCATTACTATTTAACCCACTTGGACACTGAACTGCCATGTGCTACATCTGTGCAGGGTTTCTAGGTTATCTCCATGAATAGTCCTTGTTTGGAGTACGGGTCTCTGGTTAGTTCCCTGTGTTCAAATTTTCTTGTTCTGTTGCTCTCCTTGTGGAGTTCCTGTCCTCTCCAGCTCTTACTATTTCCCACTTCTTACATAAAATTCCATTCACTCTGCCTGACAGTAGGCCATCAGGCTCAGCATCTGCTTTGATAGTCTGCAGGGCAAAGGCTTTCAGAGGTCCTCTGTGGCAGATTAATAGGTTGTTTCCTGTTTTCTGCTTCCAACAAGATCTTAAGGTAGATTTATTTGCAGCTTCCTGATGAATCTATACTTTGATTTCCAAAGTGACTGCACAAGTTTGCACTCCACCTGAAATGGATGAATGTTGCTCTGACTCTGTATCCTTGTCACAAGAGCTGACATTTTTAAATTGATCTTGCACAGTCTGAGTAGTATAAGTTGAAATCTCAAAGTTGTTTTGATTTGCAGCTACCCTCATGGTGATGGATGTTGAATATTTCTTTGGGAGTTTCTAAGCCATTTGAACCCCATGTTTTGAGAATTCTTTGTTTAAATATGTACCCCAGTTTTAATTGCTTTATTTCTCTTCTTGATATCCTGTTTTGGGGGGATTCTTCATATATTTTAGATATCATCTTTGTATTGGATGAGCATGTGGTAAAAATCATTTTCCATAGCTTGGTGCTTTCACTGAATGATAGTGTTCTTTGCCAAACTTACTAAAACAACACCTAATCAATAAAACTGAAAGAAATTCTGTATCAAATGGTGGCATCTGTCAAAATGTCAGCGCCTGTCAAGACATGTACATCTCCTCAGCCTGTTTGTGGGACATCAACACAAGAGCGGCATCTCCTTTAAAGCCTTCTAGCAGCTCCTTAGTGATGGTGTCTTAGCCAAAGCCACCTGTGCCTGGAAAGCACTTTCCATTGTCACCCATGGAACTGATGCAGGGAAAGGGGGATGAAAAATTGACCGATCCATGACCACAAAACCCGCAGATCTCTGAGCTGCCCAACATCAGGACTTGAAATTTCACCAATGCTCACTCTGAAAGCCTCTGCCCTGCAAATTTCTTCCCTCCTCCTAGGTAAGAAATTCAACATAAGCCCAGCCCATTGTTCAGGTTCCTGTTGTCTTCTCCCAGGATCAGAGGCAAACACCTCTGGCTTTCTCCCCCCTCTTTCTGAATTCATGCCTCTAAGGAATCTCTTTTATGAGATGTGTTCCCTGGTATGACTCTTTCATTGAAAGAGGCCAAGAAATAATGAAGAGAAGAAAGAAGTGAAGGAGTGGAGCAGAGGTGAGGCTCCGGGTTCCTCAGATCAGTTAGGGATACCCCTCCCTGGAAGCTGAAACGCTAAAAATGGTGTGGGGTTGATGCTCCTAAGAAATTCAGGTGAGCTGGGGATACCCTCCCCTGGGAGCTGAACTGGCTCAGCTGGAGATGCTTCTTCTGAGAGCTGTGTGGTTCCTGAGCTCCCCTGTCTCAGGATTCCCTTCCTTTGGGATAACTTTTCCCATCAGGGCTGCATCATTCCTGAGTTCAGGAGTCCCAGGGACCCTTCCATCTGAGCAGGAAAGACAAAAAAGTCCTACTACAATCCCCCCTCCAATGACACTCAGTCTCTCTCAGGCTCTGCTGGCTGTTTGTAGCCTCTCTGTTATCAAAAGTCCAAGAGGCAACCAACACTCAAAGTCATAGGGTCAAAAAGTTCTAATGGCTAAAGTATTTCCAAAGAGTCAATTAACTAGCCATTAGAGACCCTTAAAAGGGCCAGACACAACATAAATGATGTTACAGGGTTTATCAGCTGGTTTTCTGGTGATAAGATACTTTGACTTCTTCCCTTCCTATTCTATTCTACACACTCGTCCTCCTTCATCAACTTCATGTTCTAGGTAAGACTTCAAGTACATAATTAAATAGGTATTCAGAGAGTAGACAACCGTATCTTGTTCTGATTTTGGTGAAAATTCTTTTAATTTTCTCTTCATTTAGGCTGATGTTGGTTGAGAGATTGCTGTATATTGCATTTATTATGTTGAGGCATATTCCTTTTATTCGTAATATCTTCAGGACATTTTTCATAAAGGTTTGTTGGAGTTTATAAAATTCACTGTTTTTCCACCTTGTAGAGAGAATCTCCTGTATACTGTATGAAAGTATCATCTGTCAATAAAAACCCGATGGCCTATTAGCTGAGGCAGGAAATAGGAGCTCGGAGTTCTGGCAGAGAGAGATTAACTCTGGGTTAGAGGCAGAGGCAAGGGATTCACCCCAGACTCCAAGAAAGACAAACACATGAAAGTGAAGAAAGGTAACTTGCTATGCAACATTCATAGAGTAGAATAAATGGGTAATTTATGTCATGAACTAGTCATGGAAAGAACCAAATCTTACAGCTTAAGCATTTATTCATAAATTATAAGTCGTTATTTGTGGAACGGGGGCACAGGTGAAAATGTGCACAGTTACAAATAATATCCAACATACTGGCTATTAGAATCCAGAGTTTGAGCCTGAGAACTGCTCGGTGGAAGGCAGTTCCTATCCAAGGAGTGAGGAAGCAAAGGGAAACTGCACAGAAGCAGTACAGAAGGTATCTCCTTTAAAAAGCACCCACTGAGGAAAAAAGCTGCCTCCTCTGCTGGAGACTTGGGACAAACAGCTGGGGCTTCTCCCAATCATGGGCCTGAGAGTCCACTAGAGAGAGCTAGGCAGCCTGTGGAAAAACCTGGATAAAGGGAACCTGAACAGGAGAATTGTTTCTGTTGGACTGGCCTATATACCTTCTGTGAGGCATTTTCTTAAGTGATCATTACTGTAAGGAGATTCAGCTCATTGTGAGTGGTTCCTTCCCTAGGCAGTTGGACCTGGCAGGTGTAAGAAAGCAAACTGTTTAAGCCAGTAAGCAGTATTCATTTATGGCCTCTGCTTCAGTCCTTGCCTTCACATTCCTGTCTGCAGTTTCTGACTTGGTTTCTCTCCATGATGAATTACAATCTGTACAATGAAATAAACCTTTTCTTCGCTTTTGGTCATGGTGGTTATCACAACAATAGAACTAAACATTTATCAAATAACAGGGGTTCTGCATACTTCCTATGTAGACGACAGGAATAATAATAATAATAAAAGATAAAGACACTGAGGAGAATGCCCCTGTGCGGCCTAGTGTTTTCTGAAACTGACACAATGTAGAATCATCTGAGAGGAGAAAATGGCAATTGAGAAAATGCCTCCCTAAGGTCTGCTGATGGGTAAGATCTGGGTGACCTGGCAGTCAGGCTTCAGTGGTGCAGAGTGAGGACTGAGTTCTCTGCATTCCATTCTATTCTGTAATGATGTTCTTGCCTGGGCTCTTGGTGTATTTGATGACAATTGTCCAACCAAGTAGTAAGTGGTGGTGTCTTGGGCTTGGAGGCCAGCCTCAGAGAAACTGTAAGCTTCTGATGTAAACGGTTTTTAACAGTGACTTGTTTAGACTAACCTGAATTGCAGTGCAGATGTCCACCGTTGGCCTTTAGAGTGACAGGAATTTTAGGAAGAGATGGCAGCCTGCATTCACGGGGCAGCTCCTCTCCTGTTTATTATGAGCTTAGTTACTTTCCAGTGTTGTAACATAATCCGGATGTTTCCTTTGGCTGGCTTTCATTGTTTTTCCAGTCTTATAAATGAAGAGTGATGGAAGTTGCAGAAACATGGTGTTATGTTCCTATTTCCTCAAGGATCTTAAACTGAACTGAGGTGAATATTTTTTCTGTAATTTTTGATTATTTGATCTTGTCACTTTTTAGTTCAGATACAGGAAAGTGGGATGAGAGTCCTAACGAATTACTTTCTCTTAGAGATTAGCAAATTGATACGTTTTCAGAGTATCTCATTCCTAAGAAGTTACACTGAAAGAACTGTATAATCCATGTAACATTTTTTCAGTAAACACATTCTCAGCCCAGCCTAATACATATTTGAAGGAAATACTCCTGAGGGAGAAGGTCAGAGTGCATGCAAATTTGTATCAAATTGCCTTCACCAATGTCTATGAAAAGAAAGCCACTCTGCTGACCCTAATATCTATTCTGAGTACTAGAGTTCAGGGAGGCAACACAGACCAAGGTCAGCATCTGTGACCTTACCTGGATGAGCACAATTCAGCAGCCAGACTCTGGCTTTGCAAACTGGAAACAGAGCCCCAGACAAGCCCCCTGCTGCAGGAGGAATGCAGGTCAGCAGGTGGCGCTCACAGCACACACAGGCCTCCCTGAAGGGCAGGTGCAGAGAGATCCCTCTAGAGTTTCCTGACTCCAGCAGGATTTCCTCCTCTCAGTGAACCAGATGTAACCCAGTTAACCAAATAAAATCCTCAGAGACATTCCCCTAATGGGCTGTTTTCCCTGAAAGAGCCAAGGCAGATGTGACTACAGATCACAATTGTTGTGCTCTTGAGCCTATGTTGCTCTCCTGGGAATGTCACAAAAATAGACACGACACAATCCACAGGATAATTTTGTCACTCCAAACACAGTTGTTTTCAGAGCGGAATAAATTTCTCAATAGAAAAATTAAGAAACAGCAATCTTTCTCTTGAGGAGGTTTATAGATATTTCAATTGTTTTAATCTTGAAACTTAATTCACAACCACTTTGGAAATCCTGCATCCTCAGGTAGTCTGGAGACTGGGGGGATATTGTAACATGACCCTAGATTTAGGCTGCATATTCCTTGCCAAACTGTTGTGATCATACACATAGTAACTTTGCTTCTAAGGCTGTCAACTCAAACACATCCCACAAAAAAACATCCTAACACACACATATAAACATATATGTGTAAATTATAATACTTATATGGGTGTGTAATCTGTATGTGTATATTCATAGGTTTTGTAAGTGATTTTATTATTGATAAAATATATTTATAAAATCATTTTTAATTAGCTGTAAGGCTCTAGTTTGGGTTATAACCTTAAACAAATGGATCCATATATGCATTTGATATAATTTTGCCTTGTGTTAAATTTCCAAAATCTAAAAACATTTTATTATTTTCTTTGAAGCAGATAAGGTGAGCAGAAAGGTACACTATGCAGCAAAAATCAGAAAAAAACTCTTATATTTTATCACAAAGCTATTTTAATGCCGTCATTGCGGCAAACTCCTTCATTTCATGCCTGCCGTATTCACTAGTAACTGCTCTCTTTAAAGCTTTCACTCTAGAAATCTTCATTTAGCAGGACGACACGCAAGTGAAGTTTTCCTCCATGCATGAGATGAAAACCAGCCTTGATCCTGCAGCTCTGGCAGAGGAGCCCAGACCAGGATTTTCAGGTGTGCTGATTCAATGATGAGCACTGAACAGAGACCACAGGTTCATGGAATTTGGACTCTCCTGGGATTTTTTCCATTGCTCTCTTTTTGAAAACAAAATTAAGTGTGAGAGAGGACATGAGTGAATGGGAAGTTGGACACCTGTGACAGTTTCCTGATCAGAATTCTTAGTGTTTTCAGGTGTCCCTTGTGGGGTGCAGCTGGTGGAGTCTGGGGGTCATTTAGTGATGTCTGCAGGGTCCACAAGACTCTTCTGGATCTACATCAGGCAGATTTGACAAGCACTTGATTAAGAAATCTCAGAAGAGGTGTCTGGAGTGAGCACAAAGGACTTCTAATTCCAGTAGTGGATGCTAAGAGATTCTGTGATGGGCTGATCCACCATATACAGCAATGATTCCAGAACAGTGTGAATCTGCAAGGGAGAATTCTGAGAACTGAGGACACTGCTGCCCACTTCTGTGCTAAACACACAGTGGAAGCCCAGAACCACCCTTCCCACTATGTGCTCAGAGACTACGGGTGAGGTCAGCATTCGCAGAGGTTTCCACAAGAAAAGGTTTACCCAAGATAAACATGCCTTTCTCTCTTGCAGGTCCCTGTCTTCAGTCACAGATGCCAATCTGACAAAGCCTGTGCCCCTCCTGCAGAAACAATAACTTCCTGTTTTTCTCTTGCCCCGCAGTGATAATTTTCATTCCACACTGCATTTTCAGCTACAGCAGACATTCTCTTTTGCGCTCCAGAGCTGCTCAATGTTTCCTTGTCCAACCAACCTCCTATAAGGGGTATTGATCTTCCAGTGTGTCACCCAGTTACCTAGGATCACAACTTCTTGTTTCAGACATGTGACGCAGGACAGAACTGAGTTTGTTTCTGCTCTGTTAACCTCGCAGAGCCAACTTATACTTCATGGACTGTGACTTTCATGGATACTCTGTGACATGCCTGTCCAAGCCACTGCTACGATGAACAATACTATAGTGAGTGTGGGTGTTCACACACCTCTAGAAAACAGATTCCTCGTACTTGTCAGAGCACATAATAGTGAGACAGTTTCTTACAGTAATTCTGTAGTGAACCGTTTGCAGTCTTCTATTAGGCTTGCATTAAGGGTTGCACTAGTTTTCATTCCTACAAACAGTGAGAGAGGGTTCCGTGTCATCCACAACCTCACCAGCCCCTCTTTCCATCAGTCCTTTGGGTAATATGCATATAAAATTTGCAATGACATCTCAGCAGGGTTCTACTCCCATGATTGTGATGATATGTGATTATAGCAACTTCTCATACCCCTGTGGAAGTCTTCTGCATTTCTTGACAGTTGTATACTTGTTTGGTCTATGGTCCTACCACATCAATTGATAAATTAATGAACAATGAAATTGCCCACAGTCTTAAGACATTTTCTGAGCAGTTTCCTCCTTTTAGACAACTCTAGCATGTGGCTATTGACAAAATCCAAATAGTACACTACCGTTTTGATGTCCGAAGGTGATACAGATATTTTAAACATATTATTTTTCTAAACATCTCAACAATGTATTTCTTTCCAGTTCTGATCATTTAGAATTTTAATAGTAATTTGTAGTTCTATTTCAGTAGTTCTATTCTATCTTACTTGTTTCATCCTCAAATTTTATTTCATTTAAATAATAATAGAAATTAGGATTTCTTCATCAATTTATTTTTATAATTAGTTTTGCTAATATAATTATTAATTTACTAATATAGTTTATAATTTACTAATGTAATTAGTAAACTACCGTTTTTCTTAATTGATTCATTAGTTGTAACTTTTTGGTGAATTTTAAAATGTGTTTTATGTATAATTTCATGTATTGTGCAGTGAAAAATGTGTTTTTATTTTCCAATTGAAATTATATTCATCATTTCTGTGACTGATTCCCTGGCTAGAATACCAATAAATACATTCATTAATGTGGCACATTTATATTATCCCAAATTGTAAAAAGAAAGTTATGCTTTAGTCATTACACCATATTTTCCAGCATGTAGTCATTACTAGCTGGACAATCCATAATTCTTTATTTGCCTGTAATCAACATGATTTCATCTTTTTACCCTTAGCCATTACTGTTAGGTTTTGTGTTGCTCCGGACGCAATCAGCTGAGAGTATCTGTGGCTTCAGCTCATCACAGGTGGGAGGGAGCAGTTCAGACCCAGGTGTGTGAAATGCAATGCAAGAAAAATTTCAGGAACACTGAACTTACTACATTTGTATTTTCTCAAATTTTCAATTTCCCTAAAACCACCTAGCAAACTAGGTTACGTTGAACCTACTATCCCAGTCCTTTGTTAAGGATCAGGAGCAATATGCTCTTTCCTGTAATGGCTTCTCAGCTGTGGACAGAATGTTGCTGTCATGGCCCAGGAAGAAGGCTGGAATGCTGGTCCAAGCCTGGGAGAGGATTTGGGCTGGATTGTGTGTGAGGGGGGGGAGGGGGTAGAGGGGTGGGGGTTGTTAGAAGCATCTGGTTAGCTGATCAAACCTGAAAAGACAGGGAGCAGTCAGATTGTCTTGACAGGTTTACATCAGCCTCCAGGTGGCCAGGGCTCTGCACTTTTGTAGGACAATCTAGGGCTCTTATGGTTATGCATCACTTTCGTGATCTTCAGCTGATTCCGGGATGGTGTCTGTCAGCCATGCAGAAATCTGCTGGGACAGATATAGACAAGAGTCAGAGGGCAAAGTTAAGGAGTTTATGGAAAACAAAACAAAACAAAACAAAAAAAACACAACAACTTAAGTTTGAAACTTTCAGGCCTATTACAGTGGAAAGACCAGGGAAAGGAAAAAGTCTACCTTCAGGGGAAGCTAGTGTGAGGGGAAACTTAAGCTGTTGACTGAGGTGACAGGCATATTATCTAGAGTCTGTTTGACACATGACCGCTGAATCCAACACACAACTTTCTGAAAGTCAAATGATTTTACCAAAATTTACAAGAAAAAGAGATTAAAATTTTAGATATAACAGGATTGTTGAAACCTTCACTGTAGGGAAACCAGTTGGGAAGTGTCTGTAAACAGCTGTGGAAGAGACTCACCACTTTGGGCCACAGCGAAAGTGAGTGGTCCCCAGAAAATATTCCTGGTCAAAAGCACGAGCATCCTTCCCTCTGTCCAGATGGTTGATATGTACCTAGGCTGAACAGAGACCTTTTCAGCACGATGAGAATGATTTTTATGTCTGTATTTAGAAGCCAAACAAAGGGAATTTAAAAATCTGAGTCTGTGATCATAATAGCTAGTATTTTATGAAGGCTAAATTAATAGCTTATCAAAACTGATTATTATTTAAAACTCTGAACTTATAGAGTCTGAATATCACATATCATTTAGATGCAGGTAAAGCTGATTACTGAGCTAATTCATTGAAAAACAAGTTTCTTTGAATAAGGGAATAGTAAAAAATAAAATTTTAGTGAGGATAGCAGCATGATAGCTTTAGTTTGTTTTTCACATTGAAACCTGGTTATCTTTTTGATGTGAAGCATGTAAGCAAGATAAACCTCTTTGTGAGTTTGCCTTTCTCACCAGGAGACTTAATATCTCTATAGACATATGAAATGGACTGAGCAGGCAGGTGCTAATAAGCTGGAAGAGCTACAGTTAGCCATCAACACTGTCAGAGATCTGAGAATGATAAACTAGAGCAGGAATCATAATCTACATGGTCTTGCTAACAACTAAAATGAGAGACTTACATACTACATGGAAGGTTGCCCTAGGTTTCTCCACGGACATCCTGATGGTTTCACTGTGTGCAGAATTCCAAGGGCTGTTTCTGAGCCAGTGTCAGTCCTTGGGCATCACATAGCGTAATATTAACTCTTTGATTCCAATTGAGGGCAGCATCAGCCTTTGGCTGCCAGACTCAGAAAATCTGAGGGACTTTCCTGTGGGTGAGAAACCTGGCCTGCCTTGGCAAGGAGCAGTCAAATTTCTAGTGCCCTGTTTCTATACAGACAGGGCAGGGTCATGGTGATGGGAGAAGCATCAGGTGGCTTTTCTCAATGGTTACCATTTCCTCAATCCAGATGGAGTCACCTTAAGGTTTCTGCTACAACTGCCATTTTGTCCACCATGGGAAGTTTCTTTTTTCATTAAACATTTTAAGCATCATATTTAGCATATCTCTGAAGCAATTTGAAGGCCATCTATTAATTGTACCTTATTTGAAATAAATTTTAGGTGTTTTTAGTTATTTGCTTTAGTTTTAAATTTGAAAACATATACAGAAGGCTCTATGTGTTAAATCTGAGTCTTTAAACTTTAAATTGAAGATTTATTGATAACCATACAGCATCCAGAGACGTAATGAGGCTAAGTCACAAGGAGGACCCTAGGGAGAATGCTAACTTCTCATTCAGACAACAAATAGAATAGGCACCAGAAGTGGTCCAAAAGAGGGAACAGGAAGGCAGCCTACCACAGATGTACTCTGAAAGACCCCACCCAGCTAGGGAGCAAAACACATGCTAGGACTCACAGCCAAACTGCACAGAGCACAAGGAGTCTTGTGGAAGGGTTGGGATAAAGAAGGACCCGGAGGGGCAGGAGCTCCACAAGGAAACCAAAAAAGCCAAAAAATCGGTATCCAGGGAGGACTGTGGAGACTCATTCACCAACCAACAACCATGCATGGAAAGGACCTTTTATCATAAAGGGTGTTAGACTTTTTTTCAGAGGCCTCTTATGCATATAATGGATTAAATGGTACTTTACAATTAAGAAAAGACAACACAGGCATTGAGCAAAGGATTCAAAGTCTCAATCACAGAAAGGGAAAATCCTGGAGAGTCACTATGCAGCTCAAGCCCTGAAATAGTTTTTTTTTTTTTAATAAACCATGCCAGAAACTCAAGGAGTCAGGCACAGCCTTGGGCCTGACAGTGTAGCTCAGGGAAAAATCCCACTTCTCAGCTCTGCTGGCTGTGCCCCAGATGGACCTGAATGTTCCTGGGGTCCTGCAGGCCTCCTTGGAAAGGAAGTCATAACTCTGGAACTGACCATGGAGCACACTGGTACGTTTATCCAGTGAAATACTGCTCAGGTGTTATAAACAAGGACATTATGAAATTTAAAGGCAAAAAGATGGATATAGAAAATATTATCCTGAGATAAACCAGACACACATGGTATGTACTCCCTTTTAAGTGTATATTATCCATAAAGTATAAAATAGCCATGCTTCAATCCATAGACCCAATGAACCTAAGTAGCACGTAGCAAGGAGGTATCAAGGGAGAATGTGTGAATCTTACTCAGAAGAGGAAATACAGTAGACATCTGAAGTAGATGGGGGATGAAAGTGGGTGGGGTCGGGAGGGGAAAACGGTGGGTGTCAGGTGTGAGGAGAGGGGAAGAAAAGGAGTGGGAGAAAGAAAGAGAATTGTTGGGTGGGCATCTCTGGGATGGGGAGGTTCCTGAGAGTTTATGTAGATGACCATAGCTAAAACTCCTAGCAGAGAGGAATATGGAGCCTGAAATGGCCACTCTTTTGTAGCCAAGTGGGTCTTTCAGTGGGGGAAGGAGAACACCAACCCACAGAACCTTAGACACAATTTTGTCCTTTCTACAAGATGTGTAGGGATAAAGATGGAACAGAGACTGAGGGAATGGCAAGCCAAACACTGGTACAATTTGGGGCCCACCCCATGGAATAGTGCCAAACTCTGACACTATTAAAGATTTAAAAATCATTAAATGGAAGGAGAAAAACCACACGATCATCTCCTTAGATGATGAAAAAGCATTTGACAAAATCCAACATCCATTCATGTTTAAAATCTTGGAGATATCAGGGATAAAAAGCACATACCTAAACATAATAAAGACAGTATACAGCAAGCCTATAGCCAATATCAAACTCAATGGAGAGAAACTTAAATCAACCCCACTGAAATTAGGGACAAGGCAAAGCTACCCACTCTCTCCATATCTCTTCAACATAGTTCTTGAAGTCCTTGCTAGAGTAATAAGACAATTAAAGGAGATCAAGAGGATTCAGTTTGGAAAGGAAGAAGTCAAAGTATCACTATTTGTAGATGATAGGATAGTATTATTGAGTGACCCCCAAAATACTACCAGCTAATAAACACCGTCAGCAAAGTGGCTGGATACAGAACTAACTCAATAAAATCAGTAATAGATTTAAAAATCATTAATATATTAAAATCTGATGTGTTTGCAGACAGGAGCCTAGCATAACTATCTCCTGAGAGGATCCACCCAGCAGCTGATGGAAACAGATGCAGAGAACCACAGCCAAACAATAGGCAGAGCTCTTTGGAGCCTTGAGGAAGAGTTGGGTCAAGCAGGGGATTGATGGAATAGAAGAAGTTAAGGACAATACACAATGAATTACAAAGAAAACTAACCTGGGCCCATAGGGGTTCATATTGACTGAACCGGCAACCAAAGAGCATGCATGGGCTAGATATGGGCCACGTGTGTGTGTGTGTGTGTGTGTGTGTGTGTGTGTGTGTGTGTGTGTGTAGAAGATGCGCAGCTTGTTCCTATATGTGGGACCTCTAACAACTGGAACAGGGCTGTCTCTGACTTTGTTGCCTGACTTTGAATCCCTTTCCTATAGCTGGGCTGTCATGACTGTACTCAGTATGAAAATATGAGTGCAGGACTGATGCAACTGTTTTGAGGATGAGAAGGGTCAGGTGAGGACTTGGTACCTTTTGGAAGCCTCCCCTTCTCTGAGCACAAGGGTAGGGAGAGATTGGGGAAGGGGATGTGATAGTGTGACTGAGAAGAGAAGGGGGGGGCGCTTATGATCAGGTTGTAAAGTGATTAAATATATCAGTTAGTTGCCACAGTAAAGAAAGTTTTCAGTTTCTGAAACCTTGGAGAAGCCGGGATGACATTTTGTTAGGCGAAAGCCAGTCTTCTTTTGAGATTCTTTTCCATCCTAGTTTGGTTTCTGTTGCTGTGATAAACACCAAGAACATGAACAAAACCTGGAAGGGATACGGGAAAAGAAGAACACATAGTTCCTGCTGGTAAGAGTCTACACTGCGGCAGCCACTATGGATATCAGCGTGCAGGTTCCTCAGTAATCCAAAAATAGGTCTACTGATCTTGGGCATATAGCAAAAAGAGCTAACATAGAGATGTATGCTTTTCTATATACATTGTTGGTTTTCACAAGAGCCAGGAAACGGAAGCATCATGGATGTCTATCAAATGATCAATAAATAATGAAAATGAGGTATGTTTACTCCATTTAATATTTATCCAGCTATTAAGTCTGTCAGTCTTTTTTTTTAATTGATTTATTTGAATCACAGGTCATTCACTTGTATTCGAGCAGTAGCCCCCTTCCTCTTTCCCTCCCAATAACCCCCTCCCTCCCTCCCTGCCCCCTTCTGAGTCCAATAATAGGGAAGGTCCTCCTCCCCTTCCATCTGACCCTAGCTTATCAGGTATCTTCAGGACTGGCTGCAATGTTCTTATCTATGGCTTAGCAAGGCTGCTCCTCCCTCTTGGGGGAAAGGAAGCTCAATGAGCCAGTCATTGAGTTCATGTCAGAAATAATTCTTGTCCCAATTAATAGGGAACCCACTTAGATACTGAGCTACCAAGGGCTATGTATGAGCAGGGTTTATAGGATATATCCATGCATGGTCCTTGGTTGGAGAAAGAGTCTTTAAGAAGACTTCTGTGCCCTGATATATTTGGTCCTTATGGAGCTCCAGTCCCCTCTAGGTTAAAATAACTCCCCTTCTTTCATATGATTCCCTGCACTCTTCCGAAGGTTTGGTTATGAGTCTCAGCATCTGTTTTGATACACTGCTAGGTAGAGTCTTTCAGATGCCTTCTGTGGTAGGCTCCTATCCTGTTACATGTTTTCTCCTACTTCCAATGATCATCCCCTTTGTCTTTCTCAGTGAGGATTGATCATCTTACCCCCTTGTCCTCTTTCTTGTTTATCTTCTTTAGGTGTACAGATTTAAGGATGTATTTCCTATCTTATATGTCTACTATCCAGTTATAAGTGAGTATGTACCATGTGTGTCTTTCTGCTCCTAGGATATCTCACTCAGAATGATTTTTTTCTAGATCCCACCATTTGCCTGCAAAATTCATGATTTCCTTGTTTTTAACTGATGAGTAGTATTCCATTTGTAAAAGTATCACAATTTCTGTACCCACTCCTCCGTTGATGCACATCTGTGTTGTTTCCAGGTTCTGGTCATTATGAATAAAGCTGACACTCCACCAAGGACAATGTATGGCTATAACCTAGACCTCTGCTGGGATATAGCCCATGGTAGCTCAGTAACCAATTGGTTTCCCATAGTAAGGAGAACAGGGACTATTTCTGACAGGAACTCAATGGCAGGCTCTTTAACCTCCCCACCCCCCAAGGGATCAGCAGTCCTGCTAGACCACAGAGGAAGACTTTGCAGCCAGTCCTGAAGATACCTGATAAAACAGGGTTAGATGAAAGGGGAGGAAGTCCTCCCCAATCAGTGGACTTGGAAAGGGGCAGGGAAGAGATGAGGGAGGAGGGTGGGATTGGGAGAGAATGAGGGAGCAGGATACAGCGTTAATAAAATGTAACTAATAATAAAAAGTTAAATTAAATTTAAAAAAAGCTGCTACAAACATGGTTGAACAAATGTCCTTGTTGTGTACTTGAGCAGATTTTGGGTATATGCTGAGGAGTGGTATAGCTGGATCTTGAGGAAGTGCTACTCCAAATTGTCTAAGAAAGTGCCAGATTGATTTCCAAAGTGCTTGTACAAGTTTACATTCCCACCAGCAATGTAGGAGGGTTCCTCTTTCACCACAACCTCTCCACATGTGTTATCATTGGAGTTTTTTATTTTAGTCATTCTGATGAGTATAAGGTGAAATCTCAGGGTTGTTTTGATTTGCATCTTTCTGATGGCTAAGGATATTGAGCATCTCTTTAAGTGTTCCTCTGCCATTCTATATTCTTCTACAGAGAATTCTCTGTTTAGCTCCATACCCCATTTTTAATTGGGTTGCTTGAATTACTGCCTTTTAACTTCTTTAGTTCTTTATATATTCTGGATATCAGCTCTCTGTCAGATGTAGGGTTGGTGAAGATCCCTTCTCAATCTGTAGGCAGTCATTTTGTTCTGGCAACCATGTCCTTTGCTTTACAGAAGCTTTTCATTTTCATGAGGTCTCATTTATTGATTCTTGCTCTTAGAGCCTGTGTGTTGGTGTTCAGTTCAGTAAGCTGTCTCCTGTGCCAATGAGTTCAAGGGTATTACCCACTTTTACTTCTAACCGGTTGAGTGTATCTGGTTTTATGTTGAGGTCTTAGATCCACTTGGACTTTAGTTTTCTGCAGAGTGATAAATATGAATCTAGTTTCATTTTGCTGCATGTAGACATCCAGTTGGACCAGCAGCATTTGTTGAAGATGCTATCTTTTTTTCCATTGAATGATTTTGGCTTCTTTGTCAAAAATTAAGTATTCATAAGTGTGTATGTTTATTTCTGGGTCTTCTATTTGGTTCCATTGATACACCTTTTGGTTTCTATGCCAATACTATGCAGTTTTTAGTACTATTTCTCTGTAGTACAACTTGAGATCAGGGATGGAGATCAGTTGTTGTATAGGAATGTTTTGGAAATTCTGGGTTTTTGGTTTCCCCACATGAAGTTGAGAATTTTTCTTTCAAGGTCTGTAAAGAATTATGTTGATATTTTGATGGGAATTGCATTGAATCTGTAGATTGCTTTTGGCAGAATGGCCACTTTCATTATGTTAAATCTACCAATCCATGAGCATAAGGGATCTTTCCATCTTCTGATGTCTTCTTCAATTTCTTTCTTCAGAGACTTGAAGTTTTGTTTTTTTTGTTTTTGTTTGTTTTTTTTTGTTTGTTTTTTTTCAAACAGGTCTTTTACCTTCTTGGTTAGAATCATCACGAGGTAATTTATGTTATTAGTGGCTATTGTGAAGGGTGTTGTTTCCATGATTTCTTTCTCAGCCCTTTGTCTTGGGTATACAGGAGGGCTTCTGATTTTTTGAGTTAAATTTGTATGCAGCCACTTTCCTGAAGGTGTTTATCAGCTGAAGCAGTTGTCTGGTTGAGTTTTTGGGGTCACTCAGGTATACTATCATATCATCTGCAAATAGTGAAACTTTGACTTCTTCCTTTCTGATTTGTATCCCCTTGATCTCCCTTGCTCTAGCTAGGACTTCAAGTATGTTGAAGAGATATGCAGAGAGTGGGCAGCCTTGCCTTTGTCCTGATTTCAGTGGGATTGATTTAAGTTTCTCTCCATTGAGTTTGATGTTGGCTATAGGCTTGCTGTATATTGCCTTTACTATATTTAGGTATGTGCCTTTTATCCCTGATATCTCCACGACTTTAAACATGAATGGGTGGTGGATTTTGTCACATGCTTTTTCAGCATCTGAGGAGATAATCATGTGGTTTTTCTCTTTAAGTTTGTTTATATGGTGGATTACATTGATGGATATCCGTGCATGCCTGGGATGAAGCCTACTTGGTCACGGTGGATGGTATCTTTGATGTGTTCTTGGATTTGGTTTGCAAGGATTTTATTGAGTATTTTTGCTTCAATTTTCATAAGAGAGATAGGTCTGAAATTCTCTTTTATTGTTGGGTCTTTGTGTGGTTTAGGTATCAAGGTGACTGTGGCTTCATAGAATGAGTTTGGTAGTGTTCCTTCTGTTTCTATTTTGTGGAATAATTTGAAGAGAATTGGTATTAGCACTTCTTTGAAGGTCTGGTAGAATTCTATGCTGAAACCTTCTAGCCCAGGGCCTTCTTTGGAAGGGAGGCTGTTGATGACTGCTTCCATTTCCTTGGAGGATATAGGGCTATTCCATCTTTCTACCTGATCTTGATTTAATTTTGGTAGGTGGAATCTATCAAGAAAATTGTCCATTTCTTTTAGATTTTCGTATTTTGTGGAATATAGGCTTTTGTAGTATGAACTAGTGATTGTTTGGATTTCCTCAGTGTCTGTAGTTATGTCCCCCTTTTCATTTCTGATTTTTCTGATTTGGATAGTTTCTCTCTGCCTTTTAGTTAGTTTGATAAGGGTTTCATTCTTGTTCATTTTCTCAAAGAACCAGCTCTTGGTTTCATTGATTCTTGAATAGTTTTATTTGTTTCTAATTGGTTGATTTCAGCCCTGAGTTTGATTATTTCCAGTTGTCTTCTCTTTGGTGTATCTGCTTCTTCCCCCCCACCCCCAGGGCTTTCAGTTGGGCCAATAAGTTTTTTGTACCAGATGTTACAAATTTCTTCTTAAAGGCACTTAGTACTATGCATTTTCCTCTGAGCACTGCTTTCATTGTGTCTCATAAGTTTGTTTAACTGTGTCTTCATTTTCATTGAATTCTAGGAAGTCTTTAATTTTTTTCTTTATTTCATCCTTAACCCAGCTGTCATCTAGTAGCAAGTTGTTCAGTTTCTATGTGTTTGGAGGCTTTTTGCTATTTCCAGTGCTGTTGAGGTCCAGCTTTAGTCCATGGTGGTCAGTTAGAATCCAAGGGATTATTTCAATCTTCTTGTATCTCTTGAGGCTTGCTTTGTGACCAACTACATGCTCTATTTTAGAGAAGGTTCCATGAGGTGTGGAAAACAATGTATACTCTTTTGAGTTTCGGTGAAAAGTTCTGTAGATATCTATTAGGTCCATTTGAGTTAGGACCTTTGTAAGTGCCTTTATTTCCCTGTTTGGCTTCTGCCTAGATGATCTCTCCCTTGATGATAGTGGGTGTTGATATCTCCCACTATTAAGGTGTTGAGTTCGATGTGTGATTTCAGCTTTAATAATGCTTCATTTACAAATGTAGGTGCTCTTGTATTTGGGGAATAGATGTTCAGAACTGTGATGTCCTCTTGGTGGATTTTCCCTGTGATGAGAATGTACTGCCCCTCCACATATTTTTTGATTAATTTTGGTTGAAAGTCTATTTTATTAGGTATTCAGATACCTACTCCAGCTTTTTTTCTGGGTCCATTTGTTTGAAAACCAGTTTTCCAGTCCTTTACCCTGAGGTAATGTTTATCTTTGTGGCAAAGCTGTGTTTCTTGGATGCAGCAGAATATCGGATCCTGTTTCCACAGGCATTCTGTTAGTCTGTGTCTTTTTATTGGAGAGTTGCGTCCATTGATGTTGATAGATAATAGTGACCATTGACCGTTAATTCCTATTATTGTGGAGTTGGTGGTAGTGTGATTCATTGTTTGTCTTATTTTAATTTTTGTTGGGAAATTATCTATATCCTATGATTTTTGGGGGTGTAGTTGTTTCCTTTGGATTGAGATTTTTCTTCTAGTATCTTCTGTAGGGCTGGCTTACTGTTCAGATATTGCTTAAGTTTAGTTTTGTCATGGAATATTTTGTTTTCTCCATCTATCTTGATTGAAAGCTTTCCAGGTTATAGTAGTATGGGTTGGCATCTGTGGTCCCTTAAAGCTTCCATGATTCTGCCCAGGCCCTTCTGGCTTTTATAATTTCTGATGAAAAGTCCGGTGTGATTCTGACAGGTCTACCTTTATATGTTACTTGGCCTTTTTCCCCTTGCTGCTTTTAATATCTTTTCTTTGTTCTGTAGATTGAGTGTTTTGACTATGCTATGGCATGAGGAGTTTCTTTTCTGGTCTAGTCTATTTTCTGGTCAGTCTTATTAACAAAACATTTTCCAACAAGTTTACACCTTCCACATGCTTAGGATATATTATCTGCACCCAGGAATCATACCTCCAGTTCAGCCCAGGTTGACGGATCATTGTAATGTGATGCCTCAGAATGAAGCACTTGTGCACAAAGGCTGTAGAACAACATTCTACTTTTGGTTTGAGGGAAGGGAATGTAGCTACCACCTGTCAAAGATGAACGTTGTAGACTTTAATACTCTACCTACAGTGAATGGTTTTCCAAAAATGGAATTCTATGATGAATTGAGTTTAAATTCAGGAATCACATATGTTAGACAAAAGCAAAAGTTGAGATTCCTATGGGATGACCACATATTAGGTGTGTATTGTCCTCTGTGGAATGGAACATCAAACATAATTTGAACATTTCTCATCCCAAAGGCTTAAATCAGTTGAAGTTAGAGCATGAGACAGGCACAACTCCATCTGGTTTCTGAAAACTCTGGCACAGGTAAGCCTTGCATCTCAGGATTCTGAAAGTACAAATCACTCATGTACCTTCTAAAAAACAAGTTGAACAACTTCTCAGTGGCCATGAATCACATCACCTGAGACAAAACAAGAAACCAATAGCACTGCAGGAATCAGTCCTGAGGGGCTGAGACCCAGACCCTGAGTAGGTCAGGAAAGATTGATCTGAGTAAAGAAAGGGCAGAAGAGACTTGGCAGAATAACTTGCTTGGAAATGGCCTCAGCCTTTTACTGCTAAGGAAACTTCATAATGTTTATTATAAGATAATATTTAAATTCTATTCTGTAGAAAGATGTCTCCACGACACATTGAAAGCATTGCAGCACATATAAACCAGTAATGGTTAGTTTGATCTAATTTAACCTCAAATCCATTTGTCATCCAAACTCATAGTTCAGAAGAAATACAAGATTCAGTCACTTGACTATTTGTAAACCTACCATCAGGGGAGAGTGGTCAACTCTCAGAAAAAAGGCTTGGCAAACCAGAGGATTAAGGTTGACCTTGGAAGGAACTTTATGGATTTTTTCTGCTTCTTTGTAAAAATGATTAGAAATAACCTGGGAAAGATTTTGAACTTCTCAAACTGTTGCCTATCTGAATAGCACACAGTTCTAATATTTACCTCTGTGTTTATGTGATTCAGAGCACAGGCTATTTACATGCCCAGCTCTCAACATTTATTGGAGGACAAGAAGAGACATACTACACAGGTTACAGAATGACAAGGGGCAGCCTGACCTCAGTCCTTCTCCAAGTATTTGAAAAGAATATTCCACATGCAAATTAATCTTCAGGCTCTTAGTTTAAATGCCCCTTCTTTCTTGTGGGAACTCACAGGTCTCAGTCCTGACAAGATTACAGTCTCTAGGGAAGGCAGGGCTGTGATCTAGAAGATGAGACTGCTGGGGTTTCTCCTGTGCCTGGCAGCAGCCATGCAAAGTGAGTGTCTCTAACGGGGTCCCCATTGCCTCCCAAGTGTTTTGAGGGGCTTATGACTACAGGTTGCTCACAGACAACTTTGTTCTCAGGTATTCTGTCCCAGGTTCAGCTGAAGGAGTCAGGACCTGATGTCATCGCACCCTCAGGGTCGCTGTCCCTTGCCTGCCTTGTCCCCTGATGTGGTCACCCAGGTCCAACAGGGCTGGGAGGAACTGAATAATAACTCGGCTGCATGTAGTCACCCGAGGTTATAAGCCTCCTGGTGTTAAAGGGTTAACTGAGTGGCCCCAGTCTACTCAGTGTTCAGAATATCTCCCATGTTGTGAAAGACTGCTTTTACAGTCTAGTTCTTCTCAGGTCACACTCATGCCTGTATAGAAGTCCAATAAATCATTGGTTCAACAAGTAAGATCTGAATGCAACTGACTCTTTGTTCTGAGATTGGAATTCTCCCTGAGATCAATGGACTTTTTATGAACATCCAGGGAAACCGACAAAATAATTAGTAATAATAATCAATAATAAATTAATAATAAATAAGTAAATATTATTTTAAAAATAAAATTATAAATAATTAATAATTAATATTGATAAAGTTAATTGGAATTACTCTATGACATTTCAATCTTATTTCTTGGGGTCTATCCAAAAAACTTAAATTATCGTATACAAGGAAATTGCTTCTACTTAATACAATGCTGCCTATATGCTTATTGAATAAAGAATTCAGTAGTTTTAAGTATTCTCTATTCATAATATCATTTCCACACAGCCTTAAAAAAGGCACTGCAGAAATGTTCTTATGATCATCAGGGATGACAAATGAGGTAAGCTCATGTAGCTCAGTAACACAGTATTTACTAGCATATTTTGTGTCCTGGGTTCAATACAAGATTACAAGAAAGAAAAAAGAAAAGAAAGAAGGAAGGAAAGAAATAAAGAAAGAAAGAGAGAGAGAGAGAAAGAAAGAAAGAAAAAAAGAAAGAAAGAAAAAGAAAGAATGAAAGAAAAGAAAGAAAGGAAGGAAGGAAGGGAAGAATGGAAGGAAGAAAGGAAAAGAAAAGAAAAGAAAAGAATAGAAAAAGAGGGAAGACAACTCAATAGGTAAAACATTTATTGCACAAGCAAGAGATACTGATATTGGAACCTAGATTTCATGAAGCAAGCTTGGAATGGCTGTGGATATTCATAATTCCAGCACCGGTTGGCATATATATGGATCATTGAAGCTTATTGGCATGATGGTTAGGCCTCATGGAAGAACTTCATGTTCAGTTAGAAACCCTGTATCAAAGATATGTTATCAGGTGGTGGGGTGAACAACATCCAAGGTCTACCATTAGTTCCTGTATATGTCTATACACACAAGCATACTCAATTGTGTGCACATGTGCACACAGCCACAATACTTAAAACAACACACACACACATACACACACACACACACAGAGAGAGAGAGAGAGAGAGAGAGAGAGAGAGAGAGAGAGAAAGAGAGAGAGAGGGAGAGAGAGAGAAGGTGCTTGCAGAAATGTTGTCAATACTCAATGCAGAGCTAGTGTGTGATCCATAAGTTAGGCTTATTGTCGTGTACCATAAATATGGAAGTTCAAACTCTTACAAGAATATTTACACAGATAGTCAGTGCCTGATAATCTATGATACTCTAACACAGAAATCATTAAATATTGAATGACTGAACATGCCAACTATTTCAAAAAGTGCTATGTTGTGATCACAATATTTGACATTCATGCAATACTTTCTATGCAACAATGTGGATGAATCTGGAGATTAATAGTGAAAAAAAATTTCCCAGCCTGGGGTCTTTTCTGAGAATGATATTCCTACCAAGGACCAATCATGGTGATAACCTAGAACTCCTGCTCAGATGTAGCCCATGGCAACTAAGTATCCAAGTGCAATCCCCTAGTAAGGGGAACAGGGACTGTCTCTGAAATGAGCTCAGTGGCTGGCTCTTTGACCACCCATTAGGAGCAAGCAGTCTTGCCAGGCCACAGAGGAGGACAATGAAGCCAGTCCTGGTGAGACCTAATAAGCTAGGGTCAGATGGAAGGGGAGGAAGACCGCCCCTATCAGTGGACTTGGAGTGGGGCATGGGAGGAGATGAGGGAGGGAACTAGGGAGGTGGCTACAGCTGGGATACAAAGAGAATACTGTAATTAATATAAAAAATAAAGGTTTAAAACAGTGAAAAAAAGGATGGAATGTTACTTCATATGTCCTGTTTCATCCCCATAAAATTCAGGGCTAGATAAGTCTATGGAAAGTGGCAGAAAAGGAGGATGTGGGAACATGGAATGTGAATATGGGATGTGTTATATTCTATAAGTTTGAGTCAATGATAGAACACAGAAAGAGCTGAGCAATACATTTCCAACATTGTGAATACTGTAAATTTCAGGGTACTGTCTAACTAAGTTGTTACTCCTATGAATTTCACACAAAAATTGAGCGTGAAAAACAGATGGATTAAATGAAAACGAATGCTTTCAGTCGAGACAAATGAACCTGTGGATGGTACAGTGACTATATCAGTGGATGGAACAGGTAGAATCACAGAGGACAACAGAGACACAAAAACCATCTCATGTCCTGTGTGAGGCATGGGGAGACGAACCTAAGACCATCACCCTAAACTATGTCACTGCTTGTGACACATCTGTGCCAACTCAGGAAAAGTTCAATCACAGGGAAATTGTAGCATCTGCCACAGGACAGGGTTCTGCTCACCCACAACCATGCCTGCTCCATTGTAGCAATAGTTGACAAGGACAACTAAATGCTCCTGGTAGAACAGCTTTTCACTTGCCACAGAAAGTCATCTAACTTGTGGGATCCGCAGGCCAATAGAAGAGGAAATCAAGATGACATGATTTTGAGGCATAAACTGAAATCATCAGAAAATTGTGAATTCTACAATCACATCTTTTCCAAGTCCATATCAGGAGTGGCTTTGAGATGGGGACTTTATAACTGACAAAGCATGCACAGGAAGCCATCATGGTGCTCCTACCATCAGGGTGGAAGATTGTCATGCTGCAGGGAGATAAGGGGGCGCCAAATCTCTATGGTTTCACTTGTATCTCTGAGGCAGGTTCACAAAAGGCCAGAAAACATTTCCTGTCAGTTCTGTGCTTCCTCTTTCTGCCCAGTATGCAGAAGAAACTGCAGGACAATGAAAGTGGCAATTTCTGACTTCCTTTGACAAGTAACACCTGTGCAAGCAGAACATGAATGGGGCAGTACAAAAGCCTTTTCTGCATGCACAGCACTCTTGTACTCATTTTTTGTATTTCCTGCCTTACTTCTACTGTTTTTGTTTTGCACCCTATTGTAATTGGCTTTCCTTAGTTCACAGGATCTGTACAATGCAATTGCACATAAATTACTTACTTATCCCAAGAAGTGAATAGTTGAAGATTCTCACTGATATGCTACAGTTAAATGTAAAACAAACAAACAAACTGATGTATCTCAAGTTGAGCCAGTCATTGGTTTGCCATTCCCTCAATCTCTGCTCCTTTCTCATTCATACACTTCCTGTAGACAAGACAAATTTTGTGTTGATGGGTTCATGGATTGTTTGGTGTCCTCCTCCAACCCCTGAAAGTACCACCTGACCAAAGATAGTGACAACTTCAGGCTCCATATCCCTCCACTCTTAGAAGTCTCAGGTAGGGTCAACCCCCTAGAGTCCTGGGAGCCTCCTCTATACCATGGATACTTCACCACCAATTTCTGTTCTCTCTCTAAGCCCTCCTCCACAGGCCCTAACCCTACTCTTTACTCTCTCCTTACCGTATGCCCATCCTCGTTACCCTCCCCACCCTTCTCCCACCAACTTCCTCATTTCATCTACTTCAGATGTCTTTTTTATACCCCTTTCTGAGTGACATTCAAGCATCCTCCCTTGGCCTGACTTGGCTTCCTTGGGTCTGTGGATTGTAGACTGCTTACCTGAAGTTTACAGTTAATATTCACACATAGGTGAGTACATACAATGCACCTCTTCCTGAGTCTGGGTTACCTCACAGAGGATAAGCTTTTGTAGTTCCATCCAGTTGCCTGCAAATTGCACAATATCTTTGTCATTAAAAGATGAGCGATATTCCATTGTGTAAATGGCCCAACTTGAGACCCACCCCATGGGGGAGAGCCAAGCCTTGACACTATTAATGATACTCTGCTCTGGTTGCTGACAGAAACCTAGCATGATTGTTTTCTTTTATACTTCATCCAGCAGCTTAATGAAAGAAATGCAGAGACACACAGCCAAAGGATAATCAGATCTCAGGGTGTCTTGTAGAAGAATGGGATGAAGAAATGAGGGAGCCTGAAAGGGTTCAGGAAACCACAAGATGATCTACAGAGTCAAGTATCCTGTGCCTAATGGGGCTTATAGAGACTGAACCAACAATCTAAGAGCTTACATGTACTCGACCTAGATCCTCTACACATATGCAGAGATGTGCAGCTTGTTCTTCATGTGGGAACCCTAGCAATTGGAGTGGGATTGTCTCTGACTTTGTCTCCACCTGCATTTGTAACTTGTTACCCTAGCTAGACTTGCCTTGTTTGGCCTCAGGGGGAGAGGATGTACAAGTCCTGCTGTGACTGGATGAGCCAGGCTGGGCTTTTTCCACTGGGGCCTTCTCAATCTCTGAGGAAAAGGGGAAGAGGGAATAGTGTGGGAGGATGTGAGCATGGGACTGGGAGAGGAATGGGGGGCATTCCATCAGACTGTAAAGTGTTTGAATAAATTAGTTCATGGAAAAAATGAATATTTGCAGAAATCATCGTGGAAAAAGATAAGAAATTTTCAAAAAACAGAATAACACCTAAGAAGAAAATATTGCAGTAGCAAAGGCTAAATTTCAGTCTTGAATCTGAATTGTCACATCTTGCAGGTGACACATGGCTGTCATGATCCAAGTTTTCATGATTCATGGCAGGGTTTCCTATATATTCATGGTAGAATTTCAGGTATAATTTCAATGGTTATTACCTCTTTCTAGCTTTCATGTCCAGGTAAGGTTAGGAAATTTGAAAAATCCATTTTAATATTTTTAAATTTTTTTATTAATTACACTTTATTCATTTTGTATCCCCCCATAAGCCCCCCTCCTCCCCTCCCGATCCTACCTTCCCTCTCCTTTCTGCATGCATGCCACTCCCCAAGTCCACTGATAGGGGAGGTTCTCCTCTCCTTTCTGATCTTAGTCCATCAGTTCTTATCAAAAGTGGCTGCACTGTCCTCTACTGTGGCCTGATAAGGCTGCTCCCCCCTCAGGGGGAGGTGATCAAAGAGCAGAGCAATCAGATTATGTCAGAGGCAGTCCCTCTTCCCATTACTATGTAACCCACTTGGACACTAAGCTGCCATGGGCTACATCTGTGCAGGGGTTCTAGGTTATCTCCATGAATAGTCCTTGGTTGGAGATTGAGTCTCTGGGAAGTACACTCTGTTAAAATTTTCTTGTTCTGTTGCTCTCCTTGTGGAGACCCTGTCCTCTCCAGCTCTTACTATTTCCCACTTCTTACATAAAATTCCATTCACTCTGCCCAACAGTTGGCCATCAGGCTCAGCATCTGCTTTGATAGTCTGCAGGGCAGAGGCTTTCAGAGGCCCTCTGTGGTAGGTTCCTAGTTTGTTTCCTGTTTTCTTCCTCTGGCTTTCAGCAGCCCTCTGTAGAAGGTTCCTAGGTTGTTTCCTGTTTTCTTCTTCTTCTGATGTCCATCCTCTTTGCCTTTCAGGATGGGGATTGACCATTTTAGTTAGGGTCCTCTCTCTTGCTTAGTTTCTTTAGATTCACAGATGTTAGTGGGTTTGTCCTATGTTGTATGTCTATATGAGTGAGTATATACTGTCTGTGTCTTTTTGCTTCTGAGACAACTCACTCAGGATGATTCTTTCCAGGTCCCACCATTTACCTGCAAATTTCATGATTTCCTTATTTTTCATTGCTGAGTAATATTCCATTGTATAGATGTACCACAATTTCTGCATCCATTCTTCAGTTGAGGGTCATCTGGGTTTTTTCCAGCTTCTGGCTATTACAAATAAAGCTGCTACAAACATGGTTGATCAAATGTCCTTTTTGTGTACTTGAGCCTCTTTTGAATATATGCCTAGGAGTGATATGGCTGGATCTTGGTGAAACGCTATTCCTAGTTGTCTTAGAAAGCACCAGATTGATTTTCAGAGTGGTTGTACAAGTTTACATTCCCACCAGCAGTGGAGAAGGGTTCCCCTCTCTCCACAACCTCTCCAGCATGTGTTGTCACAATCAATAAATGGGACCTCATGAAACTGAAAAGCTTCTGCAAAGCAAAGGACACTGTCATGAAAACAAAGCAACTGCCTACAGATTGGGAAAGAATCTTCACCAACCCTTTATCTCACAGAGGACTCATATCCAGTATATATAAAGAAATAAAGAAGCTGAAAAGCAGCAAACCAAGTAATCCACTAAAAAAATGGGGAACAGAGCTAAACAGAGAATTCTCTGTAGAGGAATATCGAATGGCAGAGAAGCACTTAAAGAAATGTTCAACCTCATTAGCCATTAGGGAAATGCAAATCAAAACAACCCTGAGATTTCACCTTACACCCATCAGAATGGCCAAGATCAAAAACTCAAGTGACAACCATCTTAATATTTTATCAATTGTGATTTTCTTTTAGTTTCATTTGTTTAAGTTACAAGTTTAGTATTTGCCTCTAATGAAGCCCTATCCTGTCATAAAAATTCACAAATTCCACACTCATAAATTCTTTGTCTATTTTAATTTATTTAAATATGCTCTGTATTGTCTTATTTTCTAATAGAAATGTATTGAGATATTGACACAGAAACATCACATTCCAATTTCAAATACCCCATATATTACACTGTGATTTGTGGAAATGTTGTGACTGATAACTCTTCCTCAAAATGTGAGATAGCTGGACAGTTATTAGAGGGAGTTCACTTCTCCAAAGCAAAAATTGTGCTAAAAGTAATGTCTGACTTTTTGGTTCTGTTGCTCTCCTTATGGAGCTCCTGTCCTCTCCAGGTCTTTCTACAAAAAATCTGGCCACAAGGGTCTTTTCTGAGACTGATACTTCAAGCAAGGACCATTCATGGAGATAACCTAGAACCTCTGCTCAGATGTAGCCCATGGCAGTTCAGTTTCCATGTGAGTTTCATAGTAATGGGAACAGGGTGTCTCTGACATGAACTGATTGGCCTGCTCTTTGATCGCCTCCCACTGTGGGGGGAGGAAACTTACCAGGCCACAGATGATGACAATGCAGCCATTCCTGATGAGACATGATAGACTAGGATCAGAAGGAAGGAGAGGAAGAACTTCTCTATCAGTGGAATGGGTGAGGGGCATCGGTGGAGAAGGGGGAGGGCAGCAAGGATTGGGAGGGGAGGAAAGGAGGGAGCTACAGCTTGGATACAAAGTGAATAAACTGTAATCAATAAAAATAAAAATTAACATAGAAAGAAGAAATATCATTGTTTTTACAACACATTACCTGTATAGATTGCTTGCCATGGATCATTAGAATTCAACTTCCATTGTAATGACTTTTTTGATATGAACATATTGCTTTTCAGATTAATTTTTATGTTAATTACAGTTTATTCAGTTTTTATTCCATCTGTAGTCCCCTTGTCATTCCCCCCCAATCTAACCCTCCATCCCTCATCTTCTCCCATGCTCCTCTCCAAGTCCACTGATAGAAGGATAAAAGAGGTCCTCCTCCCTTTCCATCTGACCCTAGCCTATCAGATCCCATCAGCACTGGCTTCATTGTTCTGTTCTGTGGCCTGGCAAGGCTGCTTCCCCCTTGTGGGGAGGGGTCAAAGAGCCAGCCACTGAGTTCATGTCAGAGACAGTCCCTGTTTCCCTTACTAGACAACCCACTTGGATACTGAGTTGCTATAGGCTACATCTGTGTAGGGTTCTAGATTATATCCATGAATGGTACTTGGTCAGAGTATCAGTTTCAGAAAAGAACCCTGTGTCCAGATTTTTTGGTTCTGTTGCTTTCCTTGTGGAAAACCTATTGTCTCCAGGTCTTACTATCTCTCCCTTCTTTCATATGATTCTCTGCACTGTCCCCAAAGTGTGGTTATGGGTCTCAGCATCTGTTTTTATACACTTCCGGGTAGAGTCTTTCAGAGGCCCTCTTTGGTAGGCTCTTGTCCTGTTTCCAGTTTTCTCCGTCTTCCAATGTCTATCCCATCTGTCTTTTTGAGTGAGGATTGATCATCTTACTCAGGGTCTTCCTTCTTGGTTAGCTTCTTGAGGTATACAAATATTAGTATCTTTATCCTATATTATATGTATAATGTCCACTTATAAGTGATTATATACTGCGTGTGTCTTTCTGCTTCTGGGATACCCCACTCAGGATTGATTTTTTTTCTAGATCCCTCCATTTCCCAACAGTTTCATGATTTCTTTGTTTCAAATTGCTGAGTAGTATTCCATTGTGTAGATGTACCACAATTTTTGTATCCATTCCTCTGTTGAGGGACTTCTGGGTTGTTTCCAGGTTCTGGCTATTATGAATAAAGCTGCTATGAACATGGTTGAGCCAATGTTCTGGTTCAGTATTTGAGCATATTTTGGATATATGCCTAGGAGTGGTATAGCTGGATTTTGAGAAAGTGCTTTTCCTAATTGTTTGAGAAAGCTCCTGGTTGATTTCCAAAGTGGTTGTATAAGTTCAATTTCCCATCAGCAATGGAGGAGGGTTCTCCTTTCTCCACATCCTCTCCAGCATGTATTGTTAATTGAGTTTTTGTTCTTAGTCATTCTGATTGTGAAATCTCTGGGTTTTTAAAAACTACTGTAAAATACACCAATGCTGAAAACAGATTGTGGTGTAGCTGATAATGAATCCCATACAACCGTGTCCCCACACCAAGGCCATCCACCTTGTCCCAGTACAGGTTCATTATATTCAAAGTTTTGCAATTAGCAGAGACTGGTACATGTGTAAAAGCTCAATGTTCTCTAGAATGTAAGAACAGAAGAAGCCTATTTCAGCACTGATAGAAAAAGACACCATTCAAAAATAAAAAGCACCTACAATGCACAATAGACATTGTGCATGTGAGGTTGAGATCTATAATCCCTCTGTTAGCAAGCCTTGAGTATAGGAGGTATTCAAATAACTTCACATTCAGGTATGCAAAATTAAGTATTGTGAGACAGTTGAAACTTTAAAATCCGGGACAAATTTTATGGGAGTGAAACGCATTTGAGTCTTGATTTATGCTTACATCAAACATGTGTATCTACACATTGATAGCAGCATTATCCTGGGTATTAACGTATTTACCTACCAGTCTATTATGAGTACACAACACACAGCCACCCAAATGTGCTCACTTAGCTAGTGGTCTGTTTTCTACTCCACTGCTGTCATTTATTAGCTCACAGAAAATATGTCAAAGTCTCTGAAAGTCTTAAGCACCCCCAACATGCTGTGAAACAAAAGGAGCCTGGTCCCAAATAAATTAGATCAAGAGGAAAAGGAGAGCAGCCTGAGAACACAGCTATCACTTACCTGCCCTATGATCCATGGCAAGTGTAACAACCCTTTATGTTAAAACTGTATGTGTAAATATACAGCTTGTCTTAGACACAAATGTGGATTCAGCAAACAGAGTGAATCACAACCCTGTTGTGCCACAGACCTTTCAGGGAAAGACAGGGTGACCTGTGATCAGACTTGCAACTTTGATTCCCAGTGAGGTTTTCTTGCGACTGGGACTCCCAGTCTCAGGCACCCTTGTGCCCACCAATCAGCCTAGGAAAGTGATCGGGACACTCAGGCTTGTGGTTCCAGCCAGGAGACCCAAAGCCTGCATTACCCGGGATTTCTTCCGGGTTCTGGCTGGGCAGCTGAGAGTGGATCCAACTGATTCCCACGCCTTGGGAGCCTCCCCTCAGCTGGGACACACGATCGTTGTAGTTTTAGGGCCCAGAGTTCAGTCTCCTGGTCGCTGCATGGAGAGTGCTGTCCCACTTCTCAGACACAGTGCTCTCTGGGCGCCGCCATCTTGTCTCCCTAACCCCGCCCAACAATAGATATTTGGTTACAGTAAAGATTTCACTCAAGGTCCATAGCTGGAGCAGGTCTCTATGCCTGGGGTGAGCTGTAGCAACTCCTGAAAAACACTGGCCATCCAGTGACTATACCCAAAAAGCTGAGAAGGCTTCCTTCAGGAAAAATCATCTTCCTGCCAAATGGATTCTCTCCACTACAAAAGTCCAGGAACAACCAGAAACTAACTTCAAACAACTAAGATAGCCCAATGGATAGAGGACAGCATAAAAGTTCAACCAACAAAAGCCAAAGCAATATGGCATCTCCAGAACACAGTTATCCAGGAGGAAATAGCCCTAGACACCCCAGAATAATTGAAATTCAAGGAGATGACCTAACATCTATGCTCATGAAGAAGATAACAGAGGAAACAAATAAAATACAAAAAGAAATAGAGAAAGCTGCAGCCAAACAGTCTGTGGCCTTTAGAGAGCAAATGCTTAAATCACTGAATGAAATAAAAGAAACAGTGGATTCTTCAAACAAACAGCTGAAGGAATTAACGGAAAAACATGAAAATACAGTCAGACAGGTGAAGGAAACCAACAAAATAGCTCAAGACCTGAAGATAGAATTGGAAAAATTAAAAGAAAACACACACACACACAAATGGAAGCAACTGTGGAGAGAACGAACTTAGGGAAGAAAGCAGGAACTACAGAGGTTAGCATAACCAATAGGCTACAAGAAATGGAAGAAAGAATCTCAGGTGTGGAAGATACAATGGAAGAAATCTATGTATCTGTCAAAGAAAATGTTAAATCCAAAAAATTCCTGACACAGAGCTTCCAAGAAATCCAAGACAATATGAAAAGACAAAACCTAAGAATAATAGGTATAGAGGAAAAAGAAGACTCCCTTCTCCAAGGCCCATAAAATATTTTCAACAAAATCATTGAAGAAAATTTCCCCAACTTAAAGGAGAGGCCAATAAGAATACAAGAGGCCTATAGTACACCCAATAAATTAGACCAGAAAAGAAAATCCTCCTGCCACATAATAATCAAAACCGTAACTATACAGAACAAAGAAAAAATACTAAAAGCAGCAAGAGAAAAAGCCCAAGTAACATATAATGGCAAACCCATTAGAATCACACCTGACATTTCAACAGAGACTATGAAAGCCAGAAGGTCCTGGACGGATATCATGCAGATCCTAAGAGAACACAGATGCCAGCCCAGGCTACTATACCCAGCAAAGTTCTCAGTCCTCATAGACAGAGAAAACAAGATATTCAATGACAAAAACAAATTTCAACAATACCTACAAACAAATCCAGCATTACAGAAGATGCTAGAAGGGAAAATACAACCCAAGAAAACTAGCTACAGTCAAGAAAACACAGGAAATAAATAACCCCACTACAGTAAAACAAAAGCAAGCAAGCACACAACTTTATGACCGCAGCCAACATCAAATTCAAAGGATCTAACAACCACTGGTCATTAATCTCTCTCAATATTAATTGACTTAATTCTCCAATAAAAAGACACAGACTAACAGAATGGATGTGTAAACAAAATCCAGCAATCTGTTGTATACAAGAAACACACCTAAGTTACAAAGATAGACAATACCTGAGGGTAAAGGGATGGAAGATGGCTTTCCAAGTAGATGGATGCAAGAAGCAAGCAGAAGTAGCCATTCTAATATCTGATGAGTAGACTTTCAAACAAAATTAATCAAAAGAGATGGGGAAGGACACTTCATACTCATCACGGGAAAATTCCACCAAGAAGACCAAGTGGATCAAAGACCTCAACATAAAACCAGACACATTATATCGGCTACAAAAAAAGTGGGGAATACCCTAGAACTTATTGGTACAGGAGAAAACTTCCTGAACAGAACACCAACAGCACAGGCTCTAAGAGCAACAATCAATAAATGGGACCTCATGAAACTGAAAAGCTTCTGCAAAGCAAACGACACTGTCATCAAAACAAAGCAACTGCCTACAGATTGGGAAAGAATCTTCACCAACCCTTTATCTGACAGAGGACTCATATCCAGTATATATAAAAAATAAAGAAGCTGAAAAGCAGCAAAACAAGTAATCCACTTAAAAAATGGGGAACAGAGCTAAACAGAATTCTCTCTAGAGGAATATCGAATGGCAGAGAAGCACTTAAAGAAATGCTCAACCTCATTAGCCATTAGGGAAATGCAAATCAAAACAACCCTGAGATTTCACCTTACACCCATCAGAATGCAAGATGAAAAACTCAAGTGACAACACATGCTGGAGAGGTTGTGGAGAGAGGGGAACCCTTCTCCACTGCTGGTGGGAATGTAAACTTGTACAACCACTCTGAAAATCAATCTGGCGCTTTCTCAGACAACTAGGAATAGCGCTTCCTCAAGAACCAGCCATACCACTCCTAGGCATATATCCAAAAGAGGCTCAAGTACACAAAAAGGACATTTGCTCAACCATGTTTGTAGCAGCTTTATTTGTAATAGCCAGAAGCTGGAAACAAACCAGATGCCCCTCAACTGAAGAATGGATGCTGAAATTGTGGTACATTTATACAATGGGATATTACTCAGCAATGAAAAATAAGGAAATCATGAAATTTGCAGGTAAATGGTGGGACCTGAAAGGAATCATCCTGAGTGAGTTGTCCCCAAAGCAAAAAGACACAGACAGTATATACTCACTCATATAGACATACAACATAGGACAAACCCACTAAAATCTGTGCATCTAAAGAAACTAAGCAAGAGAGAGGACCCTAACTAAAACGGTCAATCCCCATCCTGAAAGGCAAAGAGGATGAACATCAGAAGAAGAAGAAAACAGGAAACAACCTAGGAACCTTCTACAGAGGGCTTCTGAAAGCCAGAGGAAGAAAACAGGAAACAAACTAGGAACCTACCACAGAGGGCCTCTGAAAGCCTCTGCCCTGCAGACTATCAAAGCAGATGCTGAGCCTGATGGCCAACTGTTGGGCAGAGTGAATGGAATTTTATGTAAGAAGTGGGAAATAGTAAGAGCTGGAGAGGACAGGGTCTCCACAAGGAGAGCAACAGAACAAGAAAATTTGAACAGAGGGTACTTCCCAGAGACTCATACTCCAACAAAGGACTATTCATGGAGATAACCTAGAACCCGTGCACAGATGTAGCCCATGGCAGTTCAGTGTCCAAGTGGGTTACATAGTAATTGGAAGAGGGACTGCCTCTGACATAATCTGATTGGCCTGTTCTTTGATCACCTCCCCCTGAGGGGAGAGCAGCCTTACCAGGCCACAGTAGAGGACAGTGCAGCCACTTTTGATGAGAACTGATGGACTAAGATCAGAAAGGAGAGGAGAACCTCCCCTATCAGTGGACTTGAGGATTGGCATGCATGCAGAAAGGTGAGGGAGGGTGGGATCGGGAGGGGAGGAGGGGGGCTTATGGGGGGATACAAAATGAATAAGGTGTAATTAATAAAAAATTAAAAAAAAACAAAAAAAACCAAAAAATGCTTCATTTCCTTAAATTAACTCAGTGTGTTTTTTAATGTTAATTGTTATTTTTATGTTAATTACAATTTTTTCACTTTTTATTCCAGATATACCCCCTCCCTCATTCCCTCTCAATCCCACCCTCCTGCCCTCATCTCCTCCCATGCTTCTCTCCAAATCCACTGATCTGAGAAGTCACCCTCCCCTTCCATATTACACTAGCCTATCGGGTATCATCAGGACAGGCTGTATTGCATTCCTCTGTGGCCTGGTATGGCTACTCCCCCCACAGTGGGAGGTGATCAAGGAGCCAGCCACTGAGTTCATGTAAGAGACAGTCCCTGTTCCCCTTACTAGGGCACCCACTTGGATATTGAGTTGCCATGGGCTACATCTGAGCAGGGACTCGAGATTATCTCCATGAATGGCTCTTAGTTGGAGTATCAGTCTCAGAAAAGAACCCAGGGTCCAGATTTTTTTGTTCTGTTGCTTTCTTTGTGGAGATCCTCTCCACTTCACCTCTTCCTTCCTTCCCCTTATTTCATAAGATTCCCTGCATGTTGCCCAAAATTTGGTTATGGGCTTCAGCATCTGATTTGATATGATGCTGGTATAGTCTTTTAGAGGTACTCTGTGGTAGGCTTCTCTCCTATTGTCTGTTTTCTCCCCCTTCCAATGTCCATCCAATTTGTCTTTCCGAGTAAAGACTGATCATCTTACCCAGGGTCCTCCTTCTTGCTTAGCTTCTTTAGGTGTACAGATTTTAGTATTTTTATCCTATATTAAATGTCTAATATCCACTGATAAGTGAGTGTATACCACGTGTGTTTTTCTGCTTCTGGGATACCTCACTGAGGATGATCTTTTCTAGATCACAACATTTGTCTGCAAATTTCATGATGTCCTTGTTTTTAATTGCTGAGTTGTATTCCATTGTGTAAATGTACCACAATTTCTGTGTCAACTCCTCAGTTGAGCGACAAGGGTTTTTTACAGATTCTGGCTATTATAAATAAAGCTGCTGTGAATATGTTTGAGCAAATATCCTTGATGTGTACTTTAGCATATTTTGGGTATATGCATAGGGGTGATATAGCTAGATCTTGAGGAATCACTATTCCTAATTGTCTGAGAAATCTCCAGATTGATTTCCAAATGGTTGTACAAGTTTACATTCCCACCAGTAATGGAGGAAGGTTCATTTTTTTCTACATTCTCTCTAGCATCTATTGTCACTTGAGTTTTTGATGTTAGCCATTCCGATGGGTGTAAGGTGAAATCTCAGGGTCGCTTTGATTTGCATTTCCCTGAAGACTAAGGACGTTGAACATTTCTTTAACTGTTTCTCTAACACTCTATATTCCTCTTCAGAGAATTCTCTGTTTAGCTTGGTACCCCGATTTTTAATTGGATTACTTGATTTCTTGCTTTTTAAATTCTAGAGTTCTTTACATATTCTGGATATTAACCTTCTTTCAGATATAGGGTTGTTGAAGATCCTTTTCCAGTCTGTAGACTGTCATATTGTTGTCATGACAGTGTCCTTTGCCTTACACAAGCTTTTCAGTTTCATGAGTTCTCATTTATGCTTGTTGATTTTAAAGCCTGTGCTGTTGGTGTTCTGTTCAATAAGTTGTCTCCTTTGCCAATGTGTTCAAGGCTCTTCCCCATTTTTCTTCTAACAGATTTAGTGTTTCTGGTTTTATGTTGAGGTCTTTGACCTACTTGGCCTTTCGTTTTGTGCAGGGTGATAAATATGGATATATTTGCATTTTTTCTACATGTAGAAATCTAATTAGACCAGCACTATTCTTGAAGACTGTGTGGACCATTGTGTGGTTTTAGCTTCTTTGTCAGAAATCAGTATCAGTCAGTGTTTGCGTTTACTTCTGGGTTTTTTATTTGATTCCACTGAGCCACCATTTTGTTTTTATGCTAGTACCATGCAGTTTTTATTACTATTGTTCTGTAGTAGAGCTTGGGATCAAGGATGGAGATACCACAAGATGATCCACACTTCAGCTGATAAACACTTCAGTAAAGTGGCTGGATACAAAATTCACTCAAAAAATTAGGAACCCTCTTGTATACAAAAGACAAAAGGGTTGAGAAAGAAATTAGGGATACAATAACTTTCACAGTAGCCACTAAGAAAATAAATTACCTTGGTGTGACTCTAACCAAGCAAGTGAAAGACCTGTTCATAAAAATTCAAGCCTCTGAAGAAAGAAATCGAGGAAGACATCAGAAGATCGAAAATCTCCCATGCTCATGAATTAGCAGGATTAATATCTTGAAAATGGCCAACCTGACAAAAGCAATCTACTGATTGAATGCAGTTTCCATCAAAACACCAACACAATTCTTTACAGATCTTGAAAGAACAATTCTCAACTTCATATGAAATCACTGTTAATGAAACTTTTACAATAAAACCATCCATTCTGGCTATTACTTGCTCCAAGGGTTCTCCTACCTTGCCTGCTTAAAGCAGCAATCCATGCACATGTACTGAGAAATCAGTCTAGCCCTGACCCTGCAGCTCTAGCAGAAGAGGCCAACCTTAGTCTCTCAGGAATTCCATTTGGGGATCAGAACTGAGAGTGGATATCAATAAGAGGGACAGAGAACATATGAGATAGTTTTCTGACCAGGATCCTCTATATTCACAGGTGTGTAGTATGAGGTGGAGTTGGGAGAATCTTGGGAAGGCTCGGGGAGGCTCCAGGTATTCTGAGATTCTCTTGTGCAGCATCAGGATTCAGCTTCAATGATTATTATACCAACTGGGCCCTGCAGACTTCAGGTAAGGATCTTGAAAGGCTGGATTTTTTAGAAACAAAACTAAAAGTCTCACTACAGAACATGCTTTCTCTCTGAAAAGGAGACTTACTTTGGCATTTCAAGAGACAAATCCAAAAAACAAGGGCATATCTGCAAATGAACAGCCTGGGATGCAAGGACACCTTGTCCTGTTTCTGTACAATGAGTGGCAGGACATCATTCTCAGCCTGAAGGCAAATTTCCCTAAAAAATTCTCAGAAACTTTGTTTGGTCTCTCAATACACACAGAGTTCTAGGTAAACCCAAAATAGATATAAGGAAATTAATATGCTTCTAGATTCTCTGGGCTGCCTCTCCCTCTGAAGGTTTCCTTGAGATCATTTCTCCATTTAATATTGTAAGGATCTGTGTTATCATGAAAGTGAATACTCTCAGATATAAGTTTTTAGTAACAAGACGCAAATATCAAGAACAGAATGAATAACATTGCTGCTGAGTGCAGAAATAATTTTATTCAGAAGCATCAGATGCAAAAGAAGGTGATGATATTTGCGTAGACTTTTCCATTAGGAGACTCAGGAAACAGCATAAGTGGGATTATTGGATTAGGGCAGTGTTTTAAATTGAGAAAGTCCCAAGAGGAAAGTGTGGCCAGGTTTATTTTCCTTTACCACCTAACAAGTATCAAATCTCCCTCTTCTCCCTAAGGACTATTCACATCAGGCTCTGATCAGAATCACCTGTACTTTTTTTTACATATTTTGTTATTTTATTCAATGAATTTGATCATCCATTCTGCAGTTTGTCTCTCCTCAAACAGGAAATGCAACCTCTGACCTTGTGGCCTAAGTCTAGTGCTCAGACATTCACGTGTTGCTCACTTATTGCTCATCTGTCTCTCTGGCATGGGCTTGGCAAATTCTCACAGTATGTATTCAGGTTGCATTACATAGGATGCTACTGCTCTTCTTTCTACATAGATTTTTTAATGAGAAATGAGGTTGGAATTATTTCATCTACAGATAAGAATGTCATTTTTTCCCGTGGATGTGGAACAGTGTTTGCTCTGCCATGTGAGGACTACAGTCACGTTGATGATGTGAAATGTTTTAGAGAACTACACATGGTGCATTCCCTTCTGCTGTTAGCTCTGATGGACAATGCCTTCTCTCCCACTATTCATGTCTTTGTGACGATTCCTGACTGTGGTCAGCTTGGACCTGAATACTGCTGCATTTAGGAAGCTCTTTTCATAAACATTCTTCTTTCCTGTAAAGTAAAAAAATATTCTCGTTTTCCCCCACATTTTTTAAATTTTATTCTAAATAGAAAAGACTTATTTTTGTTAAATAATGACTGATGTGAGAAACAATTTCCTACTCAATATTCATACACAGCTGTGTGTTTCTTCATGGTCATTCTTGAGGAGGTAAACTACCCATTTGTTCAGCATGCATTTCTTCATCAGTGCCTGCCTGATTGATATGGTCATATAATAGTGTCTGCATTTAGAGCACTAATGTCAGCCATGTGTAGGTCTCTACCCCATTCTTTGAATCCTCTCAGAGCTTTGTTTCAGAACCGCATGGTCAAGGGTTGTCCTCACTGATGTTTGGAACAGGAAGGATAACTACATAGCAGGAAGGGCCCCTGCTCCTTCAGGGATTTCTGCTATTTGTGGTTGTATGTTACAAACAGCTACAGAATGGAAGTTCCTGAGGTGCATATACAACAAAGACATGACTGAAGTACATGTGACCTCCACAGGGAGCACAGTTAAAATCCACTCAGAAACCCAGAGTACAAACAACAAAGACCATCAATGCACAGATCACAGGAGCAGATGCAGACATATATAGGACCAGACATTAATTGGTCTATGTTCTTCTTCTTCTTTCCTTCAATTCTCAGAGATCCTCTTTACATTTACTATATCTAGTAATGTGTGATGTTTCTGAAGAATTTTGGGTTCAGGGAATTTCCTTTTAAATGTTTGAGACAAGTCTCACATAAACAAAAGAAGGACTTTCAATTGTCGGGGCAAACATCCCTGCCTTGGTCACAGATTCTCTAGATAATGAAGTTCATAGAAACTGGTGATCCTGATCCTCTTAGATTCAGGATAAAGCCTTGCCTTGACTCCCTGATTAGGACAGGGTTTGAGTATCAATGGAACCTTAATGGAGCAGAGGCCAGTTGCCTGCATCCACTATGAGTTCTGAAATCTCCACTTCTCCAAAGGACTGTGCACATGTGTCTCAGATCTGAGTCAGTGTTATATTTTAACTATTTCATTTTTTTCAATCTACTGGCATCATCAATGAGATTATGTACTGTTTAATCCTCAAATTCTAAATCCAGGGTTCATACACTGTGTAAAACCCAGGGATGCCTACAGCTGTGGCCTCTGCAATGGCCTTGGAAGAGGGTGTAGACTGTGAGTAAAGTTCCCTTGAAGAAACTTCACTGTCCACTGCATCCTGAAAAACTGGCTCACTGGTGAGAACTTCAGTGATTTGGGAAACATCACAATACTTCAGCTCCAGAGCCCATTTAACAATTTATCTTAGATCAACTTCTTCCCCATTGTTAGACATTCCTTGCCCAGCTCTGTGTCTAATCTAAACTTCTGTGACTAACAGATAATACTGCTTATGGAATGTATTAATTTAGAAGAGCCCTGGTTTGAAGACCTTGTGTCCTCTCACAGTTTACAAGGTTTGTAGCTGAGATATTTCCACTTTGCTTTAAGCAACTTGCTTCTTTCCACCAATGTATTTAACATGCTTTAATTCATAAGTGGGATTCATCTATAAGTGGGAAATCTTCATTTAAATGTGGCCATTTTGAAATATAGAATTTAGAGAATTAGAAATATGTATTTGCAGCCTTCTTATTGCCACTTATACTTGACTTTAGAATTAACTACTTCTTCATCCCTTTGAGGAAACTCCCATGAGTATTTATTGACAGGGTTGTGCTCACTCCATTGCCCAGGGCCCTTCTGCAGTAAACCCTGCAACGGATCTTTTGGGAAGTTACAGTATACTTTTCTGATCTGTGTATAAGAGTGACAAGTAAGTGTGTAACATTGACCCAACACTCATTTATTACAGTTAATACATTCACCACTGGTGGCTTAGAGAGAGGAGCACGTGTCATGAGCTCTTGGGAAGACTATCTCCGTGTGGTTGACACAATCGCCATGGCTCTTCGGGGATATATTATACACTGTGCATATTTCCCCCATATCTACATATTCTTTCATCTTCTCTATTATTTGCATTTGCATGTTTATTTCCAGTAAACAGTCTCAATTCCATCTCATTACATATTTACATACACAATGGTTTTAACTATTCAATATCTAAGGACTACAAATGAGAGGCTCATAAAATACTGTGTATCTGAGGAGGTGTTAAATGATTAATAAAATGATCATCAGTTGCACCTATTTTCTTCACAGTAAGGAGAGTTCCTTATTCTTCATAGATGAAAAAAGTTCTGCTGTGTTTATCTCATACTGTGCTTCCGTTATTCCATCATTTGTTGACAAATGCATAGTTTGTAATTTACTGCTCTTAGAAAATGCTGCATTAATAACAATTTCTGTGCACATATTTCTGAGACATGTTTATGTGTGGTCATTTGTGTAACATTTTAGTACATAACCTGATGGGAAAGCAACTATTAATTTCATGTATATAAAAATATTGCAAATCTCATAACTTACAGGTTTTTTGAACCTCTGCTTAAATGTAGACCATAGCAGCTCATTGTCTAAGTGGGTTCCACAGTAACAGGAACAGGGACTGTTTCTGACAAGAACAAAGTGGCTGGAGCTTTGACACACCACTCATGAGGGAGGAGCAGCCTTGCTAGGCCACAGAAGAGGACATTGCAGCCAGTCCTGAAGATACCTGATAAGCTAGGGTCAGATGGAAGTGGTCCTCCACTATCAGTGGACTTGGAAAGGGGCAGGGAGAAGGTGAGGGAGGGAGGGAAGGATTGGGAAAGAGTGAGGGAGGTGGCTATAGCTGGGATACAAAGTAAATAAACGGCATTAATATAAAAAAAATAAAAATAAATAAAAATAAAATTTTAATTAAAAAATTGGAAAAAGAAATTAATTTCCACTTACCATGTTCCTCATCACAACCGCCACCAGTTAATTTTGTCTCCAAGAGTTGAAAATGCCTCAGGCAGGGATTCTGTTTTAAATTGAGAGATTGGGCCTGAATGTTACATCCACAGTGTCTGCACAGGTTGCAGGAAAATTATTTCCTCAGAAATGTTTAGGACATGGGCCTCAGCATCCTGTTGTCAGACCAGGTGTCCTCACCTCCTTCTTCTCCAGCTGCACAAGGTCCTTATCTAAGAAAGACCTGTCTTATGAAATATGTAAATAATGGGAGTCTTAGGTAGTAAATACAGGGGTGGCCACAGCAAACAGCAGCATATCAGCACTGTCTTCTTCAAAGTCACTGAGCCCACTAGGTTGACAACATGAAACAGAGCTGGGTCATCCTCTTCCTGATGGCAGCAGCTATAGGTAAAGGGATCCCAAGTCCCAGAACTGAAGGAGAGTGGGACTGACAGTCTGACAATGCCATCCACTGTGCCTTTCTCTCCACAGGTGTCCACTCCCAGGTCCAGCTGCAGCAGTCTGGGGCTGAGCTGGGGAGGCCTGTGGCCTCAGTGAAACTGTCTTGCAAGGCTTCTGGATACACCTTCACCAGCTAAGATATAAACTAGGTAAAGCAGAGGCCTGGAGAAGGACTGGAGTGGATTGGATGGAATGGCTCCTCCTGGCTACAAACAGAAGTTCCAGGGCAAGGCCACACTGACGACAGACACATCCTCCAGCACAGCTTACATGGAGTTCAGCAGCCTGACATCTGAGGACTCTGTGGTCTACTACTGTACAAGGCAGAGTGTTGCACCCCCATTCTTAGTGTGTCAGAAATGCTGGAGGAGCAGGAAGCAGCTCTGGGACTCAGAGGACAGAGATTAGTCTGGAAACTTGCTCTTAATGATCATTTTCAGAGTCCTTTTGTCTGCAATGTCATCCTCTCTTTGTCAATTTTGTACAAGGACATCTACAAAGAGAGTGATGATGGTTTAGGATACACCCTTAGTGCAACATATCTTGTCATTCTCTTCACAGTGACCACCTCCACTCACATGTCTCTTCTTTAATAAAACCATAAAAGGGAATACATGATGATGCGTGATAAAAATATCTCTGCATCATGAAAGATCAGAACATTTGTTGAAATAGCTGGGAATAATAATAAGCATCTGACCTATAAACTACAGATCACCAACCTTTGGGCAAACAAAAACACCTTTCATGATCTCAATTCTTAAGTGACCACAAGGTGTGTTGTTCACTCTGACTGTGTGTTTCAGCATCCACTGCCACATAACTAAAATTCCTACATTTTGCTCGAAAGTATTATCAATCTTTTCACAGAACTCACTTATCCACTCATTGTATGTGCATGTTAATTGAGATAGCTTCTAACTAATAGATATCTTTGGTCACATCTTTCCTTCCTTCTGAGTCTCAGTGACCTGCCCTGCATTCTCAAGGCTTTATGGAACATCGACCTACACCGATACAGCATCAAATTTCACAGTCCATTGCACACCTTGTGTCTCCCTTTTTTCTACAAAGCCCTTGTTTCAGATAATGGGTGAATAACAACCAGCAGGATCTTTATATCAGGACATTAACATTGCATGTTACTACAGCAGACATCACCTCCCTGTGAAAATCTTCATATCATGTGCTTAATTGCAATCCCATGGGGAATGTGCAGGTATCAATCTCCTAGGCCAATTCCTTGTTAGGGATTTTGCATATCTATTTTGTTGAATTTAGAATGTTGTTCGAAATACCAGTGAGATAATAAAGCACACTCATGTCTTCTGTTCCTGGAAAGCAGAGATTGCCCAGAACACAGGGGAATCTTCCAATTCTAACCTCATAATATAATGCGATTCTCCTCTGTACATGGAAGGCATCTGTTAACTGGCTGTAAGACCTTCACTCAAACTTGTCTGATATCTGCTGCAGAAGTCATTTTCAAGTACCCAGACACTTCACAGTGAATGAAGAAGATGTCTGTACAGAGTGTTCTGAATGTCTAAACAACCAACAGAGAATCCATGGAGAAGATGTACTGCTGAAATTTTTCTTTAAAATCACAGATTGTTTGTTTCCCTATACCAAGAAAAATCAAATAGTTCAGTCCTCTCTAACACCAAGCCATTGAGAGCTACCTTTGCATATCACTACCCATAGGTGTTATAAATCATAATGTTTCAAGAAAGTATAGGTGAGATAATTCATCTTCTGCTTTCAAGGGTAACATCATGCTTTTCATTTGTTGCTGCGTTTAGGCAAAAACAGTCTCTGTTGTCTTGGAATGTGCCTTATGCACTCCCTGAGGAACTAGAGAATTCTGCTAAGTTCTGGATAAATGGTATTATCCTCAGATGTATAGTCATTGGTAAGCCCCATCATCCAATAGACTTACTCTCATTAGATACTCCATGATATAATCTCCTTATATAGATGTCCAAGGTTAAACTCAATGAGTCACAAAAGAATGTGGTAAACACACAAAAGACTCTTTTGTATCAAAGGGAAGCTTGACAGGAGTAAGAGGTAGGTAAGACAGAGTGTACTCTATACATGTGTGAAACTGTCAAAACCAAATTCAATTACTAAAACAATGAATAAATGTAAAACTAAATATTTTTCTCTTCTCAAAGGGAATTCTGAGATATTTTCTTCTTTTCTTTTCTCTTCTCTTCTCTTCTCTTCTCTTCTCTTCTCTTCTCTTCTCTTCTCTTCTTCTTCTTCTTCTTCTTCTTCTTCTTCTTCTTCTTCTTCTTCTTCTTCTTCTTCTTCTTCTTCTTCTTCTTTAAACAAATTCTCTTATGAGGATGATGCTTTGGGGTATTTGCCTCCCTCCCTGGTATTGTGGTTAAAGCTCTGGAGAGGTAGAGCTCTTTCGTGGCCCTTTGAGCAGATTCTGAACAAACTGCATATAGTCTCAGAATGCCTGCAGGTCTGCTGGGCGATGATGGCTCCTGACTGTTGGGAGGTTGGAGTGTCCTCCAAGCCACTCACTCTGAGAGCAAGTTTTCATGCCCTGAGAGAAAAGAGGATACAGTTCTGCAGATGATGTGGCACTACCACTGAGGAGTCCATCAGTGTGTGAGTGCACACATTCAAGATCCAGCTCACCCTGAGGCTGAGCTTTGCTATCACTACAGGCACAGCCTTGCAGGAGACACAGTGACCAAGTTTCCTATGTGCTTAGGAGCAACTGCATGTGAGGATGCTATGGACCAGCAGAGGGTGCTGGTGAGCACACTTTCAACAGGGAAGAAAAAGTTGTGGGTGCAGAGACACATCTGGAGAGTGAGGCAGTCCCAGGAGACTATAAGGTTTCCTCTGCTGACCTCATTTGAACTCAGAGACCATATAATCCCTGTGATGTAGGTACTGTGACAAGAACAATGTGAGCTCAGCAAGAACTGTTTGTTAAGAAATAATGCACATGAGTGTTTTTTTAACTACATATGAACCTTATAGGAAGGACAAACATCACTGGCATATACATAGAAAACAGAACTACACATTTTCAAACATCAGCACCACCATCAGCAGCATCTGTAACTCTGTAACTTTTTATCACTGACAGAAGGGTTTTCCTCAGCTGGAATACATGACTTTGACCTGGGAGCCCAGTCCTTGATGTTCTGTCCACAGTGTTGAGCCCATGCAGCTCTGCTGGGCAAGCATAGGAGACCTGGACCCAAGGTGTTTTCCACTGCCATGTGAAGCCGTCAGCTCAGGGAAAGGAGAGCAGCAGAAGCTGGGCATATTTGTATAGTCTGGCTTCCAATAAAATTTGGTTTTCATCATTAATTTTTTGTGTATGTTTAAGGTTTCCATCAAATATCAAGCTATTATATAATTTTGTGGCTCATGAAAACAGATTAGAAGACTGCATGAATTACAGACTGTCCCTGTGGAGACCCAGATCATGAAGTTAAAGAAGTGACATCTCACACCCAAGCCACACTACTGCCCTTACACATGAATTTAGACAATGTTCCCTACACCATCATGGATGCAACAGCCCACTGTACCTGTCTACAACCCTCTGCACCTCACCTGGGGTCAGCTTCATCACTGTCCTGTCCTGGGATGAGAGTCCTTCAGTGAGGTGTGATGTCCACGTGCACCGCATCATCCTAGTGTTTAGATTTACCCCAGGACATTGTCTGGTTAAGAACCAGCTCCAGTGTTGGGTTTTAGAATTTCAGCTCTCTGTGGAGATTCCTGAAATTAATGGTGATTTCATATTCTCTTTATTTCCTCAAACCTTTAACCCTTTTGAGATTCCATCCTGACTCTGGGAGCAGAGTCAGGGAGACATGTAAAGTTTACATGACAGGTAAATGGTTGTCTGGTTGCTGCTCTGTTCCGTGCATATCTTGAATCCCATTACTCACAGCATCAATATATAACATCCTCTCCTCACAAAAATGGAAAATAGTACCATCATTTGCAATCCAAGTGCTTGAGAACGACTGAAGTTAGAGTTGATAATTCCATTTTACCCCATGACTGTTTCCACTGCAGAGCTTTTCACTTCAAATGTCACTGTGATAAGCAGGAAAACCCAGTCATGCCAACTGCCCTGATTGGAAACATGTTAAATAAACTCTCACCTTGAGTATATCTTAGGTCTGAAATTTTGGACAGTATAAAAGCATTCAGTGAAAATTTCTGAATAAATAAGTTATTTTCTTCCAAATTTGCAGAATATTTTCTAATTTTTGAGATCTCATTGGCACGGTGTTTAAGAAAATATTCATGTAACATTGTTTAGTTGGACTTAGGCAATTTAATTTTTGTACCCCATTGGCCACACTTACACTTACATGCACATGTTTAGGCTCAGATTCATAAGTACCCAGACACATCTGAAAACTGTAGGAAAATGGCTACTTCGATTGTACCTCAGTCTCAGATTTAAGAGGACATCACACTTTATTCCCTCCATGGACAAAGACTCTGAAATGGCACATGCATGTTCCTGCTCAAATATGATGTTCTCTCTTCTGAAGAACCTGTTGCCTGCCTTTCTAATATTCAGGAACCAGCAGTCCTGTTGCTCTGGCCCTTGCTCCCTCTACCAAACCTGGCAGCTTAGCCAGGTTCCAAGATCATTTCCTGATGCTTTGCTTCTTGTGGATCCTTCCTCCTGCCTATCTTGAGGAGGACATTTGTGATGTTATTTGAATTTCATGGAGAGGATTTCAGAAAATCTCTTATTTTAGGACACATTATTAAATCCTAGATGGAAAGACATTGCACTGTGGACACCCCCGGAAAATGAACCCAAGTGTTAGAGCAGGTCTTGTTGCCCATCTCACCGTACAGGTTCAGTGCTCACCTGGCACTCAGCATTCTGGGTTTGGTGTCTTTTTATAGTGTTTCTACATCTTTGTGGCAAAATTCTATTTCATAGTTTAGACACATCTTGATAGGTTTATCTTTCAAAGATTTTAAATATGTAGACATTTTTTTTTTCCAGAAAAATGCATTGACTGTTTTTGGTGTAGCTTTCTTTGTTTAAATCAGTATTTCATGCAAATTTGTTTGCAAATTTCAATCATATTCATACCAAAAACTGACTGTGAAAGTAGGCTAAAGTTCAGCAAGTCACATTTTTTTCTAATTTCTAAAACATAAGCTTTAACATGAATGAAGTAGAGTATACTGTAATTTAGCATCTCTGAAGCAGTGAAGAAAAACCCAGGCCCAGTGTGAGACTTCCAGCATCCTCTGCCCACTGTGTCTTTCTCCAGGATGCTCAGCCTCTGAGAGAACTCAGCAAACAAACCATGTGTCTCTGCACACAGTTTCTTCTCTGATGCTGTTTTTAAAGCTGTCACAAAAATAGCAGAACAAAAATGAAGTCTTTCTGACTGTTGATTGCTCAGAAATCAGAAAAACGTGAGGCAGGAAATTGACAGAAAAGAAAGGTCAATGAAACCTCACTCTGATCCATGAAATTACAGAGTTCATAACTGCAAGGATGCACATGGCACGTTCTCTTAGACTATACAAGAAGTGTGCAATCTCCAGACCTATTTTTGTGAAAGAAAATATATACTGAAAAGACTCACACAGGAGCCAGCTCTGGCCCCAGGCACAGAGCATCAAGAAGGCAGGAGCAAAGCAATGCTCTGAGATCTTCATGAGTCCTCCATGCGAAATCATGGGGTGATGATCCCTGGATGAGTGAACAAGACAGGACAAACCCTCCCTGTTCCAGTGAGGGTCTCTCTCAGTCTTGCTCCTACTCAGCACTCACCACAAGTGTTTATTCTGAGGACTCTGGTCTCTATTAGCCACTCTCTATGGGAGCAGATGTGCGCTCCCTGAGGGCTCCTGTGCTTCCCATCACAGACAGGCTCCTCCTGGTCCTGAAACTTAAATCCACCTCAGGGCCAGCACCTGCTGAGGAATGCAAATCTCCCCTGGCTCCGCCCATCCCTGGGTTGAAAAGCCAAAGCTGGGCCTGGGTGCTCACTGGTGTGCAGCCATGGACAGGCTTGCTTCCTCCTTGCTGCTGCTGCTTGTCCCTGCATGTGAGTGCCAAGGCCACCCACGGGATGAACCTTCCTATCGTCACCTGTTGCAACCTCACCTTCTGTTTCTTTCTTCACAGATGTCCTGTCCCAGGTCACCTTGAAGGAGTCTGGCCCTGGGCTCTTGCAGCCCTCTGAGACCCTCAGTCTGACCTGCACTTTCTCTGGGTTTTCACTGAGCACCACTAATATAGGTGTGGGCTGGATCCGTCAGCCTCCAGGGAAGGGTCTGGAGTGGCTGGCAAACATTTGGTGGGATGATGGTAAATACTACAACCCGTCCCTGAAGAGCCGGCTCACCATCTCCAAGGACAGCTCCAACAACCGGGTGTTCCTCAAGCTTGCCAGTGTGGACACTGCAGACTCTGCCACATACTACTGTGCTCGGGTTGCACACTGACACAGCCTCCCTTTGCAGCTGTACAGTATTTCAGGCTGGTCCTCAGCTCTGTGTTTCCTCCTACAATGCAGGAGGTTTGGAGGGGGCAAATGTTTCCTGCCAGCCTCTGGGGTTTCCTCCCACTCTGAGCTTCAGAGCCTTGGCTTCCTGCTTAAAACTTTGGTCCTAGTAAGTTTTTCACAAATAAGGACTGTCTGTTTATTTTTATAAAGATGAAGGGTGTCTGTTACCTAAACCAGGTGGTTCATTGCTACATTTCTATCAGGCTTTTGTCTCAAATTCCTACACCAGCAGATTCCAAATTATTTAATGAACATCTATAGTAAACAACTGAATTAGGAGAATGGTGTTACTGGATAAGCGTCAGTGGACACGGGGAGCCAGGGAACTCCCACATATCTCAGGAGATTTCCAAGGCCACTGGTTGATCTCCCCAAAGTGTCCATTTCTTGAACAGATAAACAATGAACATGTACATATGTGCGGTGGTTTTCTAGTCACGTATGAAGACAAGTGAAGCCACAATACTTACAAGTGGATGTGTGGAACCATAGCACACTCCCCTGATGTGGTCACCCAGGTCCAACAGGGCTGGGAGGAACTGAATAATAACTCGGCTGCATGTAGTCTCCCGAGGTTATAAGCCTCCTGGTGTTAAAGGGTTAACTGAGTGGCCCCAGGCTACTCAGTGTTCAGAGTATCTCCATGTTGTGAAAGACTGCTTTTACAGTCTAGTTCTTCTCAGGTCACACTCATGCCTGTACAGAAGTCCAACAAATCATTGGTTCAACAAGGAAGATCTGAATGCAACTGACTCTTTGTTCTGAGATTGGAATTCTCCCTGAGATCAATGGACTTTTTATGAACATCCAGGGAAACCGACAAAATAATTAGTAATAATAATCAATAATAAATTAATCATAAATAAGTAAATATTATTTTAAAAATAAAATTATAAATAAATAATAATTAATATTGATAAAGTTAATTGGAATTACTCTATGACATTTCAATCTTATTTCTTGGGGTCTGTCCAAAAAACTTAAATTATCATATACAAGGAAATTGCTTCTACTTAATACAATGCTGCCTATATGCTTATTGAATAAAGAATTCAGTAATTTAAAGTATTCTCTATTCATAATATCATTTCCACACAGCCTTAAAAAAGGCACTGCAGAAATGTTCTTATGATCATCAGGGATGACAAATGAGGTAAGCTCATGTAGCTCAGTAACACAGTATTTACTAGCACATTTTGTGTCCTGGGTTCAATACAAGATTACAAGAAAGAAAAAAGAAAAGAAAGAAGGAAGGAAAGAAATAAAGAAAGAAAGAGAGAGAGAGAAAGAAAGAAAGAAAGAAAGAAAGAAAGAAAGAAAGAAAGAAAGAAAGAAGGAAAGAAAGAAAAAGAAAGAATGAAAGAAAAGAAAGAAAGAAAGATAGAAAGGAAGGAAGAATGGAAGGAAGAAAAGAAAAGAAAAGAAAAGAAAAGAAAAGAAAAGGAGGGAAGACAACTCAATAGGTACAACATTTATTGCACAAGCAAGAGACACTGATTTTGGAACCTAGATTTCATGAAGCAAGCTTGGAATGGCTGTGGATATTCATAATTCCAGCACCGGTTGGCATACATATGGATCAATGAAGCTTTTTGGCATGATGGTTAGGCCTCATGGAAGAACCTCATGTTCAGTTAGAAACCCAGTATCAAAGACATGTTATCAGGTGGTGGGTGAACAACATCCAAGGTCTACCATTAGTTCCTATATATGTCTATACACACAAGCATACTCACTTGTGTGCACATGTGCACACAGCCACAATACTAAAACAACACACACACACACACACAGAGATAGAGAGAGAGAGAGAGAGGGAGAGAGAGAGAACATGCTTGCAGAAATGTTGTCAAGACTCAATGCAGAGTTAGTGTGTGATCCATAAGTTAGGCTTATTGTCGTGTACCATAAATATGGAAGATCAAACTCTTACAAGAATATTTACACAGATAGTCAGTGCCTGATAATCTATGATACTCTACCACAGAAATCATCAAATGTTGAATGACTGAACATGCCAACTATTTCAAAAAGTGCCATGTTGTGATCACAATATTTGACATTCATGCAATGCTTTCTATGCTACAATGTGGATGAATCTGGAGATTAATAGTGAAAAAAAAAATCCCAGTCTGGGGTCTTTTCTGAGAATGATATTCCTACCCAGGACCAATCATGGAGATAACCTAGAACTCCTGCTCAGATGTAGCCCATGGCAGCTAATTATCCAAGTGCAATTCCATAGTAAGGGGAACAGGGACTGTCTCTGAAATGAGCTCAGTGGCTGGCTCTTTGACCACCCATTAGGAGCAAGCAGCCTTCGCAGGCCACAGAGGAGGACAGTGAAGCCAGTCCTGGTGAGACATAATAAGCTAGGGTCAGCTGGAAGGGGAGGAGGACTGCCCCTATCAGTGGACTTGGAGTGGGGCATGGGAGGAGATGAGGGAGGGAACTAGGGAGGTGGCTACAGCTGGGATACAAAGAGAATTAACTGTAATTAATATAAAAAATAAAGGTTTAAAACAGTGAAAAAAAGGATGGAATGTTACTTCATATGTCCTGTTTCATCCCCATAAAATTCAAGGCTAGATAAGTCTATGGAAAGTGGCAGAAAAGGAGGACGTGGGAACATGGAATGTGAATATGGGATGTGTTATATTCTATAAGTTTGAGACAATGACAGAACACAGAAAGAGCTGAGCAATACATTTCCAACATTGTGAATACTGTAAATTTCAGGGTACTGTCTAACTAAGTTGTTACTCCTATGAATATCACACAAAAATTGACCGTGAAAAACAGATGGATTAAATGAAAACGAATGCTTTCAGTCGAGACAAATGAACCTGTGGATGGTACATTGAATATATCAGTGGATGGAACAGGTAGAATCACAGAGGACAACAGAGACACAAAAAACATCTCATGTCCTGTGTGAGGCAGGGGGAGACAAACCTAAGACCATCACCCTAAACTATGTCACTGCTTGTGACACATCTGTGCCAACTCAGGAAAAGTTCAATCACAGGGAAATTGTAGCATCTGCCACAGGACAGGGTTCTGCTCACCCACAACCATGCCTGCTCCATTTCAGCAATATTTGACAAGGACATCTAAATGCTCCTGGTAGACCAGCTTCTTCACTTGCCACAGAAAGTCATCTAACTTGTGGGATCCACAGGCCAATAGAAGAGGAAATCAAGATGACATGATTTGAGGCATAATCTGAAATCATCAGAAGATTGTAAATTCTACAATCACATCTTTTCCAAGTCCATATCAGGAGTGGCTTTGAGATGGGGAATTTATGACTGACAAAGCATGCACAGGAAGCCATCATGGTGCTCCTACCATCAGGGTGGAAGATTGTCCTACTGCAGGGAGCCAGGGACACATCAGGGGGCGCCAAATCTCTATGGTTTCACTTGTATCTCTGAGGCAGGTTCACAAAAGACCAGAAAACATTTCCTGTTAGTTCTGGCTTCCTCTCTCTGCCCAGTATGCAGAAGAAACTGCAGGACAATGAAAGTGGCAATTTTTGACAAGTAACACCTGTGCTAGCAGAACATGAATGGTGCAGTACAAAAGCCTTTTCTGCATGCACAGCACTCTTGTACTCATTTTTTGTATTTCCTGCCTTACTTCTACTGTTTTTGTTTTGCACCCTATTGTAATTGGCTTTCCTTAGTTCACAGGATCTGTACAAAACATAGTTCACATTCAAATAACATTGTTTAACTCTGAGCCAAATGTGAGACATCCCTACTTTGGCCCCCTGTTCATAATCTAGGTTCTGCTTTCTCCTTGAACTGTATCACTCAGTGTTCTGTTGCTCTTTGTGGCTCATCATGTGCACTGATGGAAAAGTGTCAAATGTGGAAGTGAGTAGAATCAGATTTCTCTAATGATGAAACCAGTGCCATGAAGTTTGGAATATAAAAGAGAAGAAATGAGATTGAAAGGAGAAAAGGGTTTCATGGGAGTTTACATTATCAAGAATGGATGGTTTGTGCTAAAATTTCTTCATATTTGAGCACAGAGGTTGTCAATTACAGTATTCTAAGAAATCAATATTTTATACTGTGGTGTGATATTTCTCATATATATTGCTTTATTATCAAAATATTCTTTCTTTTCAAATTTGTACTATTTTAATTACCTCTCTGAATCTTTGTGTGGGCATGTGCACATTGGTGTAGCTGTCCAAAGAAGCTGAAGCATTTGTCTCCCTGAGGAGTCGCAGTTATAGGTAGTTTTGAGCTACCTGATTTGGTTGCTAGGCATCACACTGAGGTCCTTTGGGAAGCAGAGCATGTGTTTAACCACCGATCTATTTCACCAGCTCTATAAACTATTTGTGTTATAACATTTGCTTCACCATTTTTGCTGAAATGACATTTTAATTTCAGATTACTATAAATACATTATTCCCCCAAGCCCTTCTCATGTACCCCCTTGCACTATTTCATAGTTACAACATTTACTACACAACTTATATAAATGGGAACATACATTTTAAATAGAAATATATTTTAATTTTACAAATTTCACCAAGAAAGATAAGACACTGATATGGAAGTGCAGAGGACCCTAGGGGTCTTTTCTGAGACTGATACTGCAAGCAAGGACTATTCATGGAGATAACTTAGACCCCTGTTCAGATGTAGCCCACGGAAGTTCAGTGTCCATGTGGGTTCCATAGTAATGGGAACAGGGCCTGTCTCTCACATGAACTGATTGGCCTGCTTTTTGATCACCTCCCTCTGTAGGGGGAGCAACCTTACCAGCCACAGATGAAGACAATTCAGCCATTCCTGGTGAGAACTGATAGACTAGGATCAGTAGGAAGGAGAGGAAGACCTTCTCTATCAGTGGACTGGGTGAGAGGACTGGGTAGAGAGAAAGGGGAGGGCAGCAAGGATTGGGAGGGGAGGAATGGAAGGAGCTACAGGGTGGATACAAAGTGAATAAACTGTAATTAGTAAAAATATAAATTAAAAAAGAAAAAGTAATATCAGTGCTGTTACAACACAGTAAATGTATAACTTGTTTGCCATGGATCATTAGAGTTCAAATTCCATTCTAATGACATTTTTATATAAATACATGGCTTTTAAAATTAATTTTTCAGATTAATTAATGTTTATTCAGTTTGTATCTCATCAGTAGCCCTCTCTGTCATTCCTCCCAATCCCATCCTCCTTCTATCATCACACCCTAGCCTATCAGGTCTCATCAGGACTGGCCGGATTGTCCTCCTCTGTGGCCTGGGAAGGCTGCTTCCCCCTTTTTTTGGGGGGGGAAGGTGGCAAAGAGCCAGCCACTGAGTTCATGTCAGAGACAGTCCCTGTTCCCCTTACTAAACAACCCACTTGGATACTGAGCTGCCATGGGCTACATCTGAAAAAGGGTTCCAGGTTATATTCATGAATGGCACTTGTTTGGAGTATCAGTCTCAGAAAACACCCCTGTGCCCAGATATTTTGGTACTGTTGCTCTCCTTGTGGAGCTCCTGTCCTCTCCAGGTCTTACTATCTCCCCCTTCTTTCATAAGATTCCCTGCACTCTGCCCAAAGTTTCCTCAGGAGTCACATCATCTGCTTTGATATACTTCTGGGTAGAGTTTTTCAGAGGCCCTCTGTGGTAGACTCCTGTCCTGTTTCCTCTTTTCTCCTTTTTCCAAAGTCCATACCATGTGTGTATTTCTGCTTCTGGGACAGCTCACTCAGGATGATCCTTTCTAGTTGCCACCATTTACCTGCAAATTTCATGATTTCCTTATTTTTCATTGCTGAGTAATATTCCATTGTGTAGATGTACCACAATTTTTGTATTCATTATTCAGTTGAGGGACATCTGGGCTGTTTCCAATTTCTGGTTATTACAAATAAAGCTGCTACAAACACGGTTGTGCAAATATACTTATTGTGTACTTGAGCCTATTTTGGGTATATGCCTAGGAGTGGTATGGCTGGATCTTGAGGAAGCGCTATTCCTATTTGTCTGAGAAAGTGCCAGATTGGTTTCCAGAGTGGTTGTGCAAGTTTACATTTCCACCAGCAGTGGAGGAGGGTTCCACTTTCTCCACAATCTCTCCAGCATGTGTTGTCTCTTGAGTTTTTGATCTTGGCCAAATCCAATTAAGAAATGGGGAACAGAGCTAAACAGAGAATTCTAAATAGAGGAATAATAAATGGCAGAGAAACACTTAAAGAAGTGCTCCACCTCATTAGCTATCACGGAAATGCAAATCAAAACGACCCTGAGATTTCACCTTACACCCATCAGAAAGCTGTCTTTCTTTTTTTTTTCTTTAATTTTTTTTTATTTTATTTTTATCAGTTACATTTTATTAATTCTGTATCCCAGGCGAGCCCCGAACCCTCATTCCCTCCCAGTCCCTCCCTCCCTCCCTCATCACCACTGTGCCCCTTTCCAAGTCCACTGATAGGGGGG